>JAXRJS010000052.1:5952500-6515000 GCA_037127375.1 Dione juno
TTAGTTCACTTTTAAAAAACGTATCATTTTTTTTAACGAAGCGTTACGTTTTACAAAGTTTACGGTCAAGTCACTTGGACGGAGTAAGTTCAAAATTATTATTAAAGAAAAACAAACCATTTATCCGAACATTTATAAGTACTTTTGAATCTTCTAAAACAAATAGCCAATAAAACGCTTTGATATAAATACTCTATTTCTCGTTTTCCAATCGAAATCGAGGCATTGCATGTTGAGTGGCGGAACTCAAAAAGGTGTCGCTCCGTCCTTTCTTGCTCTGAATGGGATACGAATACATTGCCATACCATTGCGTTTACAGTTACTACACTGTACGTGCTAGGTTCTAAAAAGAATATTTTAAGAAAATCGAAAGAGAATAATCTTATTAAAACACTATTCTCATTCTCCTTAATGATTTTTTTAGTATTATTTTTTTATATTAGGTGAAAAGTGACCTGTAGAAAGTTATTACTATCATTTTTTTACTGTTATTAAAATTAAAACAATGCAATTTTAATTAATAATAATGTTAAAAAATATTTAGTTAAAATATTATATGCCAAAATATTGTTCTTTGCAATAATCTTTGTAAAAATCTCCCTACAGAGATGGTAACAACGTAATAAGTTGTATAAAGCATATAAGAACGTATGGACGTTTGAAAATCATTAAAATATTTAATTTTATTTTGTTTAATATTTTTCTATACCTAAAACAAACAAAATATATATACTTATATACACACACACACGTCAGTGGATGGTAGATGTAGATGCCTAATTATAATATATTTTTTTTCTATCGCTTTACTCTCAAGCGAATCATTCAGCATGCATGTAAAGGTACAAAGTGTAATTTTGCTTTTTATTCCCCAAAGGAGTATCTGTAGATAGTACTTTCAGGTTTCTTTCAAATGCAATATTAAAAGCATATCTATACTAGTTAGGTTATAAAGAATATTATTTATTAGTTATCGATTGAATTTCACGTACCTCCTTTCAAAATATTTTAATATTTTTATTTTTTTTTACAATATATTTTAGTAATATAGTAAAAACTGTGTTTTTATTTTAAAATATATCATTCTACTTATACAAAATCGCTATTAATAAATAGAACTTGCACTTTTAATTATTAATTTAGTTATTAAATTTTATCAGCGCATAGTTTTTCTTAATTATTATTATTACAAATATTTAAAAACTCCACTGAATGTACTTACAAGTAGACCGCTCGTCGCTTTGTGGGTACATTTAGCATGAATTGCATCTCATAATGAGCCAAACCACAATTCTATCTTTTGTGTTTAAAATTTCAACACCTCATTTCTTTGTTATAATAATCATTGTGTTAGTGCTACTCAGCTCTTATGTTTAGAATTTACACTTTCTATCAATCATAAGAACACTGGTCAAACAGTTATAGAATTTTTATAGTAAAGTTGAAATTACTTTTAAAATATATTACATCTTATGCATATTTTTTAGGTTACCAGAGATTTATTTTTTACTTGTCGTTTTCAATAATGTATTGGCTTAGTTGTTTTTAAAGTTAATTGATAAACCGAGCCTTCGTTATTTCGATTTGGCAGATTGGCAGGATAGTGTGTTGTATGAGTATTGATCGTTTACTTATTTCGAATTCAAAATAAATATATAAACCAAATATATACGACATAATTAAGTAAGACATAGTGCTTAAAACTATATACAGCTATTTCCAGCCATTGTAATTTTCAATTATGCTTAATATTTATACCGTATAAAAAATGCCATATTAAAATTCAAATAACACAAAACAAATATGTGATAATTGCAATAATTAAAGCATGTTGTATCATTAAGATAATTAAGCCAGTTTAAATTTTCGAAATAATATTCAAGGTACGGTTGCAGCCAAAATTTACTTCATTTCTGTATCTACAATAAATTAAAGGTGCGTTTACATGAAATGGAAAAGATTCAACTTGAATGTGTTCTTTCCACTTCAGATATATGATATAAATATAATAACAAACATTCCTTATAATATATATCTGTGAATATTTAATTAAAAAAAATATATATTAATACTTAAAGAAAAAATATACAAAATTTAACGCAAGCGGACTTGTATGTTTGCTTTAAGTATTAATTAGATATATAAATATATATACAATACGAAACTGTCTTAATAAAATTTACCTCTTGGTACGTAAATGTGTGAGTCACACAAATATGTATTTTTTTTTATGTTAAAGATATAAAAAGTTGTACCTACCTGTAGTCGAAACGTTTCGTTTTCCACTTTTCCGCCTTAATACGAAAAATTACATGTCAAGTAACGGAACTAAAGGCAATTGGTTTGTCTTATCGGAGCAGAAAAATGAAAATATTCATACACTCGCCACGATGTACATAGTGATTATACTGTCATTAACCATTACTATTTATTATGGGTTAATTGAATTTAGACATTAGCCATGATTCGAAACGCCATATATAAAGATAAGAAGAAGAAGACATTAGCCATGACAAGTGACGTATATCATGTGTTTGTAAGTTAAATAGAATAGGTTTTACATGTAAAGTGCAAATTTTTTATTTTTTGTTGTATCTCTTTTTTGTTCACCGACTTTTGGCGTCCATGCCATTGTTGTTCTGGTGTTATTATTTGTGATAATATTGTTGGAGTTAAATTTTTGCTTTAAAGATCCTCAGTATAAAATGTAAACGGCTCAAAGTTAGTGCAGGTAAACGATCTCGGGCCAACGGTCAATTAATTATATCTAACAGCTGCAAAGGAGAAATTTCCTTAATATTTAACGCTATTTTCTGCACATAGTACTTAAAGGTACAATTAAGTGCCTCCAGAGCATTAAAAATAAATTTTCCTCCCTTTTAATTACGAACGTGTAATAAAAATGGTATGTAATACGGAACATTGCAACGTTTTGTTTCCTTCATTTTATGTTGAATTTCAAATTTATCGAATGAATACTGTACTGGCGATAATCGTCAATGTTCGCCATTTGATACTAGTAGGTTCAAATCCAACGACAAAGGTGTCCAGTCAATTATAGTCAAATAGGAATAAGTACTTCTATATATCAAACATAATGTAATATGTATACTTTTTCATGCATTCAATTATTTTAATGTCTATTTTTTTAAATATATGAACAATAATTACTAAACCAAAGTGTAAACGTATATCTAAACAATAAATAGCAAACAAACGTATATTAATTTGCATATTTCGAGTAAAAAATAGTAATTGACACCATATCGTAAAAACAGTAGCAAACTATAAATTTCTATACTTATCTAATCACATGCCTTTTAGTCAACTCGTTTAGCTACTTAATTGGAAAAAATCGGTTGTGATAATTCTGCATTGCAGTGGTGGAGTAAAGCACGATATCATTAAGAAAGATTACGATGACTGAAGCTTTTTTCTTATAAAATTAAATTTCATAATGTTTTAGTCTGAAATAAATAATAAATTATCGGTGTTGAGTACGAAGTGTTTGAACACTAGGCACCCCTTGTCTACCGGATACTGTGTGAAGATATTTAAATAGTTAATTATTCTTTTATTTAAACACTTGCCACTTGTAATTAAAGTAAAAAATGTAAAACTTATGAATTTCGAATTTTTTCGAATTTCAGATTAACTAGTACTAGTCCCAGTTATCATTAGATAGGGCTCTAGAATATAAGATCTTCACGTTATGCAACGTTTCAAACATCAGCCTTCAGCATTCAATAGATGATTTAAAAGCACTTATTGATTGAAGTTGTTAGAAGCTTCATTCAATAGTGTAATTAAACAAATTGTAAAAATATTCAATATTACCGTTTTGTATTTTTAACCCTTCTTTATCAGAGTTGGCTGGCAAGACATTGCCATCTGATCTACGAGGCTTCAAGTAGATAATCGTAAATCTATAGACAAACTGATAAGCTAAGCTATAGAAATAGATAATAAAGAATACATAGATAGAAAAAAGGAAAAATCTCCATGTTTAATTTTTATTACAATTAATTTGTATACATTTGTCTGAAGAAGGCTAGAAGTTTGTCATTTATGTGAAAATTTTTTAGGCATATTATGTATCATATTGATCAATATAATGTAAGCAAATATTTTAGAATCAATTTTAGCATTAAGTGCTATATATTTATTAACATTTCTGTTGCAAGCGGTCACACCGCTGTGAAATTTCTTGTTCACGTTTGCGTTAATTAATTTTAAACTCGACTGTCCTAATTACGCACGCGGTTGAAGTCCGCGTTTACGGATAACCCACATTTCACTCAGTATAGTTTGTTGCCAAATTCTAAGTTTTATTCTGAATATCCTGTACCAACTTATTTCACTTAACTCGATAACGCTATTTGGGTAAAGTTTTTTTTCTAGTTCATGTTGTGAATATAAAAAATAGACATACAAATCTTCGTTTTTATACAGAGGTTAATTATAATAAAAATAAGAGTATTTTGTTGTTTGAAATATCCATTTCATTTATCAAATATAAATTTTATATTAATTAGCTTATAAAATTATCCAATATTAAAAACTAATGAATCAATTATAAAAACAAAAATATTTTTATAAATATTATAAGAACAAATAACAAAGGCTATGTACGAGTACAATTAATGATTCATGACCGAAATATGACAAAATATGTTCCTGGCACACATGTGCCATCTGGACAAACGGTGTATCAGAAGCTCATTAGCTAGCTTATGATTTAGATATTTTTATGAAGTGGTAGAAATCTATATCAGAATTTTCCTCGATCAAACAGGTAAAAGTTTTGTTATCGAAAGATATAGAAAATTATTTTTTTTATATGGAAAACAGCTAAGTTATTGTACATTTAGCTGTAAGTAAGTGTTAACTGCTAATCTTTAGTTATATAAAAATAAAAAAACCCGCTGAGTTACTTGCGCAGATGATAATGTTTTTGACATTTAAAAAGTGAATCATGTGTTCTTATTTTGAATAAAATTATTTGAATTTGAATTAAACACTGCACTTCGGAGGTATGTCAAAGCTGAAAGTGATTAGGAACGTTCAAAGCGACTTTTGTTCTGCGGAAAAATTTTGCAAAGCTCTCGAAGTATAGATATACCTTTCTGTTTTCTAAAACAGAAAGCTGAGTAACGAAGGATGCCAATCTTTTAAAGGTGTGTTTTCATGTATGATAGAATTGAACTCCTAAAGCAACGGGAATGAAAAATTGGACGATATTCCAAATATTAGTGCGGCGAGTAAGAGCTTTCGTTATTTACTGTCTATTTTTTGAAGCTGCTTTCAGTTATCGTTTATTTCGTAATGTTACTGATTATTGGTAATATTACCTATATTATTTACTATCTTTTATCTTGAAAATAAGAAAGTAAAATACGGAATATTTGACACTAGGTTCTCTCTTGCCCACCTTGCTATAAACGGGATAAAATGAAATTATAAAATTAATAATTAATAAAAAAATGAAATTGAAAAAAATATCATTGTTTATCTTCAAGTATTTAAAGTAGCTAAGTCTATGTATCTTTCGATATTTTTAGGTAAGCCGAGGAAGGAATAAAACTGACACACATAAAAATATATAAAAAATTACAAAATCTATGTATTAGTAACTTCATCTTCTCCATCCGCTGTGTTGATGACACTGCACGTGACGTAACTCGTCCTTAGTTCCTAGCGGCGGGCGCAGCAGCGACCACTGGGCCCTCGCTCCCACAGCGACCGATTAATTCCACTTTTTAAGCTCTCACGAGTCTCAGGTATTCAGTTCCGAATATATTAATTATACAGTCCACCGTTTTTTATTACCAGCACTAGGTCAGGCAGTTTTCCCTACCAGCTAGGTACAGGGCACTGTCTCCAACACGCTGTATTCGATAACATAAATATAATGTGACTCATATTATTTTTCTATACAAGATTTTTCTCGTAGAGCTACGTACAATAACTTAACTTAGTTTTCTTTATTGTATTCGAACAAACATAATCTCGAGTATTTGGTATATTCTTATTGGAAGCAGCTAGAATAATTAATAATATTTTTTTAATTACAATACTATATTCTAATGTACACAGAAAACCAAAATAGGTTTTAGCAATTGATATCGATTTTGGTAATCGAAATAATCCAAATTTTAGAAATATAAAAGTAAACCCTATACTCGTATCATGTCAAACCAGTTTTACTTATATTAACTTTATGGCTATATCAATTGCACGATAATAATATGTTTGAACCCCTGGGTCAGGGTGATGGATCAATAAGCTCCCCTATAGCTTTCAATTATATACAATAGAGGAAAAGGAATGTCCATCATTGTGTCTTATCCAACAACAATCAACAGTACTGATGTACTTACCTGTTCTTCACCATAATTTTCTTTAAGCAAGAATAATCGTCACAAATATATCACTAGCCAAAGAGCGAAACTTTATGTAAATGTTATTTAAAACTGAAGTCTTAAGTACCCCTGACTTCCCTAATTACTGTTGAAACTACTTAACATAAAACGATATCTTATCTTTTCAAAATACACGAGATTAAGTTCGCTGGAATTTGCTGGGAGTAGTTAATAAGTGCTACAAAAAATAAATGTAGGATACGGCTCTTTTGAAACTGCTTTGGCTTTGCATGCATTAAAAAATGCAATATTATCGTAGCTTTTTCTATATTTTTAGGAAAATATTACAGTATATTTTATATTTTAGTCGTCAAAAATTTTTAAACCTGTTTAGTACTTGTTCTTGTTTTTGGTTATATTAAATAATCTAAGGATTGTTTTAAATAACCCGTGGCAAGCTGTATGTCGAAACTGCAAACTCTTTACCCATATACAAGTCAAACCAAAGCCTGCAAACATTGCAAATCTGACGTTTGTTGCAATGAATTTCGGATATTTTGGTACAACAAAGTTGTTATTAAGTAACAAAGATTGTTAAATCACAACACTATAGTTGTTAATTATTTCTAAGGAATAATTTTAACTTTATTTCATTCATTCATTCATTCATCACATTATAGATATATATTGACAAAAATTGTGTTTTTTACAAAATTAATCTATAATTTACCCATAAGGCAATTCTATACAAAACAAACGAGCCAGTACGAACACCGTAACGGCGTAAGATATTTAATTATCGATACATCGTCTATCGTAATTAGGACACATCAGCGCTACAGTCATTTGTCCAGTACTAATCAGTCAGACCCCTGTCTATCGACCTCTTTCACTGATATGTAATTATTCTCGCTTAATAGATGGACGAGGAAATTTGGGATCTATTAATTATCTTGGTTAATGATGCCTTTTATTTTGTATATATATGTCAATACATATGTATACAAATGCCATAGCGTCTAACTGTAATTACGATGAGTGTGGATTCGATTCTCACTCGTTGTTGTCGATCGCGATATTTCTAAAAATAGGCGAAAAGTAGGGAACGGAGTATCTAAGCACTGGGTCGTTTGCCTACCCTACTATATATTAGATACAGTGTAAAGCTAAAGCTACGATGTAAGTAGTTTTTATTTTTCTCTATAGGTTGCAGAACCTATGTACACAATTGTAAACAAGTATTAAGTAATTTAAAAATGCTAAATTATGATTTGAAAAGAGACGCGGGCTTGAGTTCCGCTATGTCCAAGTATTTTATACGTTTTTATTCTCATCGAATTTTTTTTAAGTATAGTACATCTTAAAACTGAAAATATTTTTCTTTTGTCAAAACTTCAGCTGCAGGAAATCCATTTTTTCCCTAAACTAATCATATTTTTTTACTAACATTACATTACACTATAAAAATAACATTAAACATATTTACTTAAAGTTTTACACTCGAAACTTTTATATACTAAATAAATAAGGTTTTAGATATCACAGAACAAGGCTTAGATCCTTAACCAGATTATCACGTTTACTTACTGTGCTTCTTACGATACTAACACAAACTGTTACCTACTATTAGTCACGATTTACCGAAAAGAATACAATTTAACAAGAACACGGCAAAATTTACTTTAACTACACGAAATACAGGCCAAAATTGATTGGTATAACAGTACTGGCAATAATACTATGACCCAAAAGACAAATCGCTGTAACTGTCGCCTTGATTCGTTCAAATGTATTTTACCCCTTCTTTCAGGCACTCCAGCTGTGAATAGCCCACTAAGATAACAGACCCTTAAAACAAAATTCACATAAACTCCCAAAAAGTATAGTAAACCTTCGTATTTTTATATGTATAGGAAACACAAATGAAGCTTAAATAACTCAAAAAGATTTATGTAAATTATTTCTGTAACTTATAGTTTATTAGAACGCATTATAGTAGATTCCATCGACCAATTCGTATCATCGACATTGACATATAATTTTTCGATAAATTGGTTAAATAATAACTGAGGAGTGAACTGATATAAACTGACTGTTGACGGTGTCAGATGACTGACTAATAATTACAAGAAAGAAATTCAAATTATTCAACAATTTGTCGTTCATACCTGTTCATCTGGCCAAGATCAGGCTCAGGTACCACTCACCTTGCGAATGTGGTCTGGACGACGAGCGACGGTTCCCCTTTCCACATTCTTTTATACCGCCCTAAATTAATTTATACCTTACAAAATGTCGTTCCTCTCAAAGTACCTCGTCCTCTTAATATTCAGTGTTAATTAATATTTGTGTTTAGTCCTTTATTTATTTTTTTTATGTAAATATTACATTATTAAATTATAAATTAATATAAAGTAATTTTTATTACTAACATACCTTGTTGTATGTACATATTGTAAATATCTGTTTTTTTATATGTGAAGCCTATATTTTTACTGGATCCTCGCTGGACTTAAAGCAGCACAGACAGAAGGAACCTAGACAAGACAGTCTATTCCCGAATTTTCAAGACATTGCGTTTTTAGTGGCGGAACTCACCACCGCACTTTGTCTTGTTATCAGAGTGGGAATAATGACAATAATAAATTTTCCCTTAAGTGAATCGCATTCGCAACCGTCGCGTTTATAGTCAGGCGCTGTGCCGCTGCACCTGGTGGTCTTAATTTTATAACATACATTATATAATTGTGTAAAGTTATCTCTTTTTTGAATCAATATCCTTAGTATTGTCTCCATCGTCTTCTTCTCCAGAAGAAAAAATAAAAATAGATAGGGAAGAAAAGTACTCAAGAGAAGGTTTTAAAAAATTTTATATGTAAACTTCCATATTAAGTAGATCAACATATTATTCGCCTAGAAATATTCAATCGACATAAATTCAAAGCGAATCAAACAATTTATATGAGTTCCAAAAGCAGGACTAAGGCGAAGGCTAAATTCCTCTCACGTTTCGCCTTTATGACAATTACGAGCAAGCACTGCCTTCAAAATAGATCCCGGACAAAAAATATCCTCACTTTATTTTTCTTTATAACTGATTGTTACCAACGCGTTATGATTATAAACATATTTCTTTTTAGTTATTTCAAGTTAATTTGCTTAATTATTTTATAAGTATATTTATTAAGTGGTTAACTTGATGGCACTTTTTTAATATTCTCCGTCAATAACTCTAATCTCTATTTTATATTATAGATATTCTTATCATACAAGTTTTATATAATAATTTACTCTATTACATTGCTTTATTTTAAAAATGTTAGTACAAAAACCTATTTGAGACAGTCTGCTCTATTACCATTGCATAAAGTATATTTCGGGCGCGTGTAACTCACAAGCGTACGTAACAAGTGAAGCAACAAATTCACTCGGTTTGAAGCCTTTGATTTCAGCAATTACCAACAACGTTGTATGCTACTGTTGTACGTACGTACTATACATTCAAATAAACAATATATGGTATATGCTAATAAAATTGTGCTGGAAGTGATATTGATTTTTTTGAGCCTCACACATATACCATCATATGATGGGCAAAAAGGACCCCGTGTTAAGACACTTTGTTTTTCGTTTTTCGTCATATTTCGAGAAATAAAATTCTGACTGACTGACACGTTTGTTGCAACACGATTTGTAGTTATTTTTATTTTATTTTATTTATTTAAGTCATCCAGCAGTTTTTATATATATATATATATATATATATATATATATATATATATATATATATATATATATATATATATATATATATATATATATATATATATATATATATATATATATATATATATATATATATATATATATATATATATATATATATATATATATATATATAATTATATATATATATATATACATGCTAAATAAAGATGAAGCCATACATTGAAAAATGTTTAAAGTAAATTTTAATTTGTTAATTTGCAACCAGATAGATATTTAAAGCACTTTCTTTTAGAAACATCAAAAATATCAGTTGCATCGATTGAAAAGTTTGCTAATTCGTGGTATATTTGACTAAGTAAAACTGTTTAAATAAATATACTCATTACAAAAAAACATACTGTCATATTACATAGCAGGGTGTTACAGGCGGAATTTTTTTTTACAATATATTAATGTTTCCGTCTGATATGTGCCCGTGTGGGATAAAATGATGACTTAACAAAGATCGGGCTTACGGCGATGGGAATGGATTTTTTCCCTCACACTTGCGGTTCTAACATCGAATCCATAAGTAAGAGGTTTAGTTAGGTTAGGTTATATTTTAAGATGTTAATTTAGTTTCACTTTTGCTTCTTACGTAGAGCACTAATGTATTTATAATTAAAATTAAGCAAAAAATAGTATTTTTAGATAATAAAACTTACTTACCCCCTCCAACAGCCCTCGTACTGTCAATAAATAAATTCAACTGAATTTAAAATGACAAAAGTAAACAAGGAATTACAAAGTAAATATTTGAAAAAACAGGCGGGTGCACAATTCCAGTCAAATATACGATGTTAAAATACATTAAACAAATAATAGCGTATTATCAGCTCGCCAGCCATTTTTTATTCGTTTACAAATACAATATTTTAAATCATTACTTGTACTATGCTACTTTATTGATTTTTTTTAACATTTTATATATTTTTTTGATTTTATTATTTCTCCATCATTTGTAGATAATTGAAACACCATCTATTTTATACATTTAATATATATGTCATCCCATGTACTCGTGTTGTGTTTTGTTATTTTAAAGTAAAATTATACTGTGATTGATCATTTATTAATTATTATTTGTATAAAGTGTTCGCCGGACAATGAAATAAGATATTGTTTTTATTTTTTAATAAATATTAATAATTATTTTTAAGTTTCAATGTTGTTATAATAAATTATATATTTTATTATGGAATTGTTACTAAGAATTGTTGAAAATACTTTGCTATTTATATAAATAGTTTAGGTGTTGACATTTGTAAAGTTTGTTTATTTAAAAATAAAGCGCCCTGATGGGAACATCAAATAGTCGTGTATATAGCTATGTCGATATCTGTTTATATTCAGTCTTAAATAAATGTATTTGAAGTAAAATGTGAAGTGTTTTATTACAAACGTAATGACCCACACAAATGTAATGACCCACAAGCCATGTCCAGGAACAAGCTATGTAAGTACAAGAAGTTAAGCTAATTTATTTTAGCTCATGCTATTTTCTGAGGCTAGTCCTCCTATGAAAGAGTTTTCTGCTAGATACCGTGGTTTTTCACGCTTATAAGGATAGAATAGAATATGCAGATGTTAATTTTATTTGTTTCTATTACACATCAACCTAATACAATAATTGTGATTTAACATTATAAGTATTATTGGATGGTCGGACCAAGAGTATATGATCAATCATTACCCTCCATAATAGTTTTATTTTACGACTGTAGAAAAGTGTTCCCCGCACGCTTGTTCGCTATTTTTGTACAGTATAAAACACTTGATAATTTTAATAAATTACTAAAAAATATGTACTATATTTTTTTTTCTGTAGTATTAATTTAAAATTATGTATGATTAATATACGAATACATTAAATATATTGTGTAAGTGTTTGTTACACAGCCATGTATGTAGCTGAGTCAGTAGACATGTATATGTGCCATGTAGCCATGTAGGTGGCTTGAGTTAACAGACACGAGGTCCTTTCGAACCTTTCGAGACATTGCATTGCAGCGAGCGAAAGTGGCGGAACTCAACGCTGCACTTAAGTGTATTAATACCATGCATGCATGCATGTTGTTGCCAGAGCAAAGAAAAGGAAAATTTATTAATTTTCTCCGAGTTGGAATCAAACCCACTAACCGTCATGCTTATGTCCTTAGAGTATATGCTATGCCACTGCGCCACGATGGCGCATTGTGGTATATTAAAATACGGTGGTTTCGGTTCAACAGAACAATTTGTAAAACGAAACAAAATGGAAAACATCTCTCTGGCTACGTATAAAGAAAATAAAATACATTCCAGTAACTGTAGATCCTTGTAACAAGTAGTGCTCATTTCGCACTTACCCATTGTCGGCCTTAAAAAGGTTGAGTTCATTTGGCGCCGCTTCGTGCCTGAAATAAGACTGGCATGGTTTAGACCCTAACGTTGGAGCTGAAGAATTTTCTTTGAATGCTTATGTCTCGCTTGCCATGTCGACTTCTTAACGAGGCTACTATCGTTATAGTCGTCGTATGTGACTTTGTATTAATATATAGTGAAGCTTTCAACTTTAAATCTTTAAGAAATTTTATTAGTTCTTTTTTTTCATTTAATGAATGTATGAAGAGGACCGTCGTGGCGTAGAGGCATGGCCTCTGCCTGTCAACGCGAAGGTTTGTGGATTTAGTTCTGACTCGGGGAGAATGAACTGGTAACAAGGCAAAAAGCGCGGCGTTGAGTTCCGCCACTCAACACGCAATGCCTCTAATGGCGGAAAGCGGGAAATCTTAACACTAGGTTCCTACGGTTTCCTCTGCCTACATGCCATGTAAAATTTTTATTAATAAATAAAAAAATAATATGTGGTAAATAATTAATATATAATAAATTTTTTTACAAAAATTTTTTAACTATATTTCAAGAAGATAAAGATATGCCGGTTTGAAGACAAAATTACGAACACTCTTATCTATATGTTGGATAATTTTATACAAGTCGAAGTATATAGATAGCACTCTTAATATGAATAAAAAAATTAGTTTGCCTTGAATTTTTCTTGAGCGCTTTTTCAAAAATCACTATTATGTTATCTTGAGATTATAATGTTATCATTATAATCTCATTTTTTTTCTCATTTCTCGTTTCTTTTGTTTTTCTCATTACTCATTTTTCTGAACGATTTTTGAAAAAAATTCAAGACCAACTAATTTTTTTATTCATATTAAGAGTGCTATCTATATACTTTGACTTATATACAATTATTCAACTTATTTATAAGTGTTCGTAATTTTGTCTTCAAACGGGCATCTCTTTATCTCCTTGAAATATAGTTAAAAAAGCAATATTATTCAAATTTTTGTAAATAAATTTTTGTAAGAGCTAGAGAGATAATATTAAACCTGCAAAATTATAACCTTATTATGCATATTACACATTAAAAATCATCTTAAAAACGGTAGTGCTTATAAGAATATGCAATGAAGTTGCGACGACTGCAATTTAAAATTCTAGTACTGACTACATTAGATGCAGTGCCCGAAGTCAAGACGGTCTGAAAAATTTGTACGTGATTTAGTTAAATTATATTATATATTAAAGAATTAAAATACTTCAAAGTAGTCTTCTTTTTAGTCTTTACGTGGAAAATAATCTATTCATATGAGATATATATATAGTTTATAATGTATGAAATTTATTTAACAAAAAAGAGCTTCCGGTCTATAATAGATACGTTTAAATAAAAATATCAGCTTGAGTAACACATTTCACGCTATTTTCTACCAAATTTTCAAGGTGTTGCGTGTTGACTTATAAAAGCAACCAACCACTCTATGTCTTATCAGACAATTAATAAAATTCATATATCATAATCATTTCCCCAAATGAAGATTGAATCGTTAACCCACAGTTTCAGTTACCCAGTCAAACTCCGTCGCACTGAGCCACAGCGGCCTCATATATTCAAAATCATAAAACATCAAGTTTATTATTTTACAAGCGCAATTTAACTGTAGCCTGTAATTTCAATTGTGTGGGCTATGAAACACGATTGATTGATGGTTGTAACTTGGAAATTCTTTCATATCTATGTACTTTAAATTGTACGTTGTTTTTCAGTCACTTAGTAACAGAAGAGTTTTTATATATATATATATATATATATATATATATATATATATATATATATATATATATACATATATATATATATATATATATATATATATAATATATATATATATATATATATATATATATATATATATATATATATATATATATATATATATATATATATATATATATATATATATATATATATATATATATATATATATATATATATATATATATATATATATATATATATATATATATATATATATATATATATATATATATATATATATATATATATATATATATATATATATATATATATATATATATATATATATATATATATATATATATAGATAACGTATATAATTCTAGAATAATTAATAAAGAAATACAAAGAAGAACCTTCTATAACGTTAACACAAGGTTTTGTAAATTCTAAAGTAATAAATCTAGCTACAGTAAATGTTGAACTAGATATATAAAACATTTATTTCTCATTTTTTCTAGAAAAAATGTATATAAAAAAAAATTATTGTGTTAGATTTGTATTGGCACAAATGATTTAGATATAGATAAATCTTAAGCTTATGTTATATGCTTTATAATAAAAATACCCTTAAAAAACTGAAAAATAAAGCTCATATAAAGCACGTCGTGACATTATGAAGTAAACCTTATAAAGATTATTGAAGCACCCGCCCTAAAAAAATTGTAACTGAACTTAAAATTTCTATTGAAATTGACATACATATATTTTACAGTTAGCTTTAAATTATATTTCTATATAGATATTTTTTCATAGGAACGTTATAGACATAGTGAAAGGCTTTAGCTAAAATATTTCATAAATGAATTCGAATACGGTATGCTTATGGAATTTTACCGAAATACTTGAAGAAACAAGTTGAGACGCTTATCGTATTTAGGAATTTAGTATCATTTTCTAGTTTAGCGTTCGCTAAATTAAGCAAAACCCCCGGGACGAGCTGTGGGCCAATAATTAGCTAGCGGTTTATTATAAATGGATAAATGGACGTTTATATTGTATATACACTTGCTTAAATGTCAACATTTTAAACGTAAATTTAGATATTTCTTTTATAAAACAGTGCCAGAAATATCAATTAATTACTAACTGAGGTCTCCGAGTACTAATCTAAAGAATCATAGTAGTCAACGTGCCAGATTAAAAGACGTAATAGAATACAAAGTGATTTACCATAACGCATTTACTGCAATATAAAAAAATAAACAATGTCAAACCGTTAATAAACATTAATAATTTTAATCATTTTTAAATCGTTTATTTAAACAAGTTTCTTACAATCCAATAGTGATTGGAGCCTTCTTTCAAGAATGTTGTTGCCTGTACCAGCTTTAAAATATATAAATATAAAAGATAGTATTAAAATAAAACATATATACATATATACATACATACATACATACATACATACATACATACATACATACATACATGCATACATATCTACAAATACTATGTACAAACATACCTACATAAGTATGACCGTATGTATAGGTATAAAAAACCTATATACCTGTATTAGAAACTTTCTCACCCTAAAATAAATTCAATATCATTTTCTAAAGGCTAAACGGATGCGATTTAGAGCAGGCCATTTTGAGTAGGCTGCCGAAAGCCGTTAAAGCTATCGCCTGTTTGTAATCCTTTACCTGACGGAAAGCGATTCCGCCCCGTCGGGCATAAGATTCCACTTTCCGCTTGTTATATTTATATGCAATTTTCAAATGGAATAGTAGTAATCAGTGTGCTATTTAATCTTCATCTATTTTTCATTTATCTGTACAAGTTCAGTTCACGAATAACTAAAATATTTAATAATAAAATTGGCAAGCTTGGCTTTTTTATAACACTGAAAATGAAGAAGAACATGCATGTTTGGGCACGTTGAGAATAAGTGATGAAAGAATAGTAAAAAGATATATAAAGTAAGAATCAGCGTTAAGAGAGGTGGGGGGAGACCTTCTTCTTCTTATTGACCTTCGAGAACACTGTCGCAAATACTGGAGCAAGGTCACGTGAAACGCGTGAAAACTCCCCGGAGGGCATGTATGCGCTCCATTCTCTTTGGCAACCCCGAATATAAGGTGTGAAGCTATGTACCTATGAATGTGGCTTTCTCATCTAGTCAACGAAATAATGTTTAAATACTCTCTACTCTACTCACTGCTCAGGATTCTTCTTGTTTATCAGTATTGTGGAAATTATTCTTACAGATATCAATCTTGAATCATTATTTTTTCTTTGTTATTCTCAGATCGAAGTTTACAAGCTTAGATTTACTAACTAACTAACTAAGAAAGACATAATTAAAGAGAAGAAGTATAATTATTTATTAGGTATTATTAGGTTATTCTTAATATAAGCATAATGTAATAACATTATGTTTATATTAAGAATAACCTAATAATACATACAATGAATAATCTAATAATACGTACATATTCATATTACGATAAATATAAATCCATATAATTTCTTACGTCTCCAGTAAGTTTTAATATATAAATATATACAATACTTCTTAAATTAATCTATTAATGATTCGAACCGGACAAAGTTCAAATGAGCTCGGACCAGTGCCTGGGATTAGCGATCCTAGTGTTGCTGCCACTTTAAAATGCGCATTAACGCTCACCTCCGTTGTCCGAGTTCGTCTCCCAATATATAATCAAATTTGAAAACATGTTACCAGAGCCAACTTCGAAGTACCTTTTAGAAATCAATTGATAATAGTAAATAATTAGATCTTAATCGTCTTAAGAAGTACTACATTTAACTTACAACAATAAATTATCCTATATCTATTATTTGAATGTATTATATCTATTATATTATGTACATATATGTATATATATATATATATACATATATATATATATATATATATATATATATATATATATATATATATATATATATATATATATATATATATATATATATATATATATATATATATATATATATATATATATATATATATATATATATATATAATTTTATAGGTGTGTATTTAACATATTTATTATTGATATCATTTATTTTATATTGTAAAATATATTTGTTTCATTTTGTTGTGTTTTTTTATATTTTTTTTTTATTTACATTCCATCGAGTCCTGTGTCAACTAAGTCCTGCATTTGCCAAAGGTTTTCTGTAAGAGATTTCTTGAAGCATATATAAGACCGACTTTGCACATATATTTTATATTTATTTGTTTTATTTTTACATTTTGTGTATTTGGTTATGTGTGTGCATTAAAGTTTAAATAAATTAAAAAAATATAGCTAGATAATAGTAATGTAGCGGCAAAGATGATTATAGCAAACTATATAGAGATTTCACTATTTGTAAATAAATATATTTTTATAGTCATATGACTGGCCCCCGCATGCACGAGTTCAGTAGTTCTCGCAGAGTCATGACGAACCTTCATTATTTTCTAAACAAACGATAATTAATAGTAGAGTGGCTTCGTGCGATTTAGCAACTTCCGAAACTAGGCTTATAAGGGATTAGTGAGATAACAGACAACATTACGCTTCAAGGCGATTACATGGACCGATTTACATTCGGTTTATTATACTCATTTCGCCTAATTATTATGCTTTGTTTTAATCATAGGCAGCAGATATTTGTTTTGTTTAGAAATTTTGGTCTGTTTTTTTTTGTTTACGTAATGTTAAACCCTTAGCTGGAATATGTTTATATTTTAAATGAGGTCAATCGTGAATTGTTATTTTTCCTGTTGACATATTTATCATTCATGTAATAATTTTAATAATTACTACATGTATTACACACATCTTATTAGTAAAATATACGTAAATCTCATCTCAAATAAATGAAGTAACGATCCCTACCAGCCCTACCTAAGCTGAGTTGACTAACAAATATTGGCCGTGAGAATTATTTTCGGAAAATAATCGTATAAAAAAGTTCTTTGAAATGTTTACTGTAACATACTAAATAGTTATTAGATACACTTTTAAAACGTCCAAAAAAGCAATGCAATTGCATACTTGGACAAGACAAATGAAAGAGCATGACAGTGTCAATATACCCTCTCATACCAGACAACACACTGTCCGAACCACCTTTTATTCCTTTTTACACATCCTCTCACTCTTGATTCCTTACCTAATCCTCCCATTAAGCATAATGTGATGAAAAATCCTCCAACCGTATAATACGGTTCCCAGAATAACTGGACTGATTTATTTTTGTTATATTATACATACTTATAATTTTTTTATTATTAATATTTAGGTTTATTTTATCAACGGATTTAATAAAACTTTCATTATTTCAATGTAATAAAAAAATAAGTTCAAGTTATTAAAACGTAGTGTTCTTTTGCTATAACTAAAGTGTTTCCGCAATTATTTTTCGTACAAAATCAGCGCACATGAGATCTGAGAACACAATGAGTTTTCAGAAAATATTTAAAGAGCGTGATGTAAAACGTATTAATGCGATGTAAAGAGCTTTTGCCGCGGCGAGGCCGCAAAAATTTAATTTTGCATATTGACAAAAGTCTCATTTCATAATAATTAAAATTTGGAAATTTCAACTTGTATGTGAAAGGATAAGTGGAAAACTGGAATATTTTTTATATTATAAAAATTGTGGTGCGGTTGATTTTTGAAAATTATTAAAGGAAATTTATATCATTCAATTTACGATATGATATGTTGGTGAAACTATTTGTTACTCACGAACTTATCAAGGTCATTAGAGATGATAACTAGATCTTATATTATCATATACAAAAAAAAACTGTCAAAATTGGCTAAAACCCTCCTTGAGGTAATATTTCACGTGGTATTCCACATACAACAGAATAAACAAAGGAACCCTCCGTGTCCCGATTGCCGCTCAATTTTTGACACTTGACTATTTCTTTCCCAAATACAGATCGAACGCTGAACCGTCGTGCTTACAGTTAGCTTAAGACGCTGTGGACGCTGTGCCACGACGGTCCCAATCTGGGTTATTCTTTAATTTTTTAAATGAAATAATAACCTTAAAAATAAATAGTGCTATTAATGTAGTTTAATGAAGCAACACGTTTGCATACAATATACAGTAGTTATTATGACGATCCTTGGGTTCGACCAATCATATGTGACTTTTAATTTAACTTGAACGGTCTTGGCTGACCGTAAAGGGTAATTATTACGGGATATAAACGAGTGAAGACCCTTAAATTTCATTGTCCTAACTTTTGTTTCACTACACGTATGGGATGTGGGGATATAAAATTATTTTTACGAGGGTCATCTTTTTTATTGCAACGATAAAAGGTCGCGTTTGGTTGCAATTTAATTTTTTTTTTTATTATTATACTAGCGCTTTTGCCGTACTTTTTAAATATTATGGCTTTTAAAAGTTGACTTTTTTATGGGAGTGCTCAATTAAATATAGCTTAGGTACCTAGATTGACGAATTTTGCCAAAACAATTAAATTATAATGTAATATTCTCTAGCAACATGATCACAATTATGAAGTATAGAACTTTCAAATTTTCAAAACAAATATCACATAAAATCAGACTAGTTAGTACTTGTTCATAAGATGTAAATTGTTGAACATTTAATTGAAATCATTTTATATGAAACTTTTTACCAGGATTAACGCGTGTCACGTACACTTTGCAGTAGTTCATAACTACGGTTCCGGGTAAAAGTTTCATTTAAAATCGGTAAATATCACAAAAACAAAGATTTTATAAATCAAATTCAATTATTTAACTGTAACTTGATTTCTATAAACTTTTTAAGTAAATCAAATCGCAAATCATTAATTTTACACTAAACAATAATAATTAATAGACATATAATACTCGGTTATTATGCTCGTACAGTTGTATACTCTGAAACTATGTGGAACTTACCTTGGCTTAATCTGAACTTGAGAAATGCGGTTAACCTACGAGAACTTAGTTGGTTTATTTCCTGCCAGTACTTAGTACTTACGCTCGTCTCACTTAAACTTCTGATAGCGAAGGCATCATATTCGCTGCATAGTTTTTGTATATAATATAAATGATACCTGTACTAATACAAATGTAGGTACTAATTTAATTTAAAAGCTAAGAATTTAATTTAATATTTTATACTCGGGCCTATTAAACCGCATCTATAAACCGCATGTGATAAGTAGCATCATCCACACACACTACACACATACACACACACACACACACACGCACGCACACACACACACACACACACACACACACACACACACACACACACACACATACACACACACACACACACACACACACACACACACATACACATACACACATACACACGCACAGACACACACACACACACACACTACTCTTCACAATACACCGAAAGAGAGACTTTCTCTCTCTGTATATTGTGAAGGCTAGAGTAAAGCTAAGACGATTGTGGAATGATTGTCGATTACCGCTCGGGGGAATGATTTATTTAATTTCTTCGCCCTGATTTGAAGAAAAAGTTGTGTTCCACCATTTAACACGCAACGTCTTGATAATTGGGCGGAAAGTTAGGAGCGGAGTATTCGAACACTTTTTTCCCTCTGTCTAATCTGCTATTTGTGGGAACAAAGCGGGAAGCTTATTGTTTACCTCAAACAAATTATTTAATTTTGAAAATCTGTTAACGATTAAATATAAATACAAAGACAAGGAGGATTCTCTTTATTATTAATCGCCACTTTGTTCAGCCATTTTAACTTTACCCCGAACAGTATCGATATCGTCGGCTTCAGGCGTCTATTATTTTAAACTGCCTCTTCACAAATTTCCAAGTCATAATTAGACCTCTATATCGTTCTGTTAAAGAGGAATGCCACGAATATTTGCCGCCCTATTAGGATTTTCGTACGAAATGTTATTTTGTTAATATTATTTTTGAGGATGTTTGAAATAATTTATTCATGTGGTTAATTTTAAGAATATTTCTTACAACTTATCTCAGTACCATAGGTTTTTTAATGGCAAAGACGAGGCAAACGAGCGTTCACAGTCTAAAATCACATGTAACACCAGAGGTTCTTTTTGAAGGTACCCACGACGAGCACGAAACATTGCCTTTGTTGCTGGAATGCACAAGCCCAGAGATGATATCAGTACTCCATATGAGACCAGACCTGGGATTGTGCCTAGGTTATTTTGTTACAAGACCAATCAGTATTTAAGTATGACTGTCTGGCTGTGCTGATGAAACCGAGTTTCTTCGAGGTCAATGTGGCCTTGCTTTCTAGGTTATGTTGATTCTGGCACAGGTCACTATATGATCGGCCCTATATTCTCATAGTGGGCGCTGACTTTAAGAAGAGTGTTCACAGAAACCGGTCACACGAGAAATTATACTTTTAGTGATTATCGCGCAAATTTGCGTTTCTTTTTACCATTCGTTCAAGACAGACACAAGTTCCTTTGAGCAGTCGTCAACGTTTTTTGGCTTAGATATTGAAATGTAAGAATTTTATATGTATATTTATTTCGTAGATAGATAGAGAGATGGAAGTATTTTTCACACAATACAACAATCAGAGTGTGCAAAGGCGGTCTTGTTGCTAAGAGCAATTGATATGATGAAGTCAAGTTTATAAATGTCATAAACATATATGTTAACATTTTATTACACATAGGACAGAAAGCATAGAGGAAATGTCTTGCCAGACTGAAGAAATGACACTGAATAATCCCCACTAGTAAGGTTCATTGTGTTTATAGTTAAACACTGACTTACTGAGTTGTGTGTCCATCACAGAAAAAATATACATACTATATCGAAAACACATTTTATTATCTGTGGCATTTGCATTTTTCAATTTGTCTTTATAGTCATTTACACGGGATAATAAGATATTCTGTCTATATTAGTAAAGAACGCACAATCATAGGTATCAAGACGCATAAATTAGTTAGGACGCTAAATAATAATTAATAAAAGATGTATTTAATTAATTTATTTATTTCATTTTCTTTTCAAATAATAAACAAATATAACTTTAAAGGCGAAAACGTTCTATTCTACATTTACATAGCATGTTAAAATAATAATTACATTAGGAATACATACAATAAATACAATTTTTATTTACCATCTAATCCAATTTCCTTAAGACTAGTCAGGAAATTATTTTGACGTTTGTTATTTCTCAATGTTAATCATTTACATAATTGCATAGTTAAAATAAAACATGTGTTTTTTTTTTCGATAAGTCGGGATATCACAGCTATTAAAGTTAACTATATACAAATTAAAAGCTTTTTTTATTTTTTTTTGTTTGAATAATTATCGGTCTACAATTAAAAGTAAGGGCAGCGCAAACAACGATGAAACTACATTTTGGTATAAGCTAAAATCTAAACTAGTGGCAATTCCTTAAGTATAACACAAAAACCAAAAATATATTAAATAATAAAAAGTAAACCATGTGTTAACGTCCCAACTAATAAAATATCGAAACAAACAACGTACAAGTGTTATGGAAAATTAAAATAAGTTTTAATAACGTGATTATATTTATTATCTGTGGCACTTGTTATGACAGGTCGCTGTATGATTTTGGAGATACTTAAAAAAAAAACGAAAATATATAAAAATACCATTAAAACCCACCGTAAACTGCAAATATTCTGATTTTTAAAGTAATAATTTATCATTTCAAGTACTTTAGCGCAAGAATTTTTAAAAAACGATTTATATATCCAAAACATGAAAATGTACAATTTAAGGTAAGTTTAGTTCAAGGAGCACACAATAAGGATCATAAGAACAAATTAGTTAAATACATTCTAAGATTTTACATACAATAAAAGAAATAAAAACATAGCTAACTTAAAAACCTATCAAATTTGTTCTTTCAATCCTCATCCACTTTGACACTGTAACAAAAAAAATAATCTTACAAAAAAATAATTTCAAATCAAATGCAATTACAACGTTAAGGCGGGTTTCACTAGTTTCTAGTAAGCATTGGATTTATCATGATATTTGCGAGGGCGTTCCGCCGTTTGCGCCATGCGCCCGCGCCCTGCGCGTGGTACTGGAGCTGACGGTACCAAGTGCGTGTGCGTGTGCTTTCTTCTGCCTGGAAATGGAAAGATTTAAAGACTTTATAATGGAAATTTAAGCTTCATAAAATAGGCAGAGGGAACATAGTGTAAAGACACTCCGTTCCCAGTTCTCCGCTTTTTGAGACATTACGTGCTAAGTGGTGGAACTTTGTATTTTTCACTGGACTGAAGGAAAATTATTTATTCGCCACAACAAGCGCGTTTACAGCCAGATGCAGTGACGCTGCGCAACGACGGCTTAAAAATTTTATAACTATACTTTATAGATCAAATATAAACTTTATAACGTATCAAACAATGAATAAATAAGTTAGTAGCGATGGATCCGCCGTCATAACATAGCTAGGAACGAACCCCCGTCGAGTAAAACAAAAAGAGATGTTGGGTTTTGTCACGCAATAAGTACTTTATTTGATAACTTTAACTCTAGGTATTGTGTTAGATACATGACAATAAAAACAAAAAATGTTAAAAAACAAAAAACAATACAAATTTACTTTTATTCATTGTTGAATTGCTATATTAACAAAACCGCTGTACAACAAAAATACCCGGTGCCAAATAAAAGGACGTATTTCCTCGTAAATAGTGCGCAATGGGTTGTAGTAAATAGTAAATATATAGCGGGGGAACGCTGACTGAACTAGGATGCACTAATAGTATGCAATGTATGCACATGTTTTCATGTTCAATGTAATGGAAATTACAAAAATAATGCCCAGATATGGACTGATCTAAACTTATGGTATTAGCCATTTAGGTTTTTATTTCAGTCGTTTTAGACTATCACAAAAATAAATATCGTATATTATAGTATCGCATTAGATTAAAAAAAAATATACTACTAATACTATCTTTTAAGCTATATTTTTGTTAATAAAAACAATTTTTTTGAATAAAAACTTACGTATAGTGTGCAAGTATGAAAAATCAATAAATTTCAATTCAACAAGCAAAAACATATTACAAGTATACCTTAAATATAAATGAATCTTTCGTAGTAATCTCGTGTACTTCAAAGAAGTGTTCCGGCTCATGGTCAGCAGCTACCACACATCGGTCTAAGAATAGGGGCTCTCTTTGCAACGTGTATCGCCCCGCCTTCTCCCTCACTAGTAGTAGCGCTGCTTCTCTTACTCCACTCCGAGCGAATAGGGCGTCGCCCTCCCTCTCCCTCGCTTCTCTATCTCTTGCTTCTCTTGTTTCCCGTATTTCGTTCGTTTTGTGTGCGATCGTTGGCTAGAATAAATGAATCCGGTTGATAATTATTAAGAATTCTATAATACATGGTGTTTGAAATACGTTCGTTGATATAAAGCAAAATTCTAAATTGTCAACTAGACTAGTTTAATTGTACGTTACATAATGTACAAAATATTGAGAGCAACTTGTTCTTAATAGTTCTCAATCATAAATGTATAATATCTCTGTAACATTATATAAATAATCTGTATATTAATATTTACTAAATTACTCTTAATTACTCAGCAATATAAGTGTAAAAATATAATTGAAGTATTTTTATAAAAACTATTTCCGTCAGTTATCTTCTTACCTTTCCGTTAGTTACCAAAAGAGCATTGATCGGCATCAATTTAATCGTGCGTCCCTTGCGCCAATTGTTGTCGTTAGGTTGTGTAAACAGCAGCTTGCCTTCCATTGCAAACCTAAACAAACACTCAGTAATTTAAACAAATTGAAAATTGTCTATTATTGAATAAATTAAGTGTATGTAAAATTTCTTTAAATATTCAAAATGTTGTCTTATATTATTGAGAGGTTTTATGATTTTGCAATTTTGCAAATTTAAATGCCTCCTTCAATTTTTTGGCACGAAGCTACCATTCAAAGTAATTGTATATAACAATATCTCATGTTCGTTGGTAAGTAATTATTTCGCGGAATTTGCTATCATTAAATAAAATAATTCAATTTACGTATACTGTTTAGATAATAATACATATTTCATAATGAGCCGTTCTCATAATTTTATACAACTTAGTATATCTCATTAAAATATCATCAATATTATCCTAACACCCACTATTTTAAGTTTCATGATGATGATCTTTCATTTTTTATACAAAAAGACAAATAAAGTTTCTTATTTTTAGCCTTACCTATGTGTGTAACAGTTACAATATACTATATTAAACATACACATACACACTATAATAACATAAAAAGCAAGCCGACCTAGCATCATCATGATTCCAATCCAAGACATCCACGGCCATTTTCCTTAGCCGTATATCCGCCACGTGCAAGTCGTGTGCTGTTCTCTTCGCCGCTGCCAAGCGTCTCCACAGTGGTACGTCCCTGGCCGCTGCTGCTGCAGCTGCAGCTGCTGCATTGATCTCCTCTAGACGTGACTCAACGCATCGCTGAGCACCTTTTACATCCTCCCTCTCTGATGCACAACTTGGCGTTGCTCGGTGCAACCGTGAAAGAAGGAGCGGATATTTTGTCACGCGTTGAACCGGCACCTGATAATGACATTTAATTTAAAAATAAATAACGAAAATATTCAAACTCACTAAAAATCGTAAATAATATAAATATATTAATTTATACTTATGACGGTTTTTTTTACCATGAGAAATGAGTTCAGGTTCATTCTTCTCAGGACCGCGTTTTCCATTTGCGAGACGCGCAAGAATATCCTTAGGAGTTCCTTCTCCTTCTCAAGGCCGGCTAACAACAATGCGGCACCAGCCTGTTTTACACAATACGACTGAAAGGCTGTCAACATGCCAGAACACTCTAAGAGAATCTTTCCAACGTTTACCGTCAGTAAGTCCTGAAATATAAAAACATCAATAAACGCAATGATATATTAGTTACACTGGAGAATATTTTATATTTTATGAAAGTATATGATTCTTCTAAAAAAGAACATCTATTACGGTTATTTATACCTCGTCTCCTTGTTCGATGGCAATTTCGAGTGCGTCTCTAAGTTTCTCTGATAATACTTGATTATTTTCAATTAATTCCTCGACATTCAAAAATATAGCACTTAGTTGTTCCTGCGTAAGTAGTCCAGCGACCAACATTGGTTTGTAAAATTCTTCCAGTATAATTTGTAGATCACGTCCATACTTCTCTTCAGTTTCGACAATTTCAGTTAAGATTTCTTTTCTTTCAGTTCTCTTCTTTGAGCACTTACGACATACCAATGGTGCGTATATTGAACCTGTAGAATAAATAACATTTAAAACTTATATCATATAAGTTATATAAATAAATATAACAGTAATAAACTTAAGTATATAAATTAAACGATACCTTGCTCCGTAATTTGAGTGTCGACAGCTGTATCACAATCTTCACATAAATGTATTGGAGTGTCTTTGTTATTTATCATATTACTAGGTATTGTTTTACCTTGTAATCTACTTCTAGATGATTTACTTGTTTCTGAACCCACACCAGAATCATTTCTTTCAATGTCAGCCGAAGGTTTTTTACAAGCAACGGTCTTATCAATAGTTTCTTGACTAATAACTAAAGAGTTATCTTCACTTGAATCGGACGCATTGGATAATTGGCTGGTATTACTGCTATGATGCGTTTTATTCAACTCTGTTTTAGTTTTTGACTGATCTAACAAAGTTGGTGATCCATTTTCACTTTCATAATTAGTTATATAGGTTTCTTCATCATCGATTCCTCGCTCTTTAGCATCTACTAAATAAGACAAGATATCATATTTAGAAGCACCTTCAAAAATGGAACGTGATCCACTTCTTTTCTCCTCATCCAACAACATAAGTGAATTTGGTGGAGGATTTATAGGCAAAGGTGGAGGCATATCTCCTATTTCTTCATAAATAGGATCATTATTTAATCTAATCGACTCATAATGGTGATCATCATCTGTATTATTTGCATTTTCGATATCACATATTGCGGCATCAACTAACATTTGATAAAATTTTGATCGTGTAGAATTTGTATCATCTTCTGTTGATAGTTCACTCGCTGATGCATTATAACAATCCGACATTGGTTCAAGGTCTGAAAAAACTCCCATTGCACCGCTCTCGTACTCCATACTTTCATAGGGAGCAGAGCAGCCTTTATTGTCACGTTCAAGACAGCCTGAAGTTTGAGTTCCTAACTCAATATATTCTTTAGGAGAATTCTTCGGTTGCTCGACGCTTAATTTTTTTTCGTTTTTAATATTTTCTTTTTCCACTTCTTCTTTTAAATTGATAAGTGAGCTTTCTATAAGCTTTTCTATAGTCATTGTGCTGCTATCTGTCCCTTCTTGGTGTTTTGTTTCCTGGAGCTTAATTAAAGAGTTTTCAATCAGCTTTTTAACCAAATCTGAATCGAGTCCTTCTGCTAAATGTGCAAAAAATGGATCATCAAATAGTTTTGTTATCAAATTTCCGCTTTCTGTATTTTTACTGACTGGTAGTTTATTTTCCTCTATCTGATTTATGTTGCCAATAACATTTTCCTTCTTACCACATACATGAGGTATGAGATTTCTTCTTACAGCTTCGACAGGATCCCGTAGAATAGAAGACATATCTTCTTTGTTAAACGAATTTAAATGCCTATCATCATTGTAATAATCTTCATATGTGTTTGATTCATCTATTTTGTGATTTTCACCGGGGAATACGGCCCCTATATATATTTGACTTTTAGATTTCTTAATTTCCTTTTGAGGAGTGCCGACGCTTATTGTTACTGTAGTGCCTGTTTGGTAAGTGTTACATGTTTTGCTATAATCATCATTGACAACAACAGAAGAAAGATAGATTGGTACATCACTACTAACATTCATAGTTGAATAACATTCATTACCATTTATTTGAATAGATGTCTTTCTTGGTTCAAGCTCAGTAGTTTTATGAAAATATTTCAATTCTTTTTGATTTTGATCATCTGCATCATCAGAATCAAACTGTCTTACTCTTAAAATTGTCTTTTGTTCATTTTCATTTGTATCAGACCACTCATCGCTTGTAGAACTAGTAGAATTGTTACGAACAAATCTAGTTTTTACGTAATTATGTTTTTTTGATTTTGACTTTTGTCGA
The DNA here is from genome assembly GCA_037127375.1 of Dione juno. Lineage (NCBI taxonomy): Eukaryota > Metazoa > Arthropoda > Insecta > Lepidoptera > Nymphalidae > Dione > Dione juno. The sequence goes on from JAXRJS010000052.1 coordinate 5,980,931, forward strand.
GGCGGAGGTTCTGGAGATCCCGAGATTTCACAACGTAGGTTCTTTAATACATTACAAGTTATTTCACTATTATCACTCAAATTGCCAATATCTAAGTCAGTTTGGGATGTATTATTCTGACAAAGATTATTTGATTGTATTCGTTGTTCTTGGATAGATTTTTGTTGAAGTTCTATTTCATTAACAAACTCTAGAAATACTTGGCTTGTGTGGACATGTTTATTTTTCGCTCTCAATGCCATTGTATCCAAAAATTTTGGAGGTGAAATAGATATAGTAGATGCCAATCGTTCTGATTCAGATCTTCGTAATACAGGAATTTTTGGTATGGTGTTATCTGAAATACAAGAAAAAACATTCGTTGTAAATAAAGAAATATGATTAAAATTATAATATATTGGGAAGAGTAAAGGTACCTTGAGCACTATCAGCAACTTTGTTCTCTTCATTCTTGATACTACAGGGAGATAAGTCTGGGGAAGTGGATTCTTTAGTTTCGCTCTCAAAGTTTGTATTCATTTGAACATCTTCATAGATTCCAGAATCATTATGCACCATTGTTGTCGAATTTTCTAATGGTTTAACAGTATCATTAATTTCTAAGCTGTGACTTACAATATCACCTTCAGCAACAATTTCGTCTTCAGTAGCCACTTCAAGAATAACATTTGAATTATCAGTACTTCTAACATGATCATTCAAGTTTAAATCAGCTGTATATATTACTTTGGTTTCTTCATTTTCTACAAGGAATTTTACACGTTTCCTTTGATAGATATTCTGTGGAGAGATCATTGCTTTATCTTTTGGCTTGGGAATATAAAATTGTGATGAATTTGTACGCTTATTTTCGTAGGAATCATCAGATCCATCAATTTTTACATTAGTATTGTTAAGTTCATAATTTCTTGGTTTTTTAAGAATAGATTTTATAGGGTCGTTGTTACGATTTTTGTATTTTGGACTTCTTGAAATATCAGCAGATGATTTTTTCATAAAGCTTTTTTCAGGCAAACGTTGATTATCACTCTCACTATCATCATCTGTTTTGTGATTTCTTGATCTTCTCGGTGGTCTTTTAGGCGAAACACTCTTTTGTTTTGTACGATTTGGAGGCATACTCACAAGCTTTTTACTAGTATTTTTGCTTAAAGAGGCAAATTTACTTTCATTTTTAATATTAGGTAATGATAGTGCCGAAGACATATCGGTTGACTTAAAATCATAATTTTTGAGATCAAAATTGACAGGATCGTATACAGACTCATCGTCGACATTACTAGGCTTTAGTTCATTTGATATTCGAATTCTTTGTCCACCAATAGCTTTTACACTTGTATCTGGCTTAGATCTCTTTGTTGAGTGATCGTTAAGTTTGTGTGATTCCTGAAAAACGTCTCTGTAATCATCACTTCCACCTGTTTTAACTAAGTCATATGGATTAATGTCACATGATAAAATAGATTTCTTTTTGTCAACTGTGTTTACTTCCTCTTCAATCCATAAATCATTTACTCTACTCACGGACTTGCTTCTACTTTTGTTAAGAATTTCGGGACTCGGTTGCTTAGTTTTGACTCGACAAGGACTAATACTTTTTGCGCGTGATCTTGTAGTTGAAAACTGACTACCTATTCGCGTTTCATGAGGAGGTGCCAATCGACTCCTTCTCATCAAATCATATGGATCAGTATCTGCACTTGCTTTCAATATAGTGGGTCTTGTTTTAGTGCTTTGCACTCGGACTGTGCCAGCTCTTAGAAGACCAACATCACGACTTACTTGAGAGCCCCGAACTGTGCCGCCTACAAGCATTCGGGGGCTTTCGGCTATTGTTAAAGGTAAGCGAGATCCTTTACATTTCTTACATATACTGACTTTGGTTGAATTTGTTTTCTTCGTACCATTTAGGTATTCAGGACAGGAACATAGTATAACAGCATAGTTGTGTGGAGTAGGTTTTTGAGGAGTACTAATTAGCACAGGACCTTGAACCTCTGAATAGGTTGAGAAAACACTAGGTCTAACCGTAGGAGTTTGAGTCCTGACTGACCCATAAAGCCATGTTTCTGCATACTTCATTGATTTAGATAAAGCAGAGCCATCTTGACCACTAACAGTGCCATACATGTATGGGCTTTCGGGTGACTTTTCAGAAGATTTGGAACTTCCTGATGTATTCAGTTTCAACTTTGAAGACCATTTTTTAGGACGTGAATTTTCGGGTGCGTCGTATATCTGTAAATAAGACATCATTAATTAAAATGTATTCACAATATTTTTAATAATTAAAATTTTTATTGATTCTTTTTAATTTTATTTTTTATAATTTTACACAGTATATTTCAATTGTAATGAAATAAAATATCAAATGATATTTAGTTATTTATGAGGCGAATAGTGTTATATTTTATCTTTCAGCAGCAACTCTTAGAAATGTAACAAGTGACAAGCGAATTTGTAAAAATCGACTATTGGAGAGAAGAGCTAGTTCAGAGGACACCAGCATTAATGTTCATTTCAAACGGGTCCCTTAAACCTATACTTGCGCTGCAAGCACCGCAGTGCTCTGAGCTACGCCCGATGAATACATAAAGTGCTAAGTAGGTATTCTCATATTATAGTTTTCTTTAAATGTGATAATTGAAATTTTGTGATGTGATTGAAATTTATATTGGTTTTGTAAAATTAGGAGCGATGTCCCCTAATTTTACAAAACCAATATAAATTTCAATTACTTCCCTATTATCCAAAAAGTAAACTTAAAATATCATCAACTATTCCAGTAACAATTATACCACAAAACGATCTATAGTCGCTTTACAATAGTTCCCTTTGTGCGTGACCCATCTGATTAGCGAGGCCTTCTAAATTTTGAAGTCTTGTTTTAAAGAGAATGGGTTGTATTTGCTTAAATTGATACAATTGCCATTTGTAATTTTCGCGCCTCTAATTAGTGATTTTATGATAGTAATAGTCATTTTTGTTTCTCGTCTCGAATGTAGAAACGTAAGTAAGTTTTAGATCTAATAATTATTAAGTTGTAATTAGACTTTTGTTACAACGTTAACTTTTATGTATGAGCATTAAAAATTTAAATATTTTCAAATTTTAGGCTTACCCCTTTGCTTTTTATCCTTGGCAACATAAAGACTATAATTTATTTTAGAAATACTGATTAGATACCCTGACAGCCTGTCTAATCTATAAGAGATCTTAATATAACAATCTTAAATAAAATCTTTTAATATGATGAGCACTGTCTGTTTATATAAAATAAATAAGTTCTAATGTGGAACTCTATCAGCCCAACTAAACTTTAAAATGTTTACATATGTCGACTTAGGAAAAGTTGTGTAGCGTAATGATTGCTTTTTATGACGTCAGAAAATTGAAGGTGGGGAATCAACACCTTTTAGAAAATTCTAAAACAAGGGAAAATAAGCTAAGGAGAAAATAAGCTAAATATTAAAACATAAATTTAAATAATTTACGTGGTAAGTTATATAATACATGACTTCACTAGCGAAATTGTTTTTTTTTTTTGGATAAATTTACAAAATAATTAAACATATAACATATTTGTGACAAAACAAAACCAGTGTCGCTAATTAAAGACAAATTCCAACAAATTTAAAGAATTTAGATAAAATATAACTTCATCTGAGTGGACAGTGCGCTGTTACGAGTATATTGTCACGATCACAATTAATTCTTCCACTTCAGCCGTTATTGGTTTTACTTCTGAAAATCAGCGGAATCGAAGTTTATAATTGTGAAACGTTTTACCTTTTTTTTTAAATAATTTTCTTTTTACTTATTTTTTGTCCATTGCATGAAAAAGTCAGTATTGAAAATAATATTCTAAATGAAATTATTACAAATTCATATCTATACATAATATTTCTACTTTTATTGAGTTCTTTGAAATACAATATTGGAAAAATATACGGAAAAATTGAAACTAAAATTTATATAGCTATTTTTTACTCACACAAAATACAATTTACAAATCTTGTCGCTTATCTTTGATATAGTAATAACTATGACATTACTACTCTACGACCCTACGACCATACAAATTATGGTCCTGGGTATTATTAATTGAATAGGATGTCATTGTATTCTGGGAGGTCAAAGGGCTAACGATAATAGCAAAGCAAGATAGCCTAATGAAACTAGCCTGGCGCATTGTCCTAGGGGATGTGACCGGGCAGCGTGTGCCCGCTGGAAGCTCATAATTGGAATCAGATAATCCCGGCATTTGAAACCCTATATTGCGATATGGGATAATTTGGAAATTTGTGAAATTACTAACAAATAGCAGGTGGAATTTTAAGTTTTCGTCTCTTATACTCCAACTTAATGTGACATAATTAAGGTGAGGCAAATAATATTAATATTATCCATATAATATACGAGTATGCATGTATATATGCTTATAGATTTCAATAAATACAAATGTAGCGTGGACTGTAAGGGTATATTGACTATATATGTATACACATAGTATTGTATTTGTGTTAAATAGCATTTTTACAAACATTAAACATTGGGTGGCGGGACACAACGCCGCGCTTTGCCTTGATACTAGAGCAATGTAAATAAAAATAATGCTTTCTCCCTGAGTGGAAATCTGGCCGTCAGATACTGTGCCACAGCACCACGATGGCTCCCTACTAATGATTAAACATAATTATATACACAACAATATTAATATTATTAATCATTATAATAATATTAGTGCTATATAATATTATTATCATCATAATCACCATCCACATATAATTTATACTCAACAACTACAGCTAGCACTTATGCCAACAAACTCGTGTGAAACACAATTATTTTCCAAATTTGAATGACAACCAAAACCAAATGAAACGTATATTAAAATTTTCATTTAATTACCAGTATAGGAGAAATAATAATTATTAATAGTAGTAAATATATTTTTTCCTCAGGGACTCAGGACAGGGTATTTACTAAAATCGATTAAGTCTTAAAGAAATCGAGAAACCGATTAACATTAATATAAGCTAACATATTTATCATTCTGACAATAACATTTATACTTCAAACGTATTAAAGAAATAAAGTACGAGTACATTATGATACCTTGGTACAGACTAACAAGGGCAAATTGGCTTTCAGTATCGTATCGAGTATTACGCGGTTTCAATTAACTACCACAATTGGATGTTGATAAAATGTGATATCAATGTGAATATTACTTATTGTATTCTTTATGATAGAATATATATATATATATATATATATATATATATATATATATATATATATATATATATATATATATATATATATATATATATATATATATATATATATATATATATATATATATTTATATATATATTCTATCATAAAGAATACAATAAGTAATAATCACATCGATATAACATTTTATCATAAGCTTTAAGTTATTTTTTTGTTAATTTTGTTGTACAAAATCAAGTTCCTACTTTAGCAGCTTCCCTGTTAAATTGTTAGTTTGTTTAAAATCTCTAGCAAATATAAATATGTTAAAAACCTTTCAGATATATATAACCTGTTTTTTCAGTATATAGAACAGTAATATTCGTATTATTAAGGGCGTAAATGCACGTTTTATTAAGTGAAGTCTTCATTTGTAATGCTAGAAATAAGTAACTTGAAAAAGAATAGGACCAACGAAGTTTTTGGGAAATACACCACCATATATATATATATATATATATATATATATATATATATATATATATATATATATATATATATATATATATATATATATATATATATATATATATATATAATATATATATATATATATATATATATATATATATATATATATATATATATATATATATATATATATTTATATCATGTTATTGTTAAGATAAAGCAAGCTTTTTTAAGTTGCAATTAAATACTACCATTTCTTTATTTTCATAATTAGTTGGTGGTTTCCGTTTCCAGTTGGCACTTCGGGGAACCCTCTGTTAGTGCTCCCATAAGTCACACATATATATATATATATATATATATATATATATATATATATATATATATATATATAATATATATATATATATATATATATATATATATATATATATAAACTAAAAATTATGTCCTGCATAGTGAGTTACGAGTATACTATATTTATTCTTGCATATAGGTATATAAAGTGTAAATATTAAATCTCTTAAGTTGTTAAAATATTTTGCCATACGCACACTGACCTATAAAACGGAATTTACTTTTAACATTGCCATAAAATTTAATGGTTTTAATTAATGTTATATAAATCGGCGGTCCGCTTCTGTTTCGTTCATGCCCCTTCAGCACATACTGTGCCTCTTGAGGTCACTTTGTTTTTAATTTCATAATGATAATAATATAATATAAAAAGCTTTAAGTTATTTTTTTGTTAATTTTTTTGTACAAAATCAAGTTCCTACTTTTGCAGCTTCCCTGTTAAATAGTTAGTTTATTTAAAATCTCCAGCAAATATAAATATGTTAAAACCTTTCAGATATACATAACCTGTTTTTTCAATATATAGAATAGTTATTTTCGTATTATCAAGGGCGTAAATGCACGTTTTATTAAGTGTAGTCTGCATTGTAATGCTACAAATAAGTAACTTGAAAAATAATAGGACCAACGAAGTTATTGGGAAATACACCAATTTACAAATGATAAATTCATTCGAGAATTGTAGGATTGAGGATTTTGGTGGAAAAATGCACCCCGTATTTTCGAAACTAGCGTGTATTTTAAAATGAAAACACTATTCATATAAGAGTTGGAGAGGTTCTTTCTAATGCTACATACAAATCGAAATATTATATTTGTCCATATACTCCAATTTATATGTACACATATATAGAAATGCGGAATAAATAAAGACAACTTTAATTAAATAATCATATTTAAATACAATAAGCATGTATGTTGATCAGTTTTTTATTGTTAAAATAAATATGTAAAATTTATGTGCCCACTTATGTATTTATTAATTTTAATGGAAATGTTAGTTTCTGATGTAGTAAACATTTGTATGAGAGCTTTATGGTAAGGCTGTATTCAAATGATAAGCCAGATAAATAAAATTGCTTAATATATTGTATGTTAACATATATATATATATATATATATATATATATATATATATATATATATATATATATATATATATATATATATATATATATATATATATATATATATATATATATATATAGCTATTTCTCGTACATATATAAGTAAATATTAAATTGTACAAATGTAACTTTTTTACCTATTATAAAAAATTATTTCTGTGTTTACAATAAATAAAGAATGATCTGAAAGGCAAACTAAAGCAAAATAATTAGCCTGGTCTCCTCAAATAAGGCCATTCTGAGAAAATTCGAGCACCGAGGGCAACCCTTTTCAAACTTCAACAAACAATCCGAGACACGGAACAGATTACGCGAAATTGATTCCGCTAATGAATAACTTATTTGAACGAAAAATTTATTTAAAGTAATAAAATTTATTGCTCCTAAATTGGGTGCGTGCTTTAAGCTTTATGCTATGACGCTTTACAATAAAGGGCAGTCAAATGAAATATGATGTTAAATGTAAGCAATTCTATAACATCAAGTATGGATCCTTAAAATAATGGTTAAGTGTGAAACGTAGTTTATGCTTAGTAGAATAGAATTATTTATTATATTTTTTTTGCTTCACCCCGTATTCCGCACATGACAGGGTAAGCAGAGGGCAACCGTAGGAACCAAGTGTTAAGACACTCCGTTCTCCACTTTCCGCCTTTCGAGAGATTACGTGTTGAGTGGCGGAACTCAACGTCGCGCACTGCCTTGTTACCAGAGCGAAGAAAATGAAAATTATTCACTCCCCAAGTGAGAATCGAACCCACACACCATTGCGTTAACATACAGTCGCTGTATCTCTGCGTCACGACGGTCCTCTTATAATAATATGTATTGATATATTTCAAATCCATTTAGCTCAAATAGCTAAAATTGTTTTTTATTTTTTATTTTGTTCATAATTAAACCTTTGATAGTCTAGTGGCTTTTTTTATTTTTATTTTATATTAAAGAATTTATAATAATAATTTTATTATTTATTATAATTTTATAATAATAATTATTTTTAATAATTTTATATTTAAGAAGCGTTTTATATAAATATATATTTAAAATTAAGGAATATATAGTATAAAAACCATTTGAACTATCGCGCCGTGGGCGATACAAGCCCATACTGTGTTCGCGATTCAGAAAACTTGAAATCGCTCGGAAATATATCGTATTTTTCTTCGAGAACTCGATAACAGGATAGTTTCTAAAACTTTCTTAAAAGGTTATTGGATACTGGAACGGGGTCATGTAACTTCACTGATGCGTAAGAAGCGTTTAACATTTACAAAGGGAAAATTTGTTTAAAATTTTAATTATATTTGATTGTTAAATTTCTTTTAACATTCTTACATGTTTTAAAATTATATTTCTAAATGAAATCAAGAAAAGGATGTTCAATGGCATTCTCTCTTGTATATAACTTTTAACATTTGGGTAACGGAAGTTTTCGGAAACAAATTTCTCTAGTAATAAAAATAAGTTAAAAACAAGCATTTAAGGCGTAGCTCCACATGGCTTAGTGGCCAGAACACTTGACGATATTTCTTATACTTTACCTTATATATATCAAATTTCCTAAAATATTTTATGTATTTTGAATAAAAAATCGAATTATAGAACTAAATACAGAGATAAAACTTTCAACTTGACATTTTAAAGTCGCTGCCTACATAAGTCATTAAAATAATTGTATTTCAATATACACAAGTAAATTTAATATAGACTTCAACAAATAAAACATTACGTAGGTTGCCTTATTTTTATTTACTTTTATTTCTTTATAATTTATTGTAACTTAAAAATATATCTCTAATTTATTATGATGATCATAAAAATATATATAAATTCGAATCTAGTAAATAAATAGTAACTAACTAGCTACCGCCACTCAACACGCAATACCTCGAAAGGTATAAGTGGGAGTGTCTTAACACTAGGTGCCTTATACTGTTCCCTCTGCCTACTCTGCTACGTGTGGGAAACTAAGTAGCTAATTTAAGAACAACAAATTATATTACGGCGTTAAGTTCCGCCACCTAATGCCTCTCTCTCTCTCTCTCTCTCTCTCACACACACACACACACACTCTCTTCTATCTGCCTTACTATATGCGGAATATAGATTGAAGTGTAAAAAAATTATACAAATAAGCAAGTGATCTACAATTATTTGTCATCCAGTTATAATAAAAAAACATATAATTTGGATTAAGATGGTATCCCATAATAATCCTCTTCATATACATACATCGTCCAAAATAAATTCGGATCAAATGATTTTTGATTTTTACATGATGAACTTTCCACTCATTTTTGTGACTTTTCATGTGAACATTTTTAATTGTACCCAAAAGCTTCCGTTCCAATAACACATGCTGCTGTTTGTGAAAGCAATGGATGTTTACGTTGAGAGCTTTAAGGTTTTTCAAATTGAATTTTTATTTAGAAGAACCTTGTTTGAAAAGGCTTTGTGTAATATACGTGTTTGTCTATTTAATTTTTATATGTCCACTTTGTTTATGTGGCCTTGTGGTACTATACACAAGTAGTGTATATAGTTATCTACTAGCAATATCATTTTCAATGTTTGACCTCATCCTTTCCTGCGATATTTAAATCTTAGAAAGTTTCAGAATGTCTGGAATAAACGTTAAATTGAATAACGATAATTTTATGATCGATTGTAACCATACATATCTCAGGGTTATAAAGGATAAGTGAAGCTAAAACCTAACCCGACCGTCGCCTTCATCATCACAATATATTTGCGGGAGCTATATCCATCATGGATAAATGTTGGAAATTGAAATAAATAAAAAATAACAAAAAGTAATATATCTATATAATTTAAGCTTTATATTCTGAATATTTGTATATATATATATATATATATATATATATATATATATATATATATATATATATATATATATATATATATATATATATATATATATATATATATATATATATATATATATATATATATATATATGTATATACAAAAGTATTGTATTTAAATAAAACCAGTATAACAATGGATGTTCCGTGTAACAAAGCTCGCTTCGCGTATAGCCGCTTTTTCGAGCGATTTCCTCGCGTCTCGTTAAGGTAACGTGGTTGGTAACCGAGCTGATAGCATCCATGTATATCTTTTTCGACATTTAAATATCATTGTTATTTATTATATGATGTAATATTTAATATAGGGTTCTATTTTTTTTTTAATTTGGTTGTCCTGAAATGAACAGGATTTTTTTTCACGTCATTACAATTTATGCACCCTAGGTTATACTGAATATTATAATATAATATTCATTTTCTTTTTTCTGTAAATCAGTGAAATATAACTTTTTGAAATTTTATAACTCATAAAGGAATTGAAAACATTACATAAAATTTAACTTAAAGCCACTAGAAACATTGACACTAAGGGTGGAAAAATTCCCAAAGGAAACATTAAAATTTAAACGCAACGGTATTTGAACCCACACCTCATGGAAACCGTCCAAGCGCACTGACGACTAAACCATGAGTTCTTTATCAAGTTGCGTCGAAATTCTTAAATGCTTTTTACAACTTAGGGATATTTTTAACATTAGACATTGATATCTAAATCTTATGACATATCAGATATTATATGATTTGTCTCAAAACATAATAAACAAAAAATCATAGAAAATGTGTATATGAAAATGACAAACATATTTATTACACGTTGACAAAAACGAAATCCTCTCGGAATAAACATGCGATACTCAGGTTACCCAGGTCACTTCTCTAGAGACTCTATTCTAATGGATGGGTCTGAATAGATGAAATCTCGTACATCTGCTGATGAAAACGACAAAAATGATAGCGCAACAGTAGACACGAATACTAGTTCATATTACACATTAATTAATATCGGAAACTAGTGAATTCGAGTCAAAAGACTTGTTTAACAAAAAAAATATTTTGATTTCATTTTTAATTTAATTTTTTACACTAAGTAGTTTTATATATTTAAATAAAATATGTTAAAGACGTTAAAGTTTATTTTACATTTAAATTGCTGACTATTTGATGAGCTTATTAAATTAAATTTAATTCAAAATTAAATTGAATAAAAGAATTAATAAATAAATAATTTAATTTAATTAAAATTATTGAAGGTATATTTTTTTTTTAAGTAACTGGATTTCCTTTAAATGGAAAATATGCAAATCCTGCATATTTCTATACAAAAATATAGCACATCATGTTGAAAATAGATTGCTTGAGGCTGTGTCAGTCAATTTGAATAGAAAATCCGGGATAAAGCAAAGTGACACGCTTAAATTGTAGATCCATAGTTGAAATGTCAGTCAAGAATAACTGACACCTCATATAAAAATAGTAACTCTATCGAAAGTGAAATAATAACAGATAACTAAAACTAACAATTATATAAATTAAATTAATTATTAAAAAAATATGTGAATATAGAAATCTTTAAAATAACAATGAATGACGTCGATTCAACTCTAAGTAATTTTACAGTGAACTAACTTACTTACCCACTATACACCAAAATATCTATAGGTTATTATTATTATAGATATTTTATAACTTCTGCTTTAAACTTAGAATAATATATTTGCCTAGAACTTCTTAATAACGCCTGGCTGGTCAACCTAATGTAAAGCGAACAAATGCACCAAGAAACGTGGAGGCGTTTAAGGTTTAGCATTAACCGGTTCGTATAAGTCTTGCTCTTAAATTGTAAACGTGCTCACTCTGAGCACGTTTACAATTTAAGAGCAAGACTTGTACGATGGGAGGTTGCTTGTAATATCTCTAGGACGAGGATGAAGAGATTACTCCCCAAAGATATGTTGTAAAATCTGAATTAATGAAAAGTTTACACCAAATCACGATAATAGTTCCCAACCACTATATGCATTTTATTCCAAAACAAAGTGTCCATTGTTGAATCACACATTACAAATAAATTGCCATATTTGTAAATCCATTCATGAAGCTTGTTATCTTTTAAATATTTTATTATAAATCATTAGCATATATTCAAATAAAAACACATAATATATTTTCTAAAAGCTTAGCGTTACGAATTTCCTTAAGACAACTCAGCGCCAATTCACCTCCATTCGCATTAATAAAATAAAAACCAGGAAATGGAAAAAGAAATTATTTCTTACAATCGGGCGAATCGTATTTACTGAGCACAATGAAGACGGCAAACGAGCTAATGTTATTAACGTCGTCCGATAAAATCAATTTTACCTTGGCAAATGTCATACACGTGTAATTTTGTGTACACGCCGCAAAGAAAATTAGATTCTATTTGTAATTATTGTAAGAGTGTAGCAGAAACTTTTAGGACTATTTAATTATAAAAAAAATTGTTAAGAACTTAAGGTTTAATTTTGAAATCGGGTGGCGCATACAAGGTTATTTATACCTAAGTAGGTAGGTAGGTAGGTACTTCAGACCTTTCTAGGTAGATAAAAAATTAATAGGCTATTATCTATAGAAAAGTATTTGTATTTATCAAAACATGGAAATAGCGCTATTACTACATTTGCTTAAAAAAGCAGTTAGCATAAATTTATTCAGAAATAATATTAATTAATTTTACTAATCAGCGCTCTACATAAAAATTGAAAATTATAATTCAAAATCTGAACTAAATAAATACTATTGCGCTATCTATCTGTATTAAATAAAAATATATATTTCGTATGCATATATAAATACATACAGTACAATTACTTCGTTGCTGACCGTATCTAATTTTTTTTCGGTCGATTTTCCGTAGCATTACGCCCGTGAGCCAGATAAGGGGTGTTACTGGGCGTCAGCGTTTTTGAGCGAAATCTCGCTTTTTGTAACATTCGAACATTAAAGCCTCGGAAGTGGTATTGAACCAGCCGTAAAAGGCTGTGGCACTTTATTGTTAATTCAATGAATAATTACAATGGATTATAATATGTAAATGAGATAAATGGCGAGATTGTTTTTAAATGTATTAATATTACATTTTAATAATTATTGTTTATTAAATTGTATTTATATGAGGATTGAAATCTAGAGAAACTGTAGAAAATAGCAAAAAAAGATATAATATATTTTCGGGATTTTAAAAAATAAATTTCTTAAACATTTTATGAATCTCATCTATAGGAGCAAGCCTAGGAAAAAAAATATTACTATCAAAATCAAGTCCACTGTTGTACAGACAAACAAAGCGTTTGTATGATTGTAAATCATAAATATTTAATTTATGAATATATTTATATAAATAATTCGATATATTCGATAATTTCGTTGGCTATATATTATAAAGCACGAGTTTATTGGTTGAATGCTCTTAGCTCAGAAGCTATTGGTTCTAATTGAAAAATTGTTTTCGGGTGAATAGTCTATTTAGTGAGGGAGGCTAGGATAGGCTATATAATTATGTTAGTTAGTTATTAGTTTATCGAGGAGAGCGATATTACATTACGTTAATCTGTACGAGATTATCAAAGTTCGTCATCGTGTCGTGTTTCATAAACAACTCTTACTTTTTTTTCTATTTGAAATCGCGGACGCAGCCAAAGGTAAAAATTTGTTAAATATGTACTTTAAGAAGCGATGATGGTGAATTCTATTCCACTCGAAGAATCGTTCAGTTTCACCACTTTATTTACAACGTTTCAAATTGGCAGTTACGAAGAATGAAGTGTCTTGAAATTAAATTCTCCCTCAAATACAGTTATATTCAAAATGCAATAATAATAATCCTTTACTGCAAATAAAAAAAAAAATATTACAAATTATTACTACGAAAACAGCTAGGATAATAAGGAGAAGGAACGATCCAAGAAGTATTACCCAAATTTTAAAAAAAGATTTCAATATTTATATTTAAATAATGTTAATTTATTTTAGACTGAGCCACAGATTATACATATATGAATCCTTTTCCAATCGTCTATTGAAAGCAAAAAGAGTTATTTGTTTTGGTTTTCTCCTTTGGTTTCAGCTTATATTCTTGTCAGCGGTGGAAAATGTAATTTTTTTTTCAAGGCTATTTCATCGCATGGTTTTTGTTTTAAAAAATACATACGCGCTTTTACGTGAAATTCGGCGGTTTGGAGTGCTGTCATGTCATACGTACGACGTACGGCTTTGTTCGTACAATGGAGAGAAAAAAGAAAAAAAAAAATATATATATATATATATATATATATATATATATATATATATATATATATATATATATATATATATATATATATATATATATATATATATATATATATATATATATATATATATATATATATATTATAATCGGATATTCTACTTGATTATTCTAAATAATTTTGTTTTCTTACAATAAAATATTATTTAAAAAAATCTCGCACATCTCCGACACGTTGGTGGTAAATCATCATCATCATGATGAATGAATAAAATTGTCAATGTCTAACATTCCATTAAGCTAAATTTTTTTTATTGAAATTAATGAACAAACCTACAATTAAACATTTATTTTTATATTTATCTCTACATAAACTGTGTACACCGCACGTGTAGTGCTTGTGTAATATTCTGTTAGTGCTCTCTTTCATTTGAATAGGCTTAACAAATACCGACAATCTATGCTTTTTGAATGGAATGCTTTGTGCAATTTAGGATTTGCATATTATATTAAATGGACCATGTGGATAATATTAGTGAATAGGGAAATATTTTAATTTTATTTATATACCATAACAGCTTTATTAATATTTATATTTCAGAGACCTTGGTTGAGTTTCGCGAAGGCTGTATGGATGATACTGATGAAAGGCCACGTAATAAGCATGAGGACCCCCCGAAGAATAAGCTTAAAGGGGTTGATGACAGTTGATAAGGCGAAAGAGGCATGCAGACTACCCCGCTTTATAAATATATATATAGATTTATAAAGTATATAAATAGTTTTAATATAAATTTATAAAATATATAAATAGTTTTAATATTATTGTGATATGATATTTCTTGTAAGCATATTAATTCCTTCAGACCATGCATATTATGACTAAGATAATCATGAGTTATCTAATTTCTAAATATACCAGAATTTAGTTCATAGCTGTTACTATATTATTCTATGCGGTTTCCGTAAAAAATGTAAAAGAATCAAAAAATAAATTTGTTTTTTTAAACTTTCATTATAGAAAATTTATACGGTTGTAAATCTCCAAACATACCTTCAATACAATGGACCCTACACTGATACAGACTGAAATGGAATATCAAATACGTGACGGGAAAGTTTCGTGTTTCGCTTAACATTTCGTTGGACTTTCTGATATTGGAACTATAAGCTTTCGACTATATGTTCAATTTTCATTCACTATACTTCTGTATATAGAATTTTTAGGTTATTCTACGTACAAAAAATAGGATTTCACTAGCCAATATCTATTAATTTGATGAAAAACGAGCTTTCAATTTTTTTATTTTATTTATTCAGTAAGAATTTCATAGCTAATTCAATTTAATTAATTGTAAATAATAATTATAATGTCAAATATTTTAAAATCTATATAAATAAGATATTGAATTTTAACCATCGTCTTTCGTTTGTAGAGTTTAAGATATTCTCTCTAAGATTCATACACTGCGCTTTGAGTAGCGGGATGATTCCCGACGACTTCATCCTTTGTCTTACTAGACCGAGAAAATGAAAATAATGCTCAATAATACTTTCCCCTGAGCGGAAATCGAATCCACACCCATAGTAAGACGACCCTACAATAGCTACCATTGTGTTATAAAATCGAACCAAGTTCAGCCACAAAGACGCTGTTTTCTATTATACGCTTGCTATATTACAAAATAATCCACGCAATTTCGCGAATCATATTTGTATTCAGGTCGGTTTTCTTAGCTTACAGGAGCACCCAATCAATTTATATACAACCTTCGATATCAAATTGATTCTTGTTACTGATATAAGTCAATTTATACACGTGTGTATATATATAGATGTATTTGAATTTAAGTGGTAAACGGAAAAAGTTGCATGGGATATATTTCTGTCGAAAAATGTTTAAAATAAAAGATTTTTTAATGCTTTTTTTTAATTTAGTTACGCTTTTTTCTCATAGCAGAGGCAGAGGCGAGGCAACGCTTTGTCTTAGAGCGAGGAAATGAAAATACTTTAGATGTAATATTTACCCCAAGTGGAAATAAAACATCAGCTCGCGTTTAGTCATATCTAACTTTAATCAATCAATTTCTAGATATGTAGTTTCTACCTATGTGTTTTACCTCGTATGTGTTTTTTAACTTATTCATGTGTTAAGCACATATCGTCCTATTTTTATCTTATTATGGGGTTTACCATCCATATCAATTTTAAAGGGAAATTGGCATATCTTACTAAATAAAGTAATTTGAAGGAATTATATCGTCGTTTAAGCTATACTTATTTCGAAGAACGATCCTACGAATCCGGTGTCAAATGTTAAAAATTTTATTGATCGAATTTTTATGGTACCATATAAATCTCGTAGGCCCTTCCGATGTGTAAAATCTATTTTTACGTTCGCGAAAGTCGTAACTTTAGAGTGGATATTTTTATTTGTACGACACAATTTTGATACTGTATACCAGATACAAGTACTATTCCAGTTTTATCATAAAATTGGTACTTATACATATATAGATGACGTATTTCATATCAACTCCTTCGACTATTTAGATATTTATGATATATAAACCGACGTTATAAAAGACCGAGTTTGTATATGAATATATTTTATAACCTCATTCGAAGTCTCTTCGATATGGAAACAGGAATAAATAAAACAACATGAATGCTAACGTAGTCTAAAATTTTCAAAGCTTTTAAAACTTAAATAAAATATGACTTTCCTGCATGCATGAGTTATGATATCGTAGTGCATACGTGGACTGGCACTTTGGTCAGCATTGAACATTGCATACATTTAACATACACTGAGTTTCTAAGTGATATAAATACAGCTTAACTGATACAATCTTTATACATGTTCATAGAAATGATAAAATTTTAAATTTTAAATCTCATTCTAAATTTGAAATAGAGAAGATGTTAATTAAAAATAGACATTAATGTTCGCTTTGAGGTTTCCCACTTCCCAAGTCTGGTAGGCCGCAATATTGAGTTCCATCGCAGGATATTACTTTTTTTTTAGCTTCACAGTATCCCGCATATATCAGCTAGAGGAAAACAAGTCTTAAGATATTTCCTGCCCAGCTTTGAGACATTGCGTATTGAGTGGCTTAACACAGCCCTTTGTCTTGTTACCAGAGCGATGAAATGAAAATTTTGCCCTGGTTGACAATCGAACCCGCAACCATCGCGTTTACAATCAGACGCTGAGCCAATGCGCTTCTGGCGGAAAGTAGAGAACGAAGTTACTAGGTCATCATTGTTACCTTGCTAAGTGTTGAGGATACGTTGAGTTAATGTATATGATTATTATCGTATAAAGAAGACTGTAATGTTTTGTATTAAGTAAATACGAATTTCCCATACCATATATAAATTATTTCGATTAATTTACTCAATCACTAATAATGTATCAAGTAATCTTAATATCCCTTTAGCGGTTTGAGATAAGCAGTTATATATTATCATAACGATTCCATATTAATTAAGTTTTCCTTTAATTTTTTAAATTATAAATATAATATAGCTAGCTGTAGCTATTTGCTAAAAGTTTGAATATTAAAAGTATTATTAATAATTCTTGCTTTTTGTATTATTAATAATTCTTGCATTATTATATATGCAAAAGTATTATTAATAATTCTTGCATTTTTCCTTCAGAACTTTTTAGTAAAAAGGAATATTGTAGAAAAAGTTCCGTATTACGATGGATTAAAAATTATATTCACTTAAATATATTAACGACTCACTAAATCAATGAAATACAAACGTGGAGAAAGCTGCGACTGGAATAGTTACCTGAAACAAACAAAAAGGTATTGTTAGATAAATGACAGTTCTCCATACTTAATATTGCTAAGCTTTCATTGGTCGAACTTGCTAATTTCTGGATCAATTGCTTCGAATTTAGAAACATTTTTAGTGTCAGATAGTCTATTGATCTAGATAGGCTATTAATGCACGTGAAACGTTGCGATCTGACCCACTGTACCTGCGATCAGATATACCTCGTGCATGTATATGCATGTTGGTATCGTATAAACTTTACATTATGTAAGCGTCTAAAAGTATTTTTTTATAAACTATAAACTCTTAAAGAAATTTTTTAATATACTATTAATAGAGTTTATGACTGAATTGGTTACTATAGGTTCGATTCCTATTCGTAGACATATTCCTGACTTCCCCCACTCTAGATACCAGATAGTCAAGTCGATTCTCGTGCAAGTCATCGAAGCTGCAGATCTAGAAGCCTTCCATTTACTATTTCATATACTATGTCATATTATAAACTGTCGAAGAATTATATTTTTATAACTTTTCTATAATATAAATATTTTACTCTAAAATATATCACTATAGTTGTAATAAACGTATGAATGTGCACATTTCATTTACTAATAAGTGAATAGCTTCGATAGCTACTCATTGAACTGCGATCGTGGGCTAATGAACGCGAAGTAAGTTGTTAGATATTAGTATTTTATTAAGAGTAAATTATCGAAATTACACTGTTATAACGAAGTTAAGCTTAGCCTGGCTATTCACGATAGTTGTAGATTAGAATCTCAATCGTTAATGATTTTTTTTAACTAAACAAATTACAAACACAAGAAAAACGTGGAAAATGAAGAATATAATGATATAAAACTAAGTTATCTAACGTTATATTTAGCGTTATATTTGTTAAGACAGTTGTTTACACCAGCCTGGTAAAACTAAGCGTGGCTTTAAGTTCCACCACAAGTAAGGAAAGTGAGGAATGGAGGGACCTAACACTAGGCTCTGTCCGATTATACGTTCGTAATTTTCTTTTTTCTCTTATTTACTTTATTATAACAAAGCTTTCTTGTAAATAACGCTAACTTCATATTTTTCATATTAAAAAAATTAATATCATAAAGTTCTCATTTTACTTCAAATATAAATTTGACCAATCAGTCTTGCGTGTACCGTAAACGTGTGTAAAATGAAAGGCGCGTACAATATAAATTTAAAAGTGAACAGGTAAGGATTATCCGTATACCTACAATTGTCGATACCGTCGGGATTACTCTTTGTCCAGATTACAATACCGACGTTCCAAAACAAAATAGGATATGTTAAATACTTAATGTTATTATATATAATGATTCGGTTATTATAAGTTATTTTTAATAACATTATAGTTAGTTTGTAAATAATATAGTATAGAATTATTTAAATTTTTTTATATTTAATGGGTACAAAACCTTTTCATTTTTGTGTCGTATATATATATATATATATATATATATATATATATATATATATATATATATATATATATATATATATATATATATATATATATATATATATATATATATCTAATTTTAATATTTCGCCGGTTGTACAAGTATACATTTATTTCTGCTACTTAAAATGTATTATATAGAAAACAACACTATGAAAAAATTATTAAACAAAATTATAACTTATATAGTTATTTTGACTACTTTTCTTATAAGAACTTTTTCTATAAGAGCTAAATATAAAACTAAAAAAAAATTTGAGATACCACCTTTTTACCACTGGATAGAAGCCAATAATACTATGGCCAATTTGATTTCTTTACAACATATAATTTGCGTGTAAGCCCCTTTTCGATATGGTCAAGTTGTAATTTAATGATTAAATCCCCAAATGTGTTTAAACGTAAATGTTCCAGAATGGTATTGTTTTTAAATTAAATATTTGCTTTACATTTATCCAATTAATATTTCATTAATAATATAATATTGATATCATGGAGTTAGTAGAAGTTATTACTTATGGAAATTCCTATGAATTAGGTAAAAAAATATAGTATTTTAACTCTGTAGAAACAGACATTTGAAAAAATGAAAATTTTAATAAATAAATACTAAAAAGTATATACAGTGTAGAGTAATGTAGGGGACCGCGAATTTTATAACGTTGAAGATAGTTCAAACAAAGTAGGATATCAATGCTTTAGCAGGATGGTTAAATAGTGTGAGAAACATTACTTATATATTCATATATTTTAAAGTAAATGGTTGAAATAATATTTTCCATATAAATAAACAATTTAACAAAATGTATTTATTACTTTCCTTTTTGCAGACACAAAGCGCCTGCCGAGAGTTCCACTTTCTAGGGCGAATTTATTATACCAAGGGCTAGTTCAACTGGTTTTATAGCGTAAGGCAAGTCAAAGCATTGTTTGTTTATATAGAACAGGGAACTATTAGAAGACATAATATTGTTTAAATTTCGTGATTTTTGCCCTCGTAGCGCAATTAGCGCGATTAGTGTGTGGTAGCAGTGATTATCAATTCAATTCCCCACAATTAATTAATTTATTATTATTGGCCATGTTTTATATTGGTTTTTTTCCATGGCTACAAATGTGCATATCGGATAATCAGAAATACCTCTTTTTCTTTTTATGACAAAAATGTTAACAAGTTTTTTTAAACTCTGCTTAAAATTATATTGCTTTTGAAGTATTATAGAATTAAGAATTCACTATCAGTTTCTAAAATTTCCGCTTACGTTGAAATCAAGATTAATTTTTCATTACCGTCGTATCAGACAATATAGCTTCGTTTATCTAGTACGTGATCGTCTTACTAATTTAGCACCATCGCATCTTAGAGCCAAGATTAGGAACTTTATCTACGCTCAGTGTAAAACAGATTTTACACTTACAACTGCTTGAAGACAGCATTTATATTGATTTACAAGAAAGCTCCGTTCTTCCGGTCGACGTATCATTCGTTTATTTAGAGATTTAGAAAATTAATTCGCCTTATAAAGACAAGTTGTTTATAAATAGTGTTTTATTTTAAGTATAGTAAATATTGATATAGCTAAAAATGCAGCTTCTCGCTTTTTTGTGTGATAGAGCGGTGTGAGTTCGATACTAAGTAAGGGAAGACATTATAATGATATGATTTTTCAACTATATGGAGGCACACTAAGTCAATGATACAATTACGTACTTTTAGTTCAGTTTAAGGTTTCGCTTATATTAGATATATTAAGTAAGTACTGTACTGAGATATTGTGTATGTATTGAGTAATCCAAAAGTATTCCTACGTTAGAATTATAATCATTTTACCATATTTGTAATATAAATAATTGAAAAAAATAAACAAAAAGATTGTATATTATTTTTTCATTTTAATATACAGTTACAGCTAAAAAAAGCATTTTAGATACAAAAATAAAAATTAGTAAAATCTAAACAAGCGTCGAACCAATCCTCGGATAAAATAAAGGAAATAAGTCCGTCCATTTCAAACAAATCACGCGTCGCCGATCAGGGAGACGCTGGACTTTGATATATTTCTAGATAGGACTTGGAATATATTACAAGGGTATGTTACTACGACATTATCTCAGGGTTTTGAAGACAAAGGACGTTAAGAAAGGCTACGCTACGAAAATAGATCTACGTAATTGTACCTATTGATATCATTGATGTGATTTAATAGGATAATTCAGGGTTCAAGGCTCGCTGAAGGAAAAAATTACATATGTATATATAATGTGTCACACATAAAAAATAAGATGACTGATGGGTTGATTTTTTATAGCGCAATTTTTTTTCTTAATGCATTACGATAGATTCGCATTGTATGTCTCTAAACAATACAATAATTTACAATAAACAGATTCATTTTTACCAATTTCAACGTGTATTTAGATAATTTTCTCATTTCATATACCTGCGTCCTTATTTCATAGATTGTTGATATATATATATATATATATATATATATATATATATATATATATATATATATATATATATATATACATTACAGTATAAAAAAGGTTTTCTTTTGCGTAATATCCAGATTATAAAACAGAATAGGTACTGCACATTTTTGAGGCGTCTATGTAAATATTTGCGATAGTTGTGTGAAATAATTATTTTCAAGTCCTAGCTGGTAAAACAATATGGGGCGTTAAGTTCCACCACTCAACATTCAATGTTTCAAGCTAGAGTGGAAAGCGATAAGCTGCTTCTCTTGACACTAGTTTTCTTTGCTTAACCTGTATACACAATGTAAAAGTGAAAAATATATACAGAAGATTTTTTTTAGTTTAAATTGTATTATTTAATTCAGGAATAAAACCTATAACACTCCTTCTCCAAAGTATATATACGTCAATTAGCATTCAATGTATATTTATATGGATTTTAATTATCAAAAGACCACCTTAGTATAGAATAATACTTCAATTACTACCCTTAATATATAATTCGATTAGAGCTTAGTCACTGACGGAACGTTTCGATTAAGGTAACGGCTAAGCAAATGCAATAGTCATTTGGGCAGTGTCAGGTAAATGTATGCTATTTAACCGTTTACAGTGCAACGTTTCTCAGGCCGCAAATTCACAGTTTAATGTTCGTGTAAAAATTTATAGAGCGAATAAAGTAATATGGGTATGACTTGTGTAGTTCCTTTAGTTTAAGTTCGTATATATATATATGAATTCCTTTTTTTTCCTAAATTCCTACAGTTTAAGTAATGAAAATTAATATTGACGTGATTTATTAAGAAAGTATAGTTTTTTGTGCATCATAATATATCATAATATGTATGGGATAAAAAAGTATGATTACATAGATGGATTCTGGTGTACACTTTTATATATATATATATATATATATATATATATATATATATATATATATATATATATATATATATATATATATATATATATATATATATATATATGGAATTACGTTATATTATGTCAGTTTCATCATTCGACTTTGTAGGTTCGCTTCCCACTCGGGGGAATAAAATATTTCCTCGTTGAGTTCCGCCTCTAAGCATCTTCACATAGATTTCTCAGTCTACCTCTAGATACAGCTCGAACTATATATATTATATAGCACGTATACTATATAATAAAATGAAATATAGCGTACTATATTTAAGAACTACATAATATACAGAAAATATACAGGAATATACAGAAAATATAAATAATTTTCGTTTGACGCAGTTTTAGTTATCTTTACTAACCTGTATGTGTATATATACACTTATGTACTAACAAATCACGTTGTATTGTTCTATTTGCGCTTTATCACCGGCGTCAGGCAGCTTTTAGGCCATCAAATTCCACTATATTGTACGATGCGTAACTTTAATACTTATAATTTTTTTTCCTATCCAAAAATTACCCAGAAATTATTTCAATGCAACACCAGCTCTTTAATTACAGTATATTTTAGTTCTAAACCAAACCGCAACATTAACCATTTCCCATATTATATTAATTGTTATTCACGATCTGACCAACGCATTTAATTTCACCAGCAAATATTAATAATAAAACATCAATATCGTTGGTTTATAGATGCCTTTAATTAATAGCGCATATTGGCCCAGTTCATTTAATTAAGACTGAAAGCTGTGTAAGTACGTGCTACGAAATATTAAAATTTTATCATAATTGCTTCGCCTGTCTCTCATGTATAGATTTTAAAATAATTTAAAATGCAATTTTTGCTGTATATTGATATAACTTCCTTACTAAAATAATATATGAATTTAAAACTAATTATATAAAAGAACTAATTGATGTTGTGTTGTGAGTGTGATAACCACTAGGGGAAATTATGTGTTTTCAGGTACTACGAGAGTAAGGTGTTGAGTTCCGCCAATCAACACGCGATGTATAGGGGAAAGCGAAGTACAGAGTGCTATATGTAGGAAGCTGTAAGAAATATTACAATTACGCTTAAACAGTCTCTATTATCTTTCTCCGCGTGAGCATCTCGCTACACTTATCTCTCACAATCCACTCTACTCTTGGTCCACGCGACGCAATTGTGCATCAGTAGGTACAAAATTGTGCATCAGTAGGTACAAAATTGTTTTCATCATACAAAAATACCACTTTTTTGCGGCTTATGCAACTGAGGTGGTTTTATATTCACTCCATTGTTCTATGCGATATGTCTATCACTCGAACAAAAAACTCAGTTGTGAAAACGATTGTTATATTTCAAGTATCATTCGCAAATAAAACAAAAGCCTTTAACATTTTCAAATGTTTTCATTTTCTGCCGCAATTTCGATATTTATACTTATGTGAGTTTTAATTTTTTTTTTTTTATTTTAATAAAGATTCTGTTGGATATAAAATGTGAAAGCTGACCTTGAGGCTATAAGTATAGAAATTTAATTCCTGCTACGATTTAAGTTTTGCAAGTCTAAGGGCTATGTCGGTTACTTTGGTTCTCCTGCCTTCATTTTTTATTCTATCCGGCAGGGAAACTCATAGACCTCTCCATTGCTCTCTGGGTAACCTTTAGTTTGGGCGACATTAACCTTATACAAATCTTTGTAATACTAATTACTTTTGTTATCTTTACCTTATATATAAAACGCTTCCGTTACTGAGTGACTGCCTTAAAATGTACAGTGGAGATTATTCAGCGTAGTAACCTGAAATTTCGTGGGAATTCCCGAAATTTCAAAGGGAACAGTAAACGATATTTCACGTTTTATAGTCCGCGCAAATGAAATTGTGGGTGTAGCCCATTATAGCCCATTATATGTATATAGTTCAGATTATTCTCAATAATATTGATGAATATTGCTATGTTATCAAAGCTCTTTTCTATATCTCACTACTAATATAACAGTACTATATTTAGCTTGTAATAGTCATAGAGGCTGTAAGTGGTAATAGAAATTAAGGAAATTGACCTATAAAGGCAACCGCACTGTAATCACTGTCCATGACATATATTTGTATGTACATACGAAGCTCTATACTGACTTTGATAATATTAGGTTTCAATTTCTAACTAAACATATTGAAATCTTAAAATTAAAGTAACACGATGAACTTTTTTTTATATTTAATATTTTAATATTTGTATACTTACTTAATATATACTTTAAAATTCTATATAAGTTTATTCCCACGAATTGTATTTTTTTTTAAGATAAGGTTTTATATGTTTTATTTTATATACATAATATATAGCTTGTGTCACAGTAGTTGAATATAACAGAGCAAAATTATCAGAATTTCGTTATAAATTTTTGAAAACTTTGAAATTACTATCAATAACATTAATTATCATTTGTAATATTTTACATATATACGTGTTTTTACATATTATTTACAAAAAAGTTAATATTCACTTAAACTATTATATGTAGTGACTATATGGCTTAGGATGGTTCTACATAGTATATATATGTACAGCTATTTAACACTTGTTCTTTAATATGCTAATTGTTCAAATAAAAAATAGTTCCTTAGATTTTCAGAAAGAAATTTTCCCTCTTCTCGATAAACCGACTATACAACACACAAATAAATATTTAATTTAAGTTACTAGTTCACGAGACAAAGCGCATCAAACCAAACAAATTCAGCTTTATAATATTAGTTCATAAGTATTAAAGAGTTCTGTCTTCAGATAGATCTTAACACCAAATTTGTACACTAGCTTATAGCTCTACGATATTCTTCTATTACATAATCAGGATTAAGAACAAACGTAAGAGTAATTGCTAGTACCTATATAATATATATAAGATACACTTGTTATAGCCTGCTTAAAATTTCTCAAACGAATTTGAATTTCAAATATGTCTTTTCATTAGTTTTACGCGGGCGGTTTCATAAAATTAGAATAATGCTTCCATAAATCGCTTCACTTATATTTTCGTGACGCTTTTTTTTTGTCAAAAAAGCTCACACACTAATATTAGGAAAATATATTATATATACTTTTTTGTATATTTTTGCGTCGTTTACAAATTTCGAGGTAAGCAGAGAGTTTTTAGTGATTTCACTCTATTCCTCGGCTTGCAACTAAGAAATCAAAAATCCAATATATATATGTATATATATATATATATTATTCATTATTTTAATTTCACAAAAAGACACAAAATCCAGTACTACCTATTTAAACTACTGTTATAATGTGCTTAGTCTAAATTTACAATTTTCTGGAAGAAAACAATAAGATGAAAGCCAAGAATATCAAAATTGTGACTATCGTTTTATTAATTACGAAAAATTTATTAATAAAACAACGGCATATTCTAATTAAAAAGAGATTCCTATGACAAAGCTAAACATAAATTGGCTATCCTATTATGAAACTTATAATATATAATAAAAAAAATACATATTTTAACTTTTGCAAAAAAAAAACTTAAAAGAAATGAAAAAAAAACAAAAAATGCTCCATCTAAATGATATGAACGTGTGTGTGCATGTATATGAATGTGAATGTGTGTGTACTCGTATGTTATATAAATATCATACTTTATAGGCTATAGTCGTGTATAGACTATCTATGCGGGAGACGCCGCGAATAGAACAGTAGTTTTACGTTAAACAAACATGCACAAGTTGTTAACAACAAAAATACCTTTCGTACCACAATTCGTCGTTACTTTGAACTCATTAAACAGCCTAGTTCGTGACTTGGCAATAGCTTAAGAAGACGTATATCAATGTTAATCAGTGGAAAAAAACCTTAAAAGATCACTATAACACGGACTTGGATAACACTAACGCGTAAATAAAGTTTAAATGAACTCTTTTAACTAAAAGAAAAAAATATTATTGTTGATTAATACGTTGTCGTGTGTTCGATTCCCGAATGTGTATTTATACATATAGTTAAATTTTACTTTGCAGTATTAAGTTAATACCACGGACATGGGAACGCGGCGCTGGGTTCCGCCACGCAGCAAGCATTTTTTTTTAATGGGACTCAAAATGGGGAACGGAGTGTCTAATTACTAGGTTGCCTCTATCTACCCTGCTATATGCGGGATACAGCGTGACACTAAACAAAAAAATATTTGTCTTGTGTGATATCTATATAATTTTTTTTTAATCACAATCATCTCAATATGATATATTAGCTTGTACTTCATATATAAATTAATAGAACTGGACGTATCAATCAGTTACCTAACAAGTACATAAGAGTATATTACAATAATACTCATACATTCCTTACATTAAACTAATCTCCTGTCTGCCATAAAATAGAGAAGTCATCAATGGAGGCATAAAACAAAAAGGAATCCCATAGTAATTAGCAGAAATCCATTTATACCTATAAAACACGTAATACATAGCAATAAAAGGAAATAAGACGCACCCCACCCCATACGTACCCATGGAACAAAAATTCACCCAGCAATCTGGACGTAAAATTTATAGCAACACATAAAATGTGGGATGCTTCCGAAGCTAAAAGCGCAAGAACATTTGTAGTTCTTTATGTATTATGTACGGTACTAACGTGGCGTTACTACAATTGTTTTAACAATATTTTTATCTGGTATAAGTGGTTTAATTTTCTGCCTGTAAATGCGACAGTTGGTGGTTTCGATTCCCACTCCACCACAAGGCAAAAAGCGCGGCGTTGAGTTCCACCACTCAGCACGCAATGCCTCTAATGGCGGAAAGCGGGGAACGGAGTGTCTTAACACTAGGTTCCTACGGCTCCCTCTGCCTACACTGCCATGTGCGGGATACAGCGTGAAGCTAATTTATTTTATTTAAATCATTTAGGGGTCGGTAGTAGTATTCCGCAACATTTAAGATTTATATTGTAAATCTCTATAATAATACAATTGTTTTCATTTATTTGTTCAAAATTTAATAAATATAAATTGACCGTAAAACACAATTTTTATATTTGGTATTTTTTTAGTTTACCCTTTATCCCACATAGCATAGAGGACCTAGCGTCAAATTTCGTGGAGGTATCATCAGCATTCAAAGCATAAGAACTGAGTAAATAAAAATAAGGCATTGAGTAAAAATTTAAGCCAGTCCGCCAAAAAAGCCTCATCTTCATATCAAATTAAATTTTGATTATATAAAATGAATATTAAAAGGAACTATTATGAAATATGACAATAAGACAAATGAGCAAAAAATTAAAAGTAATTTTATTGGCCTTCAATTCTTGACATTTGACCTGTCGTAGTTTTTGTTAATAAATTCCTAGGCGGCCTTGGCCAAGTTGGAATAGATGCCGTTGTGTAAAAAATATTACCGACTATTGCATTGAATAAAATAATATTAAACACCTTGTGTTTTATCATTTATGTATAAGAAATTTAAAACACAACTTAAAATATAAAAAATATACAATTTTCTACTTTTACAAAACAACATACAAAATACACAATTTTCTATTATTATTTTATATTTTACTTAAAATATAAAAAAATATACAATTTTCTTATAAAATTTTTATATTAATTAACTGTTTTTACTAACTAGTAACAAAAACTAAACTATATGCAAGTGTATGTAAGTACAGCGTAATAGGTATTGGAAACGATTCCATTGCAAACTAAAGAATTCAATATCCCAAATTTCCAGTTCCAGTACATTTTCTTAGTACTTATCTAATTTCCAATTAATAGCTGCAAGAGTTTGCTATGCAACGTTTAAAAGAAACAGGAATTTCAACTTGGACTGCATTCAACAGGACATTCGAAATGCGATATAAAACTTTTAATACTTTGAACGCTTTACATAAGCTTAGTTCCCAAAGCTCTAATGAAGTAGTTTCGTTTCAAATAAAAATAAACTGTCTTTTAAAAGCTGGTCGTTTTTGATACTGCGATTATTTTTATTTTGTGATGTAATATATATTTTTTTGCTTTAATCAATTTAATTTACCTACTGATCTGCTCGTTACCTAATTCGTTCAGCTTCACGTTTTATTCTTCGTATGGGCAGAAAGAACTTAGTGTTGAGACACTAAGTTCTCTCTGCCCATCCTGCTTCACTCCGTTCTCATGTTGACAGACGAACTCGTTGAACTTTTGCACACTTTGTTCTCCCAGAGCGAAAAAGTATAGACAAATCATTCCCCCTAGTAGGGATCGAATCCACAACCATCTCGTTAAGTATAGTTATATATAAATATGTGTTATACATAAAAAAATTATATGGTATAAAATTATAAAACCAGTTTATGTCTTAAAAAACAAGTACTACTATTTAAATATAGTAGAGAACAAAAGTTACTCTACAGTCTATTTCCTACAATTTTCCAGATTGTGACTACGTGAATACGTGAATATTGTACCAGTTCTAAAGTTCCACGTGAACAAGCGGTTAAATGGTAACGGAGATAAAGGCAATGTATACGGACTAGACTAGAAAAGGTAACATAATCTATAAATATATAAATATATCTATAGAAATACGCATTTAAGTATAGGTTTGTTGGGTTAGAAAAGATTAACTAAATTTTAAGTAAATAAATACCTATAATTAAAAAAAAAGTTTACTCATCAATCTCATGAATATCTGTCAAAATACATCAAGTGAAAGTCTTTAGTTGACTTTTCCTAAATGCACATTGTTCATTCTCGAAAGCCCATTGTAATATTCAACTAACCTGTAACTGAGTTGTATGCATAATAGAATTAATGAATATAATAATAATATTTCCAACGTCCGGCTAAAGCTGTATGTATAAAAAGATAACCAAATAAATAGGAGATTGAATCCTTTATAAAACTAGAAGGCACGTAATAAATCACAAAATTAAATTAAAAAATATTTTAAAATATTTTATTGTCACCCTTTACACATCCATTTCAAGTATGTCGCGTTAATGAAAAAAAATACAAATATATTTTTCAAAATAAAGCTTTTATTGAAGTGTATAAAACTTAATAAACTAAAAAGTATGAAGTAAGCTTTGCTCGTGTACAAGTAAGTAATAGTTTAATCGGTAGAAGTTGCTGCTAGCTGCTGAAAAGTTATTTATAAGATTTTTCTACATATAGAAAAAGTTAGAAGCTAACAAAAGTTAGTAAGTAATGAGAAGCTGGACGATTTAAGAAGTCATACCACGACCGTAGCGCACCGTCCTGTCCGACAACTCCGCTAGGGATACAGCTACAAAAAACAAATTTACTTGATACCATTTCAAAGTGAGTCCACATTCTGTGACAGCAACTTAGAAGGGGTGTTAACAAACCGTTACCATATGTAACAAATCTGAACAATTGACCCAACGGATGCAGTTTCCATGCCATTTACTTTTTCCATCCTCCAAGCAATTCCATTGAGAGTAAAAATGCAGAAACATTTAAAACGCCGCTTTTGTTGCGAACTTCTGACATTTACAATTAAATTTTTAAAGAACTACTGTTTGAGACGTTTTAAATAACTTTTTTTAATGCAGTTAAAAAGAGATGTGGATTGAAATAGTTAAAAATAATATATTATGTAGTACTAAAAGTTTTATACGCGTTTTTAAAACTCTATGTAAAGCTACACAATTTGACATACATACATTTATATGTCAGAGCCAAGTATACAAAATCAAAGAAAAATATTACTACAATGCAATGTAACCAAATAAAATATTTGTATGTAATTAATTATACGTACATTTTTTTTTTATTCTTTCGGATAATATTAAATTAATGTAATATAATGCTGTTGTGGCGCAATCGAGGCGTATCTGACTCTATCTTGTCTCAGATTGAAACCTAACTTCCTATATAAAATCTTCAATTTATATAAAAAGATGGACTGCAGTGGCTTAGTCGTACAGCGTTTAACTATAAACCTGATGGTTAGGGGTTCGATTCTCAAACGGGGAAATGATTCTAATTACATTATCTTCATTTCGACGCGACGCGACGTTGAATTCCGCCACTTAACACGGAATAACTCGAAAATTCAAGACGAAGAAGTGTCATAAGACTAAATTATTTTGTTACGCGGGAAAGTGCGTGATATTGCTTTCTTTCCACTATTTCAATGTTGTAAAATAGCATTAGCTTTAACCCCTATAGTTGCTTATCCTTATTTAGTGAATAGTAAAGAGTGATATATCATTAGGTATCGTCTGAGCTCAAAACATGAGTACACCTAAGAAAAAAATACTTATAAGAACATTAAAAACCGCTTATTCCATAAATAATCGTGCGTCACCTTACACTTGTACATTTATATATCGGATGTGTAAAAGACACTAACTAACCTGTTCAGAGCATCCCGTTTGGTTGGCCCACATAACTTGATACTAAAGTATTTTTTCCTAGAATAGTATACATTACAAGTAATCCATCCAGTTCTTAAGGGACTCAAAGAAGTTTATATATATATATATATATATATATATATATATATATATATATATATATATATATATATATATATATATATATTGCTGATGATGAAAACAAGTTGCACTCCTACCAACTGTGATAGTTCGTTGATTAATATAAAATTTACTTTGCGTTGTTTTCCTTAAGGAAAGTTGTAATACTTGTACATGTACTTCATTCATTCGACGCATATTTAGAATGATATTGAAATTTAATTAAATTTTAGCTATTAGTATAATTACTTTAACCAGGTAATGTTCATTGAAAATATAAAGTAAAATGTTACTATAAAACCAACAAATATTACAATACATTTAGATATTAGATAGGGAAGACAACTTCGCAAATTAAAATAAAATAAAAATGTTTTATATTTAGCTGCACCTGTATCCAGTAGAAGACAACGTATAAAGTGTATAGACACTCATGTATCCGCGTTGATTGATTGAAATTGAACCATTGCGTTATATATATATATATATATATATATATATATATATATATATATATATATATATATATATATATATATATATATATATATATATATATATATATATGTATATATATATAAAATTTTAGTATCAGAATTACATTATTTAAAAAATATAAGTAATAAGTCTTTATATTATAATACTAGACTACTTTACGAAAACTACATCTAAATTACTACCGTTCCACTTTCATTACAATTAGAAGCAATACAAGCACAATTATAGAAAACTAATAATCATATAATATAAATAAGTTATAAAGATTGAATTAGCTTAATAAAATCTGAATGCATATAAATTTTATTATAATACTTATAAAGTCCAATAAAAGCGGGTAATTGTCAGAACAATAGATGAATATTTTAGTACTGGAAAGCGTCGTGGGCGCAACGAGCACCTGTCTCGACGCACCTTTCATGTTTGCACTAAGGCGCGTTTACATATGAAAATGACATATAACGAAAATGAAAATGAAATGAATGATACTTTTCTTTTTTTCTCTATATAGGGTTGTATTCTTTATATTATATTAATTCTCTATACTAATTCTTTGTAGATTAGACAGCGAGAAACTTTTTGCTGTCCAATCTCTGTCCAAAGACACCATGCAGCCTACGCTTTTTTTTACAATAAAATAAAATATTATATGTTTTTATCCGCAATTCCGAATTCATATTACTTATTATTTTTTAGTTTTTAGTTCGATTTTTAATTTTACGTGTGTTTTTTGTTTTTATTTTTTAAACTATTTTATTTATTTAGATTGCATCATTAAAATTTTCTTCGATAAATATTAGTTCATACTAATAATCTTGAATCTGAAAGATGTATCGTCATAAGTAAACTTTAACAGCTAAGTAGCAATAACTAAATTAAATATAACTCTATTGAGGTTTGAATCAATAACGATGTTGATTTATTATACATTTAATTTATAGATTTATTTATTACAGCTTTATTGCATGTATATATATATATATATATATATATATATATATATATATATATATATATATATATATATATATATATATATATATAGCAAAGTAGACATAAACAGGTGACAAGACTCTCGCTTACATACTTTGAAACAGAATTTTTGACATTACCTCTCGATTAACGGTGCTAAAAGGGTAAATATTCAGTTGTCTTTATATAATTAGTTTATAAAGTATCCCGGACTTTGAGAGTATAAATTGTTTGATGACTTCAAGTGGTCAAAAAGCGGATAGCGTAAAGTTTTGACACTTGTTTCACTCTGCTTATATTGTATGTAGGATGCAGCGTGAAGCTGAAAATAGACTAGTGGTTAAGCTCAAATATAATAAATTTTCCATATATAAATATATCTGTACAAATATCTATGTGAAGCATTTTAAGATCAAAGCAAATAGAAATTGTAATTAAAATAATTAACTAATTAAAGTAAAAATGCCTTATATCTGTAAATCAGTGTGAAGTATCCCTTACAGGTTTACGTAACGTTTATGCTCATTGTTTGCACCAGCGCGTTCATTGTTGCAAATTGAATGGGCTAACGGTTCAAATCCGGTTTTTCTTTGAGCGAAAATACTTAATGTAACTTATATTTACAAATAGAAACATCACAACTTTTTCTTTCTTAACATTAGAATTATGCAACTGGTCTTTTTCTAATAGGGCTTATTGATAGTAACTTTAATGAAGATTAAATGTTGAAAGGCTTGCCATTGCCTTGCATTCGAGTGACTATCAATGCAATAGACCCTGTTGAAATGGAAAATCTAAATATATTATTGCCTATTTGACGCAATCATGGCGTAGTAGATGTGCCTGACTGAACACGGTCGTTGCGAGTTGCAATCTCATTTAGAGATATGTTTTTATTTAAAAAAATAAACGCTTCTATCGTCTGGTTAGCAAGTTGTTATAGCTTATATAAACTTTAAATATTAAAATGTAAAGGACCGTCGTGGCGTAGAGACACAGTATCTGCCTGTAAACGCGACGGTTTGTGGGTTCTATTCCGACACGAGGAGAATGAATTATTTTATTTTTTTTCGCTTTATCAGCAAGGCAAAGTGCGGCGTTGAGTTCCGCCACTCAACTGGCAATGCCTCGAATAGCAGAAAGTGGGGAACGGAGTGTCTTAACACTAGGTTCTCTCTGCCTGCCCTGGTGTACGGGATACAGCCTGAAGCTAAGTAATTAAATATTCAAATGCATTAATAAAATACGCACATAAGGCGCTTAATTTTTTTTTTAGTATTTTCTTTTATAACGTGGGTCCGTCCATCTTAAAAGTCATTACAAAAGCAATCAAAACAGTTCATCTAAGGAATAATTCACGTCTAAAATTACTTAAAATATTTTACGTAAACTGTCACGGATCACCTTTCATGAGTATAGTACTGTTTACAGCTGTATTCCTCAACGAAAGCGTATGCCAAATATGTAAGAAATTCTCTACGACCTTACCAAAATAGCTTTGCTTAATGAACGTGATATACAAACGAACTGTAAAAATGTCAATTTATTACGTAGTTACATTAAATAGTTGAATAATATTCATAGTTGACATACCTGCATTTATTAAAAGTTACGTCAAAATATATATTTAAATATAGTAAATAAAATCACTTGATTGATGCAAAAACCTAGTCTTATTTCACATACTTATAAACTTTACTTTACAATGCTTTTTCCAAATTCTGTCTGAAAACAGAGAACAGCAATATATATATATATATATATATATATATATATATATATATATATATATATATATATATATATATATATATATATATATATATATATATATATATATATACTTTCCATACATTCACAGTTGCATAACTTAATTCATGTCCACAACAACAAAGGCTTGTAATGTATACGAGTGTGACACCTGTCGGCCTAGTTATATGACTTTGCTTGAGCTAATCGAATGTGGGTGGGCGTCGGGCGATAACAAAATGTTAGTACCAAATATATTATTGTTGGTATTACAATGCTGGGAACACTAAGTATTGGTTTGAGATGAAGAGAGTATATTTTTTATTGCATCGTTCTTTTCTATTCAATTAATTGGTGTAGTCAATTTAGAAAGAACTTACTGCAAATATATGTACATGCTTCCTATTAGATATAAAGCTACAATAATTACGTTTACTGTAGTAATAATTAAAGTGAATAATTTGAATGTATATATTGCCTCAGATGATATTCTTTAAAAATTAAAAAAAACTTACACAAAATAAATCAAACTTTCTTACACTGGTAACTGGCGCCATTTGCCCTACAGATAAATAATACCAACCTTCAACTAATTTCACGAATCGATTACAACTATTATAGAAATCGATTTCGAGGGCTTTTAGAAACGTGTGGTATATGGCCTTATTAGTGTTAGACACTCGTGATGCTAAGATTATTCGCGATGCATTCCAGAGCACGGACAATGATAGCTTTTGAAAGGAAGGTCGTTCAATATCTATTTTTGTGTGGGTAGTTTGTTGATCTGTAATTTATACGAATTGTGTTTAAACGGATTTATTTATTCTTTATTAGAATTTGAGATGTATTTTAATAATAAATGAAACTAGATAATGTTGGTTTACGTAACGTTTTCTCAAAACGAATAAAACTTATATTACTGGATTCTACCTTTTGTTCACTTTTAAAATTCCTTAACTATAATAAATATTTGTTTAATTTTCGTCTACTACTAGGCTTAAGTAATATATACATATTTTCTACGTTTAAATTCCTAATAGAAGTTGGTTAAAATGCATTTTTCTATATAATGTACTTAATATTCTTTCAGTATCTATATTAATAATACTATCAACTATTAACTTAAAACGTTATATTATATTCTTAACAAAAAGTACAATCAGACTGACGACAACATTAACCAAAGAGCTTTCATGATTCAGTATAATAAAGACTAAGTCAACTTTTTATTCAATACATGTATGTATAAGCTTGACAAGTATGTTGAAGCTCACATCATCATTGTTACATTGTATGCAACAATACTGAATACTAAAATTACTGTATTTTTTATACTTACGTGTTTATATTAAGCTGTAATAATTGTATTAGCTTATAACTTGCAATGTGTTGTTGAAATATTAACTTAAAATGTATTTTAATATAATGTAGGTACTTTCTTTAATTAAATAAAAATCTTACTTATTTCATGTTCAGCTGAAACAATTACAAATATCGTCAAAATTTATTTTATGTAAAACATTAAAGGCTAAAATGTCATTATTGTACAGATTTTGGTAATTAAAATAGCCTCGAGGTGACGTTGTTAATTCTAAGACTACTCTTTGCTCTGTAACGCTTATATTGTTAACATATTAAGTAGAAGTTTCTTGAAAAATTTCTTTAGTATTTTTAATATATTAGTTATGTCGGATTTTTTAACAATAACGTATCAGAATAATTAAGTTTGTAAAGATATTCTAAAGAAAACTGAAAAATATGTAGGTTAAGATGTTTTATAACGTGGTAGGCATCATCTATGGTCTGGTTGCATAGGTCAAACAGATGCTATGCAAAAACGAGAGGAAACGGATTTTTAAATCTAGGTTAGACTAATAAGCCACTGTGATAAAGGCATGCAATACAATGGACACGTCCCAATTTTGTACGTCTTTGAGAATTATCGATTTTTGCAGCGAAAATGGCAGCGCTGTAATAGAATTTACTGTGCATTTTTTAGTTTTACCCATTTACAGCAGGGGTTATAGTGTTGAAACACTCTTCTCTCCATTCTATAGAAAAGAGTATTTTTTAATGATTACTATAGAGTATAGCGTTAACTACATTTTTTTGTTTGTGAGTTTAATGCTGTTAGCCCTGTTGGCCTTGACAGCGACACCGGTTGGGGAGGGAAGAGGGTACTCTGTCCCTGAGAAGTAGCAAGCACTATCGTGTCTGGTTGAGAGGAAACGTCAGCGGCAAGGGCTGCGGGACTGGAGCCTCGGCTTGCAGCCGACGAACGGGCTAGATCGTTAACTACATAGGTCTCACATTATAATAGCTAAAAGAATGTTAGTCCACCTCACTTTACTCTCCTATTCTTGGTAGTTTACACACATATTATTATTATTCTTTAAGAACATCCATAATGTATTCACTTTTAAATTTAATTTGTCAATTTTATTTTATTACAATCGATCAATGTATGTACGTGCCATTTCACATAATTACATTACTCATGGCATTCACGTTTCACATTTAAAACGTGGCCGATGCAATTAACAAATTTTATCTATAATATATGATTTGCAGTGATATTTTTTTTATTATAAGTATTTTTATTGTAAAATTTTAATACTGCTTACCAAAAGTTACTTTACCCCATTTTTTTATTTCAATATTAGATACTACGCATGAACAGTGAGATAAAAAAATCACACAAACACACAAAAAGTCAATATTGAATTTTAAATTATTAAATTTTAAGTTCTTTAACTTTTAAATTTGTAACCAATTCGTCGATTAACCGAAAGCAGTCGTGCGGATTTTCAATAATTACAGATTATAACTTTTACGGTGGATTGTTTTTTAATCGCAACGCTATGCCAAGAGATGATAATTCTGTTAATTTAGTGATTCTTTAATAATTGTATGTCTTAGACTAGTAGCCCGCAACTTCCGTTGGATAAACAATGAAACGTAAAATCTCATTTTACCCCGTTTCCCTAGAAATTTCGCTAGTACCTTTAATACTTTCTACTGTATTAAGTTCCGCTATTCTATAGGCAATGTCTAAAAAATTGGGTGAAAATTAGAACGAAGTGTCTTAACACTAGGTTCTGTGCCTACCCTACTATATGCGGAAAATACCGTGAAGCTATTACATCTTTAATACTCAAAGCTATTAAAACCCATATGCCAATTTTAAGCAAGTAATATCAGCAATCAATTAAAAAGTGACTACTAACTAAACTAACGTTGCCTATATAGCAGTATAAGTATCAAGATGAATATTAAAAAAATATTATTAAACTATAAACAAAGAATTATATAAACGGTTCCACAATAGCAACATTATATATTGCACAAGAAAATTACATTTCTTACACAATTACTTTCCTAAAACACAAAGGTTCTCACGGCGTTACTAACTTTTACTCGTGATCTTCGCGATTACGCCATGGGCCTCTCAATGTCATCTGAATGAGCAATTAAGATCTAATTTCGCGTCGCTTTCATCAAAGATTTCTACTCGCGTGTTATTATTTTATATCGATAATGTAGAATTAATGAGAGAATTGTGTGTCATTTATTAAATAACGTTTAAGCCTATTTTCACTTTAATAACGATAGTAATATAGCATTTTATGAATAATTTTATTATAATTGCTTACAAACCAATATGATAAAGACAGAACCCATGTAATATTTTAAGAAATTTGGCAATAATGCGTAAATCAAGTGACATTACGATACTATAGAACTACATTAATATACAAAATGATATTATATAAATATTATATTCGCTTATTTTTCCTAGTGAAAAGCGTGTTTATTAATGATAATTTATTTAATGTAGAAGTGGAAGTCGATTGTAGATGTAATCTTCGTTTAATACAAACAACTGGTACACAAAATATAAATTATCATAGATTACAAACATGACGAATCTGTCTATATTTACATTCCTGTCAATACATAATCAATGTATGTCCGTTGTGTCAGTTCTGTCAAACATCCGCCATGATTGTTTGCTTAAATTCCATAAACAGATTACATAAATGAAATTGTTCATCGATAAATAAAATCATATAAAATTGATTGAATACGTATTTTTGTTATTCTATTTGTATAATAATTTTAATATTATATAAAAGATGGTTCTGTCGCAATTTGATTTATAAATATTAAATTCAGTATAAAATATTGTACTGACAAATTTTTAGCTAATTCTAAATAAAGACAAAATTGCAAAACTTCATGGTGATGAATAACGTTAAAGATATAAAAATGTAAAAAGTTATTTACTGTAGTTAAAATTTGAGTAAATATTATTTTCGGATTCATAGAGCTCACGTACAGTGGTAAAGCCCTATTACATTATATTTATCTTACAGATATAAAATTTAGATTACAAAAAAAATGTTTTACCCGCGTAAAATGTAGTTATAGGCAAAGAGATATAAATGACATTTATTTTGTCATAAATTGGTAAATATAGATAAGAAATACCTGCAGTCTAATCCAAGTTACAAACTGAAGTTACGTTTCAAGTTTATAACAAAGTGCGAACGTTTTGAATCAACAAACAACTTTCACATAATATAATAATAATTATTATTATTTATACTTACTTAATTAACAATAATGAGAAGAGATAATTACGTCATATCTAAGTAGTTGACTTTTACTTGAAGTTCCCACAAACATTAATTTGACTAGTTGTCTTTCTTGTTTTTTTTTTTAAAACAAACTATATTTTGTGAATGGATTTTATATAATCACTCCACTTTTAGATACAAAATATCTATATGATAAATTATATTATTAATAATATTTACGTAACAAATTTTGAAACATATAAAATATCAACATCACATCAAATAACAAATTAAAATTCGATCAAAAAGAAATCTTATTAAAGAAACTGATACAGAATTTATAGAACCGAGTTTATAAATTAGATTTTTTTATTAGACAAGATCAAAGCAACATGCGCAAGATCTTGACATACAAAGCCAATTATGGAAAATAAATATCTAGATTATATAAAATATATGTTCTAAAGTCGTCACAATTATTATAAAAATCTATAGTTGTTAAAATTCAATGTTAATATTTTAAAATTTACTTTAAATATAAACGCCATCTGTCGTAATACATTTGAACTACGTACCCTTTGACCATAAAGTGGGGGGTCTAGCGCGCCCCCGGGCCGAAACATCGCCGCGCTAACTGCTGCCATCTGCTGGCTACCTCACTTTGCCCTTCCAGCGAGACATTGCTCTGTAAAATAATAAATAATGGTATAAGGTTCCAATAAGTCCACCAAAATTTTAAGGTGTAGGTTACATACTGCTCAAAATCAGTTACACTTGGTACAGTACAGTAAAAGGTTTAAAAGCAAATTTCAACAGTTAAACATAAAAAGCGTTAAGAATATCCTAAGGATATTAACACG
This sequence comes from Dione juno, assembly GCA_037127375.1. NCBI lineage: Eukaryota > Metazoa > Arthropoda > Insecta > Lepidoptera > Nymphalidae > Dione > Dione juno. The sequence goes on from JAXRJS010000052.1 coordinate 6,021,085, forward strand.
TAAAGGTTATAGGTTAGGTTTAAATGTAATATATTATGTGGCAAAGAAGGGTCGCTTGCTCGCTTCTTTCATCTTTTTTTATATTATAGCGAAGCTCTTCCTCACTCACAATAACATTTATTTCAGTACTACATTGAAATCGTACAATATTTTGTTATTTATGTGATAAAAATATTATGAATTACTCTACCGTATGTTTCTTTGGTTAAACAAATAGGTAAGGTCTACTAATCCTACTCTATGTAGATATGAAAGTAGAAAGTAGATAATTATACCTTATATTTCTATTTAACTATAAAATTCATTATACCCTCTAAAAATTTCATTTTTAAAAATTTCATTTTCAAAGAAATAAGAACTAAGTATAAAAATAATAAAAAAAATCCAATATCACAAGAATTTAATATTGTAAGTTAACAAAGCGAAACATTTATAATACAATATGACCTTTAGTCTAAGGGCAGGTATGAACGGTTTCAACGGTAGTGATACGCTTCAGCGAGCAAGGCCTGTAGCAAGCTTCCTTTCGTTTTCATGTTTTGTTGAACTCCTTTGTGCAAATTATTGTTTACTTCTAGATCTCTTGATTGCTTATCTTATTTGAAACGTCACTCGCAAATATTATGGCTATGGACTCAAATCTTTAAGCTTTAATGACATATATAAATTATTTCGCGCGCGACTTAACCCGTGTGGACTACACGATTATGGCTTTTTCGTCATATATGTATAGCTCATATAAGCCTTTCTATTATATTACTTTGTCCATGGGTGAAAATTGCATTAAAACTTGTCTTATAATTTGAGATATTAAAGTATATGGCAAGAAGTGACTTTGTATTAATTTTATATTAAGTAAAAAATACGCAAAACAAAGAGCATGTAGGTGTGTAACAGAAAAATAAATGAGTCATATAAAAATGTATATATATATATATATATATATATATATATATATATATATATATATATATATATATATATATATATATATATATATATATATATATATATATATATATATATATATATATATATATATATATATATATATATATATACATATATATATATATATATATATATATATATATATATATATATATATATATATATATATATTATATTTATATTTTTAAAATATATAAGCGCATACCTGCTAATAAAGAAATACCCAAGCGTATAACATTTTAGAAGTATCAACTTTTTTGTCCTCTAAAACCACGTTTCAGATGTTCATACATTTTTTCAAAGCTATTATTATTGTGCTATGCTTGTACAGCCGGTGTCGTTGACACGGCTTCCTACTGTTCCCACAGTGCAGCGAGTGAGTGCATAGCAATAAATGTTTAATAGTTTACATTTATGTATGCTTATAGAGGTATAGATAATCTTGTGTTTAAATATAGAGTTTATAATGTGTGAATTGGTAATTTTGTATATATCCTATTCTATAAAATCAACACTTTTGTCTCGATATTTAGAGACCTGTTACCTGTTTTCTGGGGGGATTCGAACCTGCGTACGTGTATGGTTTGGAGTTTTCAAGAGTTTCTTTCAAATTTATATGTCGATTTAAATGTTTTTCTTTCCTTGGTGAGTAAAGAATATCTTATAATAAAAAAGTAACAAAAGTTGTGTCTATACCTTGAACATTTTTGAAGTAAATGGGAGATGTAATGTAGGGGACAATATAAATGTATGATTTTAAAATTGTTGTCTATCTGTTTGTACATGTACCTACATCTTCGAATCTACTGGACGGATTTGAATGAAACTTATAATTATATATATATATATATATATATATATATATATATATTATATATATATATATATATATATATATATATATATATATATATATATATATATATATATATATATATATATATATATATATATATATATATGTATAAATATAATTTTCATTTCACACCGTCATGGCACAGAGGCACAGCGTCTGCTGGTAAACGCGACGGTTTGAGGGTTCGATTCCCACTCGGGGAGAATTATTTATTTTCATTTTCCTCGCTCTGGCAACAAGCCAATAGCGCGTTGAGTTCCACCACTCAATACGCAACGACTCCAAAGGCTGTAAGTGGGGACGGAGTGTCTTAACACTAGGTTCCTTCTACCTACGATTCCCTCTGCCCACCCTGCCACGTGAAGCTTAAAAAAATAACAATATAATAAATACATGTTTGGTGTTTTTAAATGTCGCAAACAAATAACAAAGACAGCAAAGTTTTTCCATTCACATAATAACCTACAAAAGGCAACGAGGTAATACACGAACCTTGTAAGCACCTTTAAAGGTATAATAAAAGTTATCATAACAGACAACTAGCCTCGAATCTCTTTATCTCCATTGTAAATATGGGTTTATGTTTAAATGTAAAAAAATATTATTGAAGTACATTCATTTAAATTTTCTTTATGTGCACGTATATAGGCGAGGCTTCGTCGCCGTAATACTGGTATGATACACTTAGTATTCGACAATTTTGCATTATCATTAGAAAAGATTACACATATATATATATATATATATATATATATATATATATATATATATATATATATATATATATATATATATATATATATATATATATATATATATATATATATATATATATATATATATATATATATATATTGATTTTACGTACATCGCTCAATACAGTAGCAATTTTGTTTATATCGACATATTTTATAAACTACTTTCATTTAATCTTATTAAGCATGTATAGCGGCCTAGTTAAAATAAGCCCACGTTAATTTTCCAAAGGCGGATCGTGGGCGAAACGATACCGAGCTGACAGTACTACCACTATACTTAATACGTATAGTGACTTACTTACTTACTTGTAGTTAAGTTTACTGACCTGAGTCACTTTTGATTTCATATAACCTGCCTACTTACCCACTAATATTATATTAATGCTTATAATATACGTAAATGAGTAACGGTTGATTTAAATCAGTTTTTGTTAAAGCTTAAACTATTAAGGTGTAATTGCAAAATGTGTCGGGTGGCTGTGGACACGTTTTCCAGTCCTCGAGTTCCAGGTTTAGAATAATTTTTTTGAATTAATTATTTATTTGTCATTAATTATCTAGCTTCACGCTTAATCCCGCATTTAATGGTCAATAAGCAAGAAGTTCCTAGTCACCCTTGTTAATTATGCGGGTTGAGTGGCGTAACACCACATGGTGGTGCTGGTGGGAACCAGAGCACTCCCCCAGTGTGCAGTACATTAATAATTCAAATATACTCACTATATATTCAATTATAAATTATGACCGGTATTACATTTAAAATGTCTATCAAAGACTTCTTCTAATACTGAATTTAATATAAAACGTCTGTAACGATTAATTGTTGTGCTTAATAACCTAAAATATTTTTCTAAGGCATAGAATACTTTCGACTTGCAAATTGTTCTATATTTCACGTGCAGTTAGCTATCTCAGCGGGAGAATTCTAGTAGGGACAGCACAAGCGATTGCAAATATTACGCTTATATTATAAATAACAGTATTGGACACCATGACCCTACCGTTGGTATTGGGTTACTATGCTCACTAGAGTATATTTATACTATAGCTACAAAAGTATTCTTTTTCTACAGAGAAATTAAATAAACAATCATATTATCCTCTTAGGTATTTTTTGTGTAATTATGAAGAACTATTTAACTTCAAGAGGACCTCATCTGAAGCGCTTGAAAAGATTTGTCGATCATGCGAGAAATATATATTTTTTACATTTTAAATGCAAACTAAAATAATAAGTTTGAAAAGCTAATTAGTTATGTTGTATAATAGACAGAAACGTATGACTATAAGAGGCGCAGGTTTAGTCAATACGTGAATTTTTATACGTTTCTAAATATTTGTCTCTTAGAGTGTGAATAACATATAGCCTTATAACTTTGCTCAATAAATGTACTTTAAAGCTTACATATAATTGTTTTTTTTTTCAATTCGAACTGGAAAAGCAGTAGTTCCCGAGGTTAGCACTTCTCAAACATACTTTTCAAATTTATAATATATACTAGCATAGATATGATATAACATAGTAGGAGATACATCGAATAGATCGAATGTAGCTTGTATTGTTGCTATGGCTCGAAACTGTTTGCCTCTCTCCTTTGAATGATTATGGCTCGGTCAAGTGAAACTCGAAGTATTTGTTATTTACATTGTCATATTATTGAATAACATTCCTTATACGTATAAGAGTAAATGTATAAGATAATAAATATTACAACCTGGATTTTGTATAACAGCATGTCTATGTCTTAATGCTATAACATCTTTTCATCTCAGGGGTAAACAGAGAGAACTAGAGTGATTCTCCGTTCTCCACTCTCATTCTCAATTTGAGACATTATAAATTAGATGGCGAAACTCAGCGCCGCTCTATCTTACCAAGGAAATGAAAATTACTTGAAAACTTAGTAACAACTACTTCGTTTATTAGTAGTCTAGTTATTTTTTGTCCATTTTTAATATATAATATTTACAGATAGCATTTTTTGATAGCATAAAAAGATGAAAATTATGATGGCACAAAGCTTCTTCTTCCCGTCCAATGCTTGAAACATTTTAACGTATGTGGTTAATTATTGGAGATTATTAGTTAATTTAAGTTAAGGTTATTATTACAAGATAAGAATTATTACTTTATGGAGTCTGAAATGAGAGACAAAAAAGCACATTTTAATACAAATATCTAAATATTAAATATAGAGAAGTCTCTCTCACTCTAGAACTGGGATTTAATAATTGACAGTGTGACAGGTGTAGTTTTTGGTGCCATTTAAGTTGGTCACGGACCTCGCTCATTAGGTTTCGCAACTAATTAATTCGGTACAAATATATAAATATACCAATAAATTTGTATTTACGACCTGTCGTCAAATATTTCAAGATATTGCCGATATAAGTTGGACATGTTCGGTCATCTTGATAGATGAAATGGAGCCATTCGCGTTATGTTCTATATAAGTATGCTTCACTGTATTTATTATGTAGAATGTGAGAAAATAAAGAGCTCGTTAATATTGTCATATGTCATGTCAATTTACATACTAAAATATTTGATATAAAAAATTATACCTGGTATTCTATAACTACCTATGTAAAGTGGACGGAAGTTATCCGGACTACCGACTCGGTATTTGAATACGAAGACTAATGCGGTTTAATTGAAAGTTAGATCTAAAAAAAATGTTCAAGAGTATAAATATAGAAGTAAGCAAATAAATATATATATATATATATATATATATATATATATATATATATATATATATATATATAATATATATATATATATATAATTATATATATATATATATATATATATATGAGTGTGTGTTTATATATGTGTGTGTACAACTATCTTAACTTAATAGGTTTTTTTATACGCTAAAGGTTTGGTTCCGATTATAATCAGGATATTCGTTAATCCAAGCTTAATCGAGTTTCTACGTACCAAAAGTTGTGCAAAAATGATATATTATTTATACATATATAAATAGGAACCTCATTCGGGAATTGATTCCACGACCATCTCAGCCACTTCTTATACGTATTGCATCACAAAACAAACATATACAACTCTATGCATACTAAAAATACAAAGTCACAAGCATATTGTCCTAGATTCAGGCAAGCGTAAAATCTTATTTTTATCGCTAAATCCTACGCGATGCCGTCATTTTTCCAGATCTCCATTACATTATTAGTACTTAAATGCCTTATACGAAAGCTCATAATCTTGGCTTTGCAACTTGCGTCATGCTTTTTGTTATGCATATTTATGGTCATGGTATGACCTAGATTGTGTTTCTTACTTTATTTAAACTCAAAATTAATGAAGTCGATATGAAAAAAAAGATTTTATGCTATAAAGTAAAGATAAATCGATTAGAATAATGTATTCGAGTTATAAATTATCCATGTACTTCAACTATGTTGCTTCAACTAAATATATTTAACTATCAATTAGCTAATGTATGATTATCAGATTTAAATATTGTACATACAACGTCTTACAAATAATTATATAAGTATAAAACATGTCTATATTATTTCAGGAGGGCGTTATATATAAATATTTATTTTATAGCAAATCATTAGGTTAGTCAATTCCATATGTAAATAACTAGTTTATACAGGCAGTTTATCCAAAAAACGGATTTTTTTAATAAAAATCTTTTCAATAGGGATCGTAAGCAGTTCTTGAGATTTGCGCAGTCAGCCAATGAAACTTTATAGATATACCAATATTTATTCATATTAAAATAGAATATAGTAGTAATATATAATATAGTAGTAATTGAAACGAGTACAATTTCATTGAATGGTAGATCACGTAGACCGGAACTCAGCGGAATTAATAGTCGTACAGCAAGTGCTACTTTCTAGAAGTGTGTGAAACATGTTAATGTTTTTATTAAGTAATAAAGACATGTGTATATTATTATATTAGCTATTTGAGTGATTAAATTTGATCCAAATAAATAAAACTTTTTATTCAACGTAAGTTTTAGTCTCTAAAACGAAGAAATAGTTGAAATAGAAAAGACAATTCACTTAGAGTCTCACAATGTTGACGTTAATGGATAGACTGTAGAGTTGACTATTTTAATCATTCTTGTATGTTCTGTGGTCATCTCTATATATAGCCAAATTTTGTGAGTCATAATATTGTTAATAACTTAAAACCTCCTTAAAAATTCTAATATTATAATTTATGAAAAATGCTCACTTTATACATATTATATATGTACAACTTAGTATAAATTACGTCTGTTATGCATATAACATTTCTATATCATATAGAAATGCTATATGCATTTCATATTTCACTCACTTCGTTCGAGCTCAACATGAGAGAGTATTAACTTAATCTTCGCCGACTGAAGAATTTATTATTTGCTTGCGAGCAAATTTCTGCACTTGTAGTTATTTGCGAAGATAAACGATTACTCCTAGAATGTAACATGTATGGAAAATTGAATAACGCCTTTACTGCTTTATCTTTAGATGCATAAATTTTCCAAGTTGATGCAAGTAGTTTATATTATACAGATGATATATAGCGCAAATGCGTGGGAAGATTTTGATTTACATACAGGATATTTATACACAGGATATTTATAAAGTATTATTATAATAAGATATCAATTAATAATCCGTTTACATACAGCAGATGCAAAATGTACTTTTATATATAAAAAGCGGGTCAATTGCGAGCAGTACTCGCGCACCGAGGGTCCCGTATCAATTTCATGATTGTAGGTTAGGAAAATACGCTGAGGAAAATACTACTTATTGAAATTGGCAAACTTTGCAGTCGGTTCAAATGTAAGTACAAAATATATAAAGTTTGTAATGGTTTCTTTCGGATTTTTTTTCTTTATATATATATTTTAAGCTCTCACTTCATTTATTCTATAGTTCTAACTTATTTCCAAATTTCATAATTCTAGTTCCCCGGGAAGTATCCTGTAGGTTTGATTACGCGGCGATTTTCATACAAAAAGCAAATTTTTTTAGCATAAATACATAATAACACTTATATTTTTGAATTGTGTTGTTTTAAAAGTTTTTGTGCTTTAAGAGGTTATTGACTTGGACATTTTATATAAATTTCAGCTTGATTCTTCCACGTTTGGATAAAATGATCTTGACAGATGGACAGGCAGACAAACAGATAACAAAGTGATCCTATAAGGGTTCCGTGCTTTCCTTTTAAGGAACGGACCCATAAAAATGACCTAAATATATAAATTTATTTGTCAAATGCGATTTACCTGTAGATTATATAAATGATATTAAATTAATGACCACAGATAACAAAAAACACTTAACCCACACATTCACATAAAAATCAAGTTGTTAAGAATTTAAAAAAGTGTTGCAGACAGACTGGCATTGCGATACCTGTCAATTTAATTCTGTATACAAAATACAGGCTCATTAAATACAAGGTTGTGTGGAAAAAAATTAAATTACAAGCTGACCACGACCTAAAACTGTTTTGAAGACACTTGCAACTAAGACAGCATATTGTCACGAATTTCTTTGTTTTAATTATTAAAATAGTTCTTTATCTATACTAATATTACAAACCTTATGAGCTTGTTCGGTTAAATGCGCTATTCTCTACAATTATTGGTCCCAATAGAAAATATATTTTTGAGATGGTATGGCCAGGCCAGGCCTAAGAACTACGTCGGAAGAAAATGCCTTGATATGCCTGTCCCTGAAGTAAGACCCCCGGACGCCCAAGGAAGCGATGGCTGGACGTCGTGACGCAGGACATGAGAGCCAATGGACTAACCACTGAGGATGCTCAAGACCGTGCAAAGTGGAGTAGATAAAGTAGGAAAGCAGACCCTGACAATAGGCCGGGATAATGCTAAGTGGAAGAAGAGAAAATATATTTTTGTTTAGCAGAATCTATTTATCAAGGAAGCTTATAGGCTATATACTATACTTACGATCAGGGTTTTCTTGGGCATCTTCAAATAAGTACTTTAAAAAAACTTATGGCAATACTCTAAATATTCGCTAGCAAGTAAAGAAAAACGTTCGATGACTAAGCTTTATTCCAAAATTGTACAGCAACAATAAAAACAGATTTATTTGATAGCAACCTACGGCTTCGATGACATTAAATTATTTAAATTGGATGGAGACTGCCGAATTAAGGATATTAACTATTTCTTAGCCTCAACTCTAAATCTTATTAGTCATTGTTGAGTAAAAAGTAACTTTTACTTGACCTTATACAAAGAGAAGGCCAAGGTCTTTTTAATACGATCTCATTTAATTTAAATACCAGATTGAATTTACTTTGTAGCTTAAATTTTCATTAAAATTTATTCATCTATTGACATTATCGATAAGTTTATTATTAAACATTAAAACGAATTGATTTTTAACTACATTTTTGAAAAGTAAAACACAAATAGGATCTGCATATACTATTCTGGGTTATTCTTAGAGCTATCAAGAGAACACAGTATCTATGTACTCTACAATGGCATCAAAATACAATATGTAACGAATATTTTGTAACATTCCTACCACAGTCCGTTTACGTAAATATTTTTGTCCAACTTCGTCATAGAAATATTTAATGTGATAATTTCGTGAACGCGTGGCGAATGTCAAAATGGGCTTAGATACGAAATCCTACTTTAGAAGTAACGTAACACGAGCGTGCTTGTTCGCATACAAAATATTCATTTTTTTCTTTAAACTGAAGCCTTATTTGACTAGTTCGCTGTCATTTAAGTTTTTCCCGTCGTTAACGAAGTTTGTTGCATTTAATATTTCGTTCTTTAGAAATAAATTTAAATTCTATTTTTTGATTTTTCTTGCCATTCAGATTAGATTCAGATTATTTTGCCATGATCTTTTAGTTAATTCCATTTTTTATTTAAAATTTTTTGGCTCGTCACAAGAGATATAGGCAAATCTAATTAAAGTATACCTACAAATTTATTAGCTACCTAAGTTGGCTGGGACAGAATGCATTTTAGCGTTAAGACCGCCTGTTGTACATTTTTGTTATTTTTTTAAAGTGTAAAATAATGAATAAATACAAGGGAAGGCCGTTAACGAGATGGTAAGACGAAATAGTCAAGTTGGCTGGCCATTCTTGGTTAAGACTTGGTATTAATAGGGAACGTTCACAATCATTGGAGGAGGCTTTCAACGGAGAAGTTCTTGCAAGCTAATGTCCTACTTTATTACTTAAAAACTTAAACTTACTATATAACTTAAAACCTTAAATATAAGAAATAAATGGCATCATTATTTTTATTATTATTATTAATGAATCATAAGCTTAGTCTACTTCTCTTCCATATTACTTATTCCATAGATATTTTTATTCATTTCACCAGCTCGGAAAACAAAAGCATACTAAAACTACACTTTACACAACAACACTTATACATAGGTTTTACTTAATATAATTTCATTTTAATTAGATTCTCGTATCAATAAACACTTGTTCCGAAAGTATTTATATATTAGACTTTTGATCACACTTTCCGGTCGCAATCTTGCAGAATATGACGCAAGCATCCAATTACAGTCTCAACTGGACTGAGACGTTCACACACCGTCCGGTCCATGAATCGTATTATATATATATATATAATATATATATATATATATATATATATATATATATATATATATATATATATATATATATATATATATAATATATATATATATTATATATATATATATATATATATATAATATATATATATATATATATATATATATATATATATATATATATATATATATATATATATATATATATATATATATATATATATATATATATAGATATATATATATATATATATATATATATTATATATAGATATATATATATATATATATATATATATATATATATATATTATATATATATATATATATATATTATATATATATAGTTTTATACGATATATTATTTCATTTATGCAAATTGAATCGCAACTATTGATATCCCGTATGTTTGTAAAAGTTATTACGTAACTTATACTATTACAACATGGACTAATTGGTACCAATAAATTATAGTTAATACGATTGATTTAAATGCGAATTTGATACTTGTTGCTTTATGACGTAAAATTGAACAGATTTTGATGTGGTTTTGTACAAAATTAGCTTATAAATTATACTAACATAAAAAACTTTGTATAATATTAAGGGCTAGTACGGGCAATTTATATTAAAATATTATAGTAGTTAATATATATATGAGTAAATCTTAAGTCCATAAAAAAGGACGAGCGAAGGAGCGAGGAGGAGGAAAGGACGGCGGGCATCAGTGTGCAGTAAATATATATTAGGATTATTATTTTTAATTTTTTTATGATATTATATTTTGATTTTTAATAAAATATTTAGAAATTAGCCACCGATGATCTTTTTCCAAAATTTTAGGACAAAAAAAAATGTTTTTTGTATTGAGCTATCTATAACACATATAATTTAGTTGTAAAATAAAAATTACATAGGAAAGATATACCTTGTTTTAAATATATAGTATATATATATATATATATATATATATATATATATATATATATATTATATATATATATATATATATATATATATATATATATATATATATATATTATCTTGTCCGATATTTGGTTTCCGGCATACGGGTACGCGACCCCGGGACCTCGAGCCACCACTTTCATAACCCGATCCAATCCACGTAAGTGGTGTCCCTCCCCTATATTCCAAGTCTTTCTACCTCTTATTCCCTTTCCTTTCTTGGTTTCTCCCAGTAATGGGTTTGGAGGTCAGATGGCAATCGCTCCACTAAAAACATTTAACAAAAAGCTGGGTATGGCTAGGGCGTCCCCGCTAAACGACGCGCAGGCACATCGCCCTACACCTGCGATAAATGGGCAAGGGCTTCCGTGTCAAGTACGGGCACGGCTAACGACGTCAGTACCCAGACGGAAACTCCGCTTTGCAACATGGAATATTGGCTCTCTAACCGGACGATGCAGAGAACTCGCAGATGTACTCATGAGACGTCGGGTCCAGTGTGCTTTCCTTCAGGAAAATCGCTGGAAGGGCAATAAGTCTCGTAACATCGGGCAGGGTTACCGCCTTATATACACTGGGTCACCTACGGGCAAAAACGGTGTAGCGGTAGCGCTTTCTGAAGAGCTTCAGAATGGGCTTCTTGAAGTTGACCATCGCTGCCACCGCTTGATGCGGATAAAGGTACTGATCGAGGGTGTTATCACAAACTTAATCAGTTCTTATGCTCCCCGGGCGGGTTGTAGCGCGGCTGAAAACGAGACTTTCTGGGAGCAGTGTGAAGAGGTCCTACTCGCTATACCGTCTATCGAAGCAATCTTAGTTGGGGGGGACTTAAACGGTCACGTAGGTAGGGTCGCTGAGGTGTATGAACGTGTTCACGGGGGTTTTGGATATGGTCTTCGCAATGCAGAGGGAGAAAATATTCTAAGAACCTGCATTGCGTCTGATCTGGCCATCGTGAACACTTTCTTCCAGAAGAAACCTCAGCACCTTATAACGTATAAGTTCCCACTCAACTCAAATTGATTATTGACTATTGACTAGACGGTGTCATATAGGCAGGGTGACCAACTGTAAGGTCATTCCCGGCGAAAGCCTGACGGCCCAACATCGCCTCCTTGTCACGGACTATAATTTTACCCCGAAAAAGAAAGTAGCTGAGAAACGCAAGCCTAGGATTAAGTGGTGGTTGTTGAATGGGCCGATGCAAACCGACTTCTTGGCGGAGGTGGAAAATCAAAATCTACTGACTAACACCGAGACCGCTCAGACTGCATGGGATCGAGCTCATTCAGCAATCATTGCGGCGGGCAAGCGAGTTCTTGGTGTTACTAAGGGTGGGCGTGTCATCGACAGGGAGACATGGTGGTGGAATGACCAGGTGCAGGGGGTGATTCAGGAAAAGAAGGCTGCGTTTAAAGAGTGGCAGCATTCCAACTCTCCTGAAGACAGACTGCAGAAGACATTGCAGCGAAACGGGCCAGCAAAAGAGCTGTAGCCAGAGCCCGCAGAGAAAGTTTGTCGCCATTGTACGATAAACTTGAAACTGTGGAGGGGCAGAAGCTCATATACAAACTGGCTCGTGCTCGAGATAAAGCGACGCAGGATATTACAAAATGTCTTTGCGTCAGAGATTCTCGGGGCACGTTGCTATGTAGTCATGCCTCTGTGAAGGAGAGATGGAGAAGCTACTTTAAGGAGCTGCTGAACACTCAGCAGTCTTGTAGTCTTCCTCCTGAATTATCTCCTAACCTCGGACTTGTTGCTCCAATAACCCGTGACGAAACTCGTAATTGTCTTCGACACATGAAGAACGGAAAAGCGGTAGGACCTGACGACATCCCAATCGAGGCGTGGAAATCGTTGGGCTCTCTTGGTGTGCTTATACTTACTGACCTGTTTAACCGTATCTTGAATACTGGAAAGATGCCACATCAGTGGCGGCAGAGCTTTATTATACCTATTTACAAAGGAAGGGGCAGTGTTCAAGATTGCGGTAGTTATAAGGGCATTAAGATTATGAGCCACACCATGAAGCTCTTCGAGCACATGATCGGCCTCAGGCTCCGCCAAGAATGTACTGTCTCTGAGTCTCAGTATGGGTTTCAACCAGGATCAGGGACTACGGACGCCATTTTTGCCCTCAGAACTTTGATGGAGGCTTACAGGGAAAAAAGAGAGCTCTGCATGTGGCCTTTTTGGACTTGCAGAAGGCCTTTGACTGTGTGCCACGTCAGTGTATCTTGGTGGGCATTGCGATCCAAGGGGATCCCTGAAGCCTATATTGAGGTTATCAGAGATATGTACAACGACTTCCGCTTCAGTGGTTAGGACCGCTGTTGGCGACACCAAGCCCTTCCCGATTACAGTAAGGGGTTCACCTGGGCTCAGCTCTTAGTCCGTTCTTATTCAATGTAGTGCTGGATACTGTCTCGGCTCACATTCAATGCCAGCCTCCGTGGCTGATGATGTATGCCGATGACATAGTACTCATCGACGAGAACCGACTGATGCTGGAAGCGTAAAGTGAACGCCTGGAAGGGTGCGCTTGAGAACGGTGGTCTCAAACTGAATGTGTCGAAGACCGAGTACATGGCTTGCGGGAACCCGGACTCGAGCACCATCCATATCGGGCCTGAGCCAGCCGTTAAGTCGGAGAAGTTCAGGTACCTTGGAGCCGTTATGCATAAGTCTGGAGGCATCGACCACGACATCCATGCCCGTATAAACGCTGCCTGGGCCAAATGGCGGGAGGTCACTGGTGTAGTCTGCGATAGCAGAATACCGCCCAAGCTCAAGGGACTGATATACAAGAGCATTATCCGACCGGTTCTTTATACGGCAGCGAATGTTGGCCAACATTATTTTGGCACACTCCGGAGCTTCACGTCACGGAGATGAAGATGCTGAGATGGATGTGTGGCGTTACGCGGTCCGACCGCATACGCAACACATTCATTCGAGGTAGTCTTGGGGTCCGTGTCGTAGCGGATAAGCTCCAAGAGCGTCGCCTGAGATGGTATGGCCATGTTATGCGCCGATCTGAGAACTATGTCGGAAGGAAGTGCCTTGACATGTCTGTCCCTGGAGTTAGACCACCCGGACGCCCAAGGAAGCGATGGCTGGATGTCGTGACACAAGACATAGAGCTAATAGATTGTCCACTGAGGATGTTAAAGACCGTGCAAAGTGGAGTAGGCTTAGTCGGAAGGCAGACCCTGGCAAAAGCCGGGACTAATGCCAAGAAGAAGATATATATATATATATATATATATATATATATATATATATATATATATATATATATATATATATATATATATATATATATATATATATATATATATATATATATATATATATATATACCGATCCATATACTAGATATATTGTGACATATACTAATATAACATGCATAAACCAATACAATTAAAAAATATCAGAGTTAATTACAGTCACAATAATGAAATATCTGTGGCCTCATTATGGGTTAACTAAAAGAACTGGTATGGACATGTAATTAGTGTATGGAATTTAACATATACATTTGTTGTAGATATTTAGTAAAATGTATTTATTATAAACATAATGTATTGTAAGCAATGAAGGTTAAATTTTTTCTTTTTAGAACTTTGAAAAATATTTATAAATTCAATAATATTTACTTTTGTAGATTATTCTTAAAACTATAAAAATATGTAGAGGGTTGCTAAGAAAAATTAAAGATTTTAATGAAAATAGCAAGAAATGCTCTATACTCTAGGTAATATAGAAAATGTCGTTTTTATAAAGAAAGAATGTATTATGTATATTAAATGTAACTTAAGATACATATACACATACAATGAACGTGTTAAGGCAAGTGTGAGATCCTCGTGGTACAGCAGTGTCTGACTGGAAACAAAGTGATTGTGGATTCGATTCCCATTCGGGGGAAAAATTGATTTTCATATCTCTTCTCCATCCACTAAACATGCAATGTCTTGAATTCTTAGAATGTTTTAGAAAGATTTTGATATCTTACTATATGCAGGACTCAGTGTGAAGTTGAAGTCAATATTAACATTAATGAAATGTAAAATTGTGCATTTTTTTTATTTTAATAATTTATTTTAAAAACACGGAATTGAAATACTAGACAATATAATAAACAGATTCTAGACTTAATTATGTTTTAGTATATCATGTTGAAATTGTAAGTAGGTTTTATATTTACATTACAATTATTATAAATAAGTAAAACCTGAATAAATAAAAAAAAAATAGAAAAAATAATGTATAAAATTTATAATTTTTAAATATTAATCAACAAGTAATAACATATTAGATACTTAAGAGTAAATAATCGAAGAAATATAATTGATTTGTCATGTAATAAATCACCTGAACACACCCGTTAATTTATCATTCATGACACAATATCGGTTAGCAATATTCATAAAATTATAATTAAAGCCTGTATAGTGATTTGTTCCATAGATCTCGTTTGAAAGCTCGAGTTACATTGCAACATTTTATTTAGTGACAAAAGCTCCAAAAATCGTTAAATACCATCTAGCGTACCTAGAGTACATAAATTTATCTTTACTAGAGATGTGCCGACTATGACTATATGCCGACTAGCCGACTCAGTCGTAAAGAAGCCGGCTAGTCGGCCGACTAATCGGTCAAACTGATAATTTGTAAAGTGTGAATAATTTAATACATTCTATTAGTGATGACTATATCAATAGAAGCGAAAATGGTCTCAGAATATCTCTATCGATAAATACGAATATTATTCAAAGAAAAAAATAATTGCTGACGTCATCCATATTCTTTCTTTGTAAGTAATTTTAGAAATTATATTTTAAAGGAAAAGTTACTTTGTACTAATTTCAGAGTGTGTATGACTTATTAAACATATGAATGAGCAATCAAAATATGCATTGAGATATACAAACAAAGTATGCAGCCGAACTGTCAGCGCTCTTGGCCGACTATTCGCCGACTAGTCGCGGACTACTATAGTGGCCGGAGTCGGTACATCTCTACCTTAACACGTATAGCAGGGTAGACAGAGATAGCCTAGTGTTATGAACCTCTTCGTTCTCCGCTTCCTGTCTAACTTTAAGTGGCATAACTTACCGCCGCAATTTCTGTGTTTCTGGAACACAAAGCAAGGAAATAAAAATAATTCATCCACTCGACTTACATCTAGTGTTAAGAAACTCCGTTTACCACGGAACTCAACGCCGCGCATTGCCTTGTTGCCCGAGCAAAGAAAATGAAAATAATTCTTTCTCCCCGAGTGAAAATTGAACCCACAGACAGTGTTTACAGGTAGAGGCTGTGCCATGACGGTCCTCATGAAATTGAAACTGAGTATAAGGTATTTTGGATTATAATTATCGATTAAAGATGTTTATTATTTTTATACGTATATTGTGAAACGTATTTTAATCTGTTATTTTTTTTATTATACTCGTATGTTACATATTACATCTTAGTGAGCTTGCCTAGTAAAAAATTAAAAAAAAATGGTTTATTTCAATCCCTATGAAAATTTAAAAGAAAAAAAAAGCTCTATTTAACTAAATCAAAACTTTAATTATACATATGGCAAAATTTTATAAATTTTATATATATATGTATATGTATGTGTATGTGTATGTATGTATATTTATATATGTATATGTATGTATGTTTGTATGGTGTATTTATATGTTTGTGAATATTTATGTATTTGTAATAAGTAAGTATTTAGTATATATTATAGTTCCATATTTGTATATATCAAGTTTTATTTATGTGTGACATATAATTAATTATATATGTATTACTAATTTATTATAGAATTAATTGTACTATATTCTTACCCGCTGCTTAAAAACTCATCCACTACCATAGGTTGGCTGGAAGAGATCTCTTATAGGGATAAGTCCACCTTTGTGTACTACTTTTTCTTTTTTTAATGTTGTTACTCTTGTTTTTTTTTTAGTACAATATATTATATATATATATATATATATATATATATATATATATATATATATATATATATATATATATATACTTATAATATAAAATAATATACATAATATATAAACGCAGAACAGCTGTCAGGTGTAACCATTAAGAAGAATAGGTTAGCTCAATCCCGCCATATCACCGTTAACATGACCGGTTACGAAAAAAAAAATTACGGTACAAAATGCAAGATACAAGCGTATATAAAAAAAATATTATATATATATATATATATATATATATATATATATATATATATATATATATATATATATATATATATATATATATATATATATTTCGTTAATTATCTGTTATACTAGTTTATATTAAAATATAATATAAAAATAAATTGAATACTTCTTTTGGCTAACTTTGACCTTATGCGACATATAACATTATTATTAATGTAGAATATAAAAACCAAGTGTAAATGAAGTCATCACATTATCTATTTTCAGCCCAATTCCTAGACATTGCGCTTTAAGTGGTAAAATCCAAAGCCACGATAGTTTTTTTCAGAGCGGGGACATTAGAGTATTTCAAATATATTCCTAATATTACCATATGTTTGGTTGCACCACTACACAGATGTCTACAATTCTAAAATTTAATAATAAAATTTTTCTAATCGGAATACGGAGTGTCTTGACATTTAGCTATTTATGCCTAATCTGCTACAAGCGAAATAAAGCGTGAAGCTTAAAGAAAATATAATTAACTTATAATATATTAAAACATGATGCACTCGGAACTTTTATATAAAAAAATATATATTTTCTCGATCTGATTATTTAAAACACAGCGAGGACTTCCTCTTCTTATATTAATAATTATTTTTTTAACATTATACCACACACCAAATCTCTATGCCTGCCCTTAATTAATAGTACGACTCGAGTAGGGCGTTGACGTCATGCCTTATTTGTCCTGTAGTTTCTATTACATTATACTTTTCATCTAAATCTGTGTCAAGACCCAGCATATGCTTGCCAGCTATAGAATTACAAATATATTTTATGGAGACATGCATTTTATATTGCAAAAAGTAACAGTAATGCTATACAACGAATAAATTGCGAGTTATTTTATAAATATATATTTTTAGTCCACCTTTGAATGATGAATGTAAGTTTTAATAGGACTTTGGACTTTGTCTATTATAATTTTTATTTGGTTTATTTACACTTTAATGTTTTCCAGTCTTTCCAGACTTTTTCCAGTTCAATTTGACAATTTACTGTATATTATTTTATTATTAAAGGATATTTGAAAAAATGAGATATATAATTTACGGTTCAGTTCAGTCCAGTTCTTTAGTTATGGGAGTTATTCTTTTTCTTATTTTTATTCAACAGAATCACGGTTCACAATGAAAAAAATCAATACTACCAACATCACCAAATCTAAAAGTTATCAAATAAGAACTGAAATAAGCAATTAAAATAAATACCAACATGCAAGAATTTATTCAATTAGTCGCTTGACGTGATGGCGCATAACGTAACGGCGTCTTGAAAATTGCGCTAATAACTATTCGGTAAAATCACGTCAACTGGACCCCCTATTTACCACTTGATCATAAAAATTTAATGTATATATATTTTTTATTAGTACTTATGATGGAAAATTGATCCCCCAAACAATTTTTCAAAATTTCGATTTTAACAATTTTTTTTTTTATAATGAAAATTTTAAACACTTTTAATTGAAAAATGGATTAAAAATCAACCGCAAGAGATAAATTTGTGAAATTTTCAGGATCCATGGTCAAATGTCTATATTTTAAGAATATCTTTATGACTTAAAATTATTTATTTATTTTCATATTGTTAATTAACTTTTAAGTTAACAAATGAAAATTTAACTGACTTCTCGGGCAGAAAATGCAGTTTTTTTTCATCGGTCACATGCTTTATCCATTTAAGTTTAAAATTCCGGAAGAGAATTTCACTGCTCGCCATTAGTTTAAATAAAATAAATTTATTTATGACAGCGCGCCAGGCGCCGAGCGCTGTGGAAATGCCGCGCTGCCGAGCGTCTTGAACTACACTAACGCTTTTATCAATGATAATTTATAATAACATTACAAAATATTATTATAAAACAATTTTATTATTATTTATCTTATAATTTATTATAATTATTATTAATAAAATTTAATTTTTTTTAACAATGTTATAAGGAATGTAATCAAAAGCAAGATAGCAAAACAAGTTAGAAAAGCTTAGGCTGTCACGTAATATAGATTATTAGCGTTTTATACCATTCGTGAGGGTAAATAAGTTAAATATATATATATATATATATATATATATATGTTAAGTATATATATATATATATATATATATATATATATATATATATATATATATATATATATATATATATAAGAACAACAACGTGTGAATAAATTTTCGTAAGCTTAATTTATTTTTAGTTTCTCACATAATGCCACGGTATAGGGCAGGCAGAGAGAACTTATCGTTCTCCGCGTTTTGTGACGGTACACAAAGTCGTGCCTAGTCATGCGAGCGAGATAAATGGAAACAATTGTTTCGCTGTATCAGATCAGATACTGTCCCATTACGCCAAGATGGCGTCAAAGTTATAACTCTATACTTTATTAATATTATAAACAAATTAATATTTTGTGTAAAAATTAAATATGTAGTATATTATACATCAAAGTCAAATTCAAATCAAAATTACGCGAAATATGTAGGTACGACACGAATAAAATAACATTAACTAGTGATGAGCTTTCTTTCACAAAGTCTTCGTGAAACATGCACAGATCGCAAATTTTAAGATATAACAAAGAACAACACTAGCTCGTATTTACTTTTATGAGAATGTGATGTTGTACAGCCATTAGTCAGTACAGTTAAACGCACCTTACTTACTACAGTCTATGTAAATATGAAGTCATTACATAACTGTCTACACGTTGTTATGACGTCCAAGTAATTAATAAATAAATAGTTTCACGCTGAATCCCGCATATATCAGGGAAGATAGAGGGAACCGAGTGTTAAGACACTCCGTTCTCCGCTTTTAGCTCAAATCTTAGACATTGCGTGTTGAGTGGCGGAACTCAACGCCGCGTAATGCAACTTCCAAGTATTGTTTATATATCTTCATTAAAATAGATATTAAATTTATCAGCTTCACGCTGTATCTTGCATATAGAAGGGTATAGAGAGACAACCTAATACTGATACACTCTGTTTTAGTCTCTGTCTGAATTTGAGATATTGCGTGCCAAGTAGCGAAACTCAACGCCACTTTGTATTACCAGAGGGGGGGGGGGGGGATGTTTTACTAGAAGGGGGGAAAGTTGGGGTTAAAGTTAATGGATTCAAAAGTGATCCCAGACAATATTTTTTATACATGAATATCAATAAATATAAACTAAGATAGATAATGTTAATGCAAGCAAAAATTAGCATATACATATGTATGTGATATACCAGTTGAGCAGCATCTTTGTGCTCCATTTCGCAAGTGGGTTAGATAGCGAAACAATAGTCAATTACCGTTTCACACTATTCCTGTTGCATTATAACATTGTTAGACATATTGTTAGAGATATTTACTTTTTCAGATTAACGTATTCGTGCTGGAAGAGGACTCATTCAGTGGAGTGTTAAGTGTTAAGACACTCTGTCGAATTCGACTTTATAAGGATATAAGGATAATATAATTTATAGGATTTTTGGACAGGAATTTTCTAGAATCAATATATATATATATATATATATATATATATATATATATATATATATATATATAGATATATATATATATATATATATATATATATATATATATATATATATATATATATATATATATGTATATATATATATATATGCGTATGTACGTACACATAATATGTAAAATGTGTCATTACGCGGCTTTCCTTTCCCATGTTTCCAATTGTGATATAAATTGCCAAGCGTACACGTAAAAGCCATAATAGACCAACCTTACCTAAACACGTTCGCTCTCATTTCACAACCAAATCTATTAGAGGCACTTTGCAATAGCTGTTTTTTTGTTTGTTTTGTTTTATATGACTCTTTAAAATAAAATACTGTGGGCACTTACTCTGAATTCGAAAACCTTTTGTAGTAATTTCATCTTCTTATAGTCGTTAAGTAAATTACGTTGATTTTTTTGGCAAAAAGGCAATTACATGATTATTTATTTTTGTTTAGCTTCACGCTGTATCCCATGTATATCCAGATAGGCACAGGGAACCTAAGACAGTCCGTTTCTCGTAATCCAATAATGGGACTCAACGCCGACGTTTTTTTTTTGTGTGAGTTTAATGCTGTTAGCCCTATTGGCCTTGACAGCGACATAGGTTGGGGAAGGTACTCTGTCCGAGAGAGGTAGCAAGCACTATCGTGTCTGCTTGAGAGATGTCTCCTGGTAACAGAGGGAGAAAATGAAAATTGTAATTAATTCTCTCAAGTGGGAGTCACTTATATAAACGTCGCGTTTATAATCAGACGCTGTAACGTGTACCGTGCTTTATAGTGGTCTAAACAAATTTTGCGACTATTACAAGATGTCCTATGATACCATATGGGGTAGGGAAAAGAATCAATTAGCACTGTATATCGCTCTCTGGTAAAGGCTAGCATTCATATAAAAGTGTATAGTAAAATTAATAACTGTTACCAAAACAATATGACAATAATGAAATGGCAAAGCTGTTGCAAAAACAAACGTTAATTCGTAGGCAGCGAGCGTAACAATATGCAATATGTAATAATATCCCAGACAAAAGTGCAAGAGTTAACGTAATTGCTTGCGTAAAGCATATGTACGTACATAATATTATTTATATGTATATATTCGAGTCAACATGTGGCATCTCTACACATATTTGTATGTAAGTAACAGAATAGAAAGAGAGTTAAGTCATTAGGTCTCTATTCTCTCAATAGCAAAACATTGTGTACCTTTACCCACTTTCCGCCCAATTTTAGAAACATTACGCGGCGGAACTCAACACCGCGCTTTGCCTACCAGAGCGAGAAAATGCAAATAATTTAAAATAATCTCCCATGGAAATGGAGCGGAAGTGCGTAAAAATGCAAAATATATACCGGAAATCGCATTCACAATTCTATTGATGTTATAAAAAGATGCATGTAAAAACAAAATTTTTATTCAAACCGACAAATGGTATTCGATACGTCACGCAACGTTGGTTCTATAAATACAATATTTACATATCGGTACAGAATAAGCCAAAACAAATAATAATCTGATCACGTTAGCTTTATTCATTGAGAATTGCTCAATTTGATCCATTAGCGTGATCAAAGCATATGTTATTCTGAAGTGATTATAAGGTATTTGTAATTGATGTCGGTATATTATGTACATGTACATGTACATGTACATTAACATGTAATGTAATGTAAGGAAATAATTTTATATTATAGAAATGTTTGTTATTTCATTTATTTTTTTTCATTTCAGATTGACGCTGCACTGTGTACACTGCATATTTCAGGAGTACCACGCAGAGTAGGGTACTAGGGTCAAGTTTCTTTCTCCGTTTTCTGCCAAAATTGGAGACGTGGAGGCGTGTTTATTGCTGGAACTCAACTCCGTACTATGTTTCACCAGATCACGGTAATGAAAATATTTTTTTTTCTCCTAAGTGGGTATAGAACCCACGACCAACCAGTCATATGGAGCCCCACTACACCACGACAGGCTTTAAAATATTCATTAATTATTGTTAACAATGAACATAAATTTATTATTATATATTCTTGGCAAAAATATATATTTACGAACAGAATATATTTTATAGGTTCTTATGTACCTGTATCAACATTTAAATACGTAAGCCTAATGGCTTTGCGACGTTATACTAAAATTGGCATCATTCTCCCAAAACATAAAGGTACTATCGGAAAAAAAGAACACGCAATCACAAACGATAAAACACAATGACAATTTACAGGTACACATAAAAAAAACCTGCGCCCAAGCTATTTACGTACCGCTTATAAAAGGCTTATTTAGTTTATTTTTACATTCAATGGAAACTGGCTTTTAATTAAACTGAAAAAAACAGTTGCTAGTGTACAATACTTGTTTAAATAGAATAAAAAAAAAATTATGAAGAAGTCGTGACCAAATAGTTTATATAGCTATCTAAAATTAGATAGATAAATATACACATACATATATACATATATACACATATACACATTAACACATACATATATACATATATACACATATAAACATATAACATATTGTATACTTCTCTCTCGATATAGTAAATGTAATAAGTGTCATATAACGCAATTTGATCACTTCCTTCTTGTGTATTCTAGTGTCAAGCACTCAGTTATTCACTCTCAAAATCTAATTCGATACACTGCGTGTTGCACATCTCAACGCCGCGCTCTTTCTACCCACATGAATTTAATTCCATGAAATGAATGAATGAAATGAATTTTATTCTATAAGAAAAAATTAAAATCGTATTGTAAATAATATATTCTTTTGTTTCTATTACGCATGAAAATCATAAGTTTACTTTTTATTTTTTGTATTCCATATATAGCAGAGACCGCACATTACCAGCTGAGTGGCGGAAATGAACACCGGACTTGTGTCCTGTTAGCAGCGCGAGGAAGTTAAAGTATTACATTCCCCGAGTGGGAATCGACCCCACAATCATCGAGTTTCTAATCAGACGCTGTGCCGCTGCGCCACGAAGCACTCAATTTCTATTATTATTATTTGGTAGTTTAAAAGTTTAGAATTAACAACAAAAAATCTACTAAATAAATCATTCAATGAACAAAAGACTTTTCCTTTCTATTGTTATTCGATTGTAAGCTACAACCAGCACTAAACTACCGATAGTTTCTATTAACCTTATTTTTTTTATCACTTTGATTCAGCTTAATTTATGTTGCATAAGAAAATCACAATTCAATTAAATATGGAAGAAAAGCTAGAGATAGGTATTATTTAATCGAAAAAATACAAGAAAAAGAAAGAGAGTATAAAAACTACTTTACTCTGTAGATTTATTTTAACGCTGTAATTGCACAGTGTCTGCGTGCAAGCACGTTGGTTATGAGGTCGATTCCCACTTGAAGCAATTATAGTATAATATTATTTTAAGTAAAATTTATATTTACAACCTCAACATCAGTAGAATTCATAAAACAATAGCGGATAATAATAATAAAATGCATGGATAAAACTAGATCATAAGCAAATACAAATCAAAGAATCGAATTGAGAAACACAAGTCAAAAGATTTTAATAGCTACAATCTACATATTATTTTTATATGTAGTACGAATGTTAAAAGGTAATTTTTGCACAAAAAATACGATTTAAAAGAATAGCTAGCGTGACATCAATAACTCATACAATTTTAGTGAGCAGTCATTTCAAATGTTCTGTTTCCATGACTGGTAACCGACCACAAATATCATACATTATAAAAACAATTTTATACCAAGAAATACTGCCACCGATTGTTAATAGCAGCAAAAATATATTTTTTAAGTAGGATCATAAATTTTGTAGTAATGGGTTGGGCTTCTAGCAAAGAGTTTATTTGCCAAGCATTTAATAAATATTTTTTTACAATATGAAAAAATAAGTTGCCGTTGTTGTGCAATTATAAGTACCTGCCATTGAAATAATACATATGAATCTGTATTCAAGATGAAGAATTTTTTTTTAAATTATTATATTAATTATAATTTTATTTATAAAATACTATGAGGCGGTTGTGACGCAGTGGTACAGCGTCTGATTGAACACGATCATTGTGGGTTCAACCCTAACTCTGACAAACTAAATTAAATTATATATATATATATATATATATATATATATATATATATATATATATATATATATATATATATATATATATATATATATATAGAATTGTCAAGAAATTTTGATGTTGTGTGCAGATTATATTACGTATGCGAACCATGTTTTAGATTATCGTAACAGCGATAAAGTGACATGTAGCACTCTAATATTATCTTTACGCATATTTAAACTTTTTATATATATTTTTATATATATATAAATATATATATATATATATATATATAATATATATATATATATATATATATATATATATATATATATATATATATATAATTTAATTTAATTTGTCAGAGTTAGGGTTGAACCCACAATGATCGTGTTTCAATCAGACGCTGTACCACTGCGTCACAACCGCCTCATAGTATTTATAATATTTAAAAAAAAAATATGTATTACTTAAGAATAATCAAAAATATTTTAAAGCCATAGACAACATACAAGCTACATTCAATATAAATATTAATTAATTGCGAACGTACTACTGATTGTACAAAGACAAGTTAAATATCACACTTAATAATAATTAGTAAATATAATAAATTACAAAATCAATAAATTAATTCAATTAAGCGTGATTAATTTCGATTACTTATTCCTCATTAAGGTATTCTCTTGTCGGATGTCAGAAGCAAACCGCTTGAGAGTTCGTTAATTGCCTGCAGCTAGGTGCCAAGTGCAGGTGCTATCGATAGAACGCTAATGCAGCTGTTACACTGCACTGCATTGGTATAATTATAGCAAAACTTCTACAGGGACTGTAAGAAATATTGATTTTCTACAATTTATTATAATTAGTTGATAAAATGTTTCTTTTTATTGAAAAATCGCAGTTTTCAGCTTTACACATAATCACATGTGTCAAGGATGGAGATTATAATGTGTTAAGACACTCAGTTTTCCACTTTTCACACGAATTCGTTGTCGTTGCGTTTTGTCATAACGTCGCAATTCATCTAAATATATAGACATAAAAACGCCTTATAAATATTTTTATATGTATATATTGTTAAGCTTTCAAAACCAAAAATCCACAAAATCTCGAAGATTTTGTAATTATAATGAGACAATATCCCATTGCGCTACGATTGCCTTATTATTATTTGGAAAATATAGTTAAATATGTTCAAGCTAGAGGAAAGCGAAGAACGGAGAGATGACAAATTTTCTCGGTTCGCTTGAGATTTTGAGTAGATATCAAAAAATAAATACAAAAAACAATTTGTTTGAGTCATAAAAAACACACAAAGAATACAAAGTACACACAGAAGTGTATGGCCCTTAAGAGACCAAAATAAAAGAGAATAAAGTTCGTTATATGTTTACGTTTACATAAAGTATTTATTAGTTTTATTGACTAGATTGCATTTTTTTTCTAAGGTATTTTTAAATACAAGACCTTTTTATAAAAAAAAATCATTATGGTGAATTTCTTACCTAAATTAATGAAAATACACCTACTCTAGAAAATGTAGAGCTCACTATGTCTTCAGTAAAACACAAAATTATACCACGATTAAACTTGAACACTTATTCGAAATCGTGTAAAGGCTTTAACAACAGTCGCAAAGGAAGTCGATTATGAAGTGAAAGTTACGAATTTTCACCAAAATCATTTTTGCTATAATATAATGTGACAATACAAAAAACAACTGTTATTCTGACGACTTTCGTTACCACTGAACTTACTTAAGGTTTAGTTATTGTCGAGTAATTTGAATATTTTGTATATTTTCTTTTCATATCTCAAAAAATACTTTCTAGTGGCATATGGCTAATTTAAAAGTGAAAATTGTGTTTCTTTTAAGATACTAGAAGATATTTATACATTGGAATGATGTTAAGTTACAGAGGTCGTTGTGGTTCTGTAGGACAGAAAATTTAGACTTATTGAGTGACTAATTTAATTGAATTAATATGTTCTCTCTGCCTACTCAGATATGTGCGGCATTAAGCGGGAAGCTGAAAAAATAAGATATACAGTAAAATTCCAAATGCGTTCAAATTAAACAATTTTAATAAAAGTTAAAAACATCAATATTTAATCTATAGAAAGCGTCGAAACATGCAGGTCAAGGATTAGATTCAAAATTGCATATACACCAATTACTGGCACGAAATCATTTTAAATATCGAGAACATCTCAGCTATCTTAGAGCAATTAAATGTGTTTATGTACAACATGCATACTACTAAGGTCGACATATTAATAGTCATATATTAACTTAAATTACAGCTTTAAGCTTTATCCCGCATACAGAAATCTATATCATATAGAGAACTCAGGCACTACGTTCTTCATTTTATACCCAGATATTGATTGGTGGAACCCCATACTGCGGTTTATTTATGATAATAATTCTTCTCAAAGTCGATATTGAGCCCAATCGTATGCGCCACAAAGGCCTCTACTGTGAACGTCGACATTATCACGAGAACTAGAAAGAAAACAGAAACAACTTAGCAACGATTATACCAAAGCTATCTGACAATAACAATCAAGATGTAAAACAATTTGAAAAACCAATAAGAACACCGTATAAATGGAGCTAAATTTCACGGCCCACTTAAGTTGATGAAGCTAGAATACATTTCGGCCATGAACGAACATAAAGTACAGGCGGTTATTGCAAAGTGATTTCTATTGTTCCCATTGCTTTCACCTCAAATCTTACGCGTGTAAACAATTTATCTATATGTGTGTATATTATTTAATTAGAAATAAATATATACAAATATTTTCAAATGATTTAAAATGTTTATGATTTTCAATTCTAAAATTTAAGTAACGTAAACCTATCATAACCTCAATTTTTAATTTTTTAACAATATAGCAAATTTAATTCTCTGCTGGAATAGTTTCACTATAATACCAATACATAAATATGTAATATGACTGACTGACCTCAATTCTTGCTTGTGCTATAAAAGGATAACAGAACGAAGAGAAACAGGAGAGTGTACAATAAGTTACTTAAATTTATGTAAGTATATATTAAAAAGAAAATGACTCTACATTCAGTAAAAAAAAGTATCAATTTCAAAGCATTTTATATTTTCCTTCTAAAAGATTTACAAAAAAAAGTCTTCCATATAAATTATCTTGAGATATGGCACATATGGAAAGAAAGTTTCACTCAAATGTGCGTTCATTGGAGCATCAAACCGCTTTACAATAATGACAGGTTACAAATAGACGAAAGTAAATTTCATTGTATTGAATTATTTCCGTGTTGTGTATAAGTGTGCTGGTTTTCTTACGATTCTTACTAGAGCGTAGGATGCGTTGATATGAATGGCAATAGCAACGTTTTATTTTAAATTTATATCTAGCATCTTTCTTTCATTATCTAGCAAGTTTATATCTGAAATTTTTGTATAGGTAAGCCGTCTTCGAAAAACACATACTAAAAATAAATATATTACATAAATTGAGCTTAGTTTATGAAGTCAATTTAAATGGGAAATATTTTATGCCTTGTATGGGATTATTGGTAATAAATAATTTATTGTTGTTAATTTATTTATTAAAAATTAAAAAAGGTAACCCGATGGGAATGGTGTTCAATGGACCCTTCGCCCCTGATATGTAGATTTTTGTTTAGATTAACCAGAAGTTTTATATCAAAGAGATTTTACAATAATAGCTTTCTTAATTATCTTTGAAATTTAAACTAAATACGTTACATTTTAAGGCAAATACCATTTGCAATAATATAGAGTAATATTAACATACTTATGTATATCTGTTAACTATTCCACACAAAAAAAAATTAAATTTAAGTTACTATGTGCAAACGTCAACAGCAGTAAAAAATGTATTTACTATATTACGATGCTCAGATATACGCTTTTAATATAATATAATACATTATGCTTATATATTATTTTTGTGAGCTTCTATGTATAGAAACCTAGAGATTCTATTTTTTTCTGAGTTTACTTTTATATCTCCAGAAGATATCAACAACAATGAATGAATTTATTTAGCAATAAAACTATGTTTAAATCACGTTTTTGAAATACAAGATTCAATTCAACGGTTTTTGTATATTTATTTACTAGTACACATAAAATATAGAAATAATTTTGTAGAATTTACATATATTCATGTAGACTGTTAGTAAATTTATCTACTTCTTAAAATAAAATTGATATTGTATATAACATTATACAAGATAAACTAAATAATGTAAAAAAAGTGCAAAAAAACCTAATACAAAAGCATATTATATTCAAATTAAACTCATACAAGTGCCTATAAAATTCGCACAAATCTCATAGTACATTTATTTACTTTCAAAATAAAATACGAAAATAAAACATTTTCTACGTAATATTTAAGATATGTATTTTTACTTCTAAATTAGTGATTTTATTACACTAATTTGAACTATGGTATAGTTGTAATGCATCATAAGTTTGGTTTGGTAGAGAGTGGAGCTCGGACTGTGGAGGTTAGCGTTAGTGCCCATTTCAATGACAGGTATCAACATACAACAATAACTTACTGCTTGAAATAACTGTTTTTGTGCTAAAATGAAGTAAATTTCAGTATTAAAGTTTTAAAAATAAGAAACTAGGTACCGCATTACCAATCAACATAGTGTTGCGGTACTTGAAAGTTTATTTATTGATAAGGTTTTATGAATCGTAAAACTAAAGGTCAAGATGATATAAACATTTTTATAAGTTTTTAAACTTGAATTTTTGATATAATAATGAGTATTTATTGGTGTACATGATATAACAATTTATCGTATCTATAAAATACTATTTGTTATTTAGACTTTTCTTTATAGCTTTATTATATATATATATATATATATATATATATATATATATATATATATATATATATTAAATTTTACATCTACATATATATCATACATGTAAATATGTATGGAATAAGAGTAGCAAAAACTAGCTGCACACTGTATTAAAAAAAAAAGACCTTAATAGTAGTTAATATATTATATAAATTATGTTACTATTAATGAAGTAAGCACAGTACAAAAGCCCATGTACAGCGAAAACAATACAACTTGGGCAGTGTAGTATTGGAAATCCAACTATCTAGTACAATCTCGGCGCAGTGGGACAATGTTAGGATTTTAACGATAATTATTTCATATTAAAATAATTTTCTTCTACCACTCAAACAAGATAGAGTGTGAGGTTGGGTGCCGTACATAAATTTTCATTTTCCGGGACTTGGGCGAAAATTATAGGACGAGTTATCTTAAGACTAGCATATCATTTCTTTGCTCTACTATAAAAAATATTTTCTTTCTTTTTTCCCACAAAGAAAAGGCTAGGCAGAAGAAACCAAGTGATAAGACACTCTGTTTTCCAATTTTGGAGACATTGCACATTGAATAATTCTGCCAGGATGAGAAAAACCTGCAATCCAATAAGTTGCAACAACGATCCTTTTCCTTTACTTGGACAACCCTATACAGCCTATAGTACCGTTAGCCGCACTAAATTAACAAAGCGGAACGGCCTGGTTTACAGTTTTACATATCAATGGAGATCACGAAACCGAAGACTAGCACCGTCTTGAGTTTCTCTTCATAGAAATTGATCAAGCTTGACGGATAGTTTTATATACATTGCTATATGTAATGTTAGAAGCTAGACCCTATTTCAACAGGACGTGAAATATTTTGCGTCCATACATATGTATGTATGTATATATATATATATATATATATATATATATATATATATATATATATATATATATATATATATATATATATATATATATATATAACCCATGATTTATGATAGCAATATAAAACATTGACACAACATTTACGATTACCTGCAGGTGTTAACGGGACAATGTTCTAATAAAGTTAATGATAAATATACTTTCTTAATTAAGAATATTGTATCCAATTTAGAATCAGCATTTAGAAATATCTTTGATAGAGCTTTTTCAAGAGAGTTCGCTAATTTGAATATATTAGAATACCTATTTAATAATAATATGGTAACTTAATTATTACTATGTTATACTAAATATATAGCAAAAATATGTTGCTTAATGAAAACGTCAAGAGAAAATCAAAAAACCAAATGAAATTGTTCCCAATAAAAAAATTATAAAATAAGCTTAATAGATATTTAATTAAAACATTGCCAGCATATAATGAAATAATAAAATAAAACATCGTCATACATATAAAATTAATATTCAAATGTCGCCAAAGTAAGAGAAAATAAACATCGCACAAATAAAGCTTTAAAAAAAGTCTAATCGTGATTTGCAGCCATAATCGTTACTCCAGTCTACCAAAAGCTCATTCATTCAGTGAAATCTAACAAGAAATTGAAGCTGTACTGGTACCGCTAATAGCGGCATTACAGTGAACAAAAACTGTACACCATTTTTTGTGGTAAAGATAGCTGTTCAAGTTAAGATACTTAGGTTATATTAAGTCCTTAGAAAATACGTAGTAATTAAGTAAGAAAAATATATTTGTAAACGATTTCAATTCAGATTCGACTCTCAAAGCTCGACTCGATTCAGTAAGCTGTACGTGGATAATATATGTAATGAGATTTTTTTATGGCTAAGTTAAGCTTAATATGCAGAGTTTGTCAAATCTCCATCTTCCCTTACCTCTCGCAATTACAAAAGCCTATAAGCCTAAAAGTTAGTTATTGATAAAATACATTACTTTTGACCTACATATTGCCATTTATTTAAGCTTTCCTCCAATTTCTCCACTCTCTGTCCATTCTCTGCCCATTCTCTCCCCTCTCTGCCTATAGGCATTGCGTGGTAAGTGGAAGAATGTACAGAGAATTTCTTACAGACAAATTTATTAAAAACATAATACCAATACGTTTATTAATTCACCGTATTTCTAAATGCAGATTCGTCTATCATTTAATATAAATTTTTATTTATACAATAATATTTTGTAGCGAAAAGCCGAGATAAATACCTAGCAGGATATATAATTGCTTATGACGGCTAGTATCACGAGGTGCTTTCTTATTCTGGAACCCAAGTCAACAATGGCCAAGACTTTTGTTCAACCATTGGAAGATATATACTATAAGGAAAAAACATAAACAAAAATAATTTTGCGGGATTTGAAGCCACGCCTCATAGAAAACGTCCAAGTGCTCTGACCGTCAAGTCATATGTTCTCATCGACATTGGAAGAGTTTTTGATATATTTAAATTTTGTTTTTATATATATTTAAAAATATAAATTAGTTTTTATCTATAATAAAAGTATAAAAATATACATATATCTTTAACCATACTGTAATAAACTTTAGCATAGATACTGTAGAGGCTCTATAGTCTATAGTCTAATAGTACCGGTTGGTATTGGGTGCGCCGCATCGGTGAGAGGGCGGTCAGCCTTGATGCATGGATCACTTCCTTCTAATAATATATATCGTCAAGTTTATATACGCAAACGGCCTTTGTCATTGTGTCTGTCTGTTGTCATTGTGTAGAAAGAAAATTATAATAAATAATTTTTTTTTACCAAAGACTACTAATCTCTTTGTGATAATTATAATATTCAAACGGAAATTCTATTTGTCTATTTAAAAAATACTCACGCATAATTTTAGAATCAACATATAATATAAAACTCTACCGTTATTGGGTGACTGACTGACAGAAGACGAACCACTTCTACTGAGCGTAGAAGGTTGAAATATGGTTAGTAGGTACCTTGGGTATCGCGAGGGGGTTAAGAGTAAAAATTTCTCGAAATTTCTAAGGAAACGGGATTCAACAAAATTTTATAATGACATTTTAAAACTCAACGCAAACGAAGTCCCGGGCTACGCTTTTACTTTTGTAGTTTCACGCTGTACCCCGCATATAGCAGGGTAGGCAGGGAAAACCGTTAAGACACTCCGTTTACAAGCAGATATTGTTTGAAGACTCTCATTTTTTTTTCATATACTCATTATCGAAAGCATTAATGTTTTAAAATTAAAATAATAATTTAAATTTTAATTTGTTTTAATATAATATTTGGAACAAGCCTTGATGAAACGATAGCCTTGGTGATTTTATAATGTAATTTTTATATTATCACCTGCTAAGTGTCCAAGAGGCCCACAAGCCCATTTACCATATGCTAAATTTTGTGACCTAAATCAACATACGGTCCAAAGGTATGAATCATCGACATGAGTCCACAGAAATTTGAACCTTATTTAAATAAAGTTAAATAATACAGTTATGTAAATAGTATTGCAGTATATTAAATACAGCTGCAATTTCCTCCACCTGGCCGGCAGGAGGTGAAAAGTACGTTAAAAATCCAACCGTTTTTCTTGAAGATTACCTGGGAACAAAAAAAATATAATATTATTATTTTTGTTGTTAACATTTAATTTAATAAATATTTCCACACTTGCTTGGGAGCTTGAACTTTGAATGCATTTCATAGGGTTATTTTACACTTGTTTAAGTAATGTTTATATCATATTAATTATATAATGACGTTATAAGCTTGTAATAAAAAAATTTGAAAGAATATTATGTTTTATTTTTTTTAGCGCATTTAAATAAAAACTACTTTTATAAATTTTAATTAAATAAATGGTTAGTTAAGACATAGTTAAGTTAATTTGATATTACTACGTAAATTTTCGACCTTTCATTTTGAAAAATATGTCTAATGTATATATATGAATAATGCCCTATGACTTTAGAAGTCAATTTTCTAAAATAAGACTGCAAAAAAAATTTCAGACCCTGTTAAAAATATGCAATTTGTAATATATGTACACGTTTTTGTACTTAAATTTATGAATTAAGCATTTTTAAACTGTAGCGCAAAAAAAAACATAGATTATCTACACTTATTTACATGTAAATAAATGCTAATAGCCGAAGCTCTGTATGCAGATGAACTACATACTACAACAACTATTAAATATCATTATCGAATTCTTACGGGCCTTGGAGCATTAATACACCTCCGGTTCATTGTTTTTATATCTTGTCAAAAACAAGGTTAGATCAATTAATTTGTATTAAATACTTCTTTACATATGTTTCTAATACAAATTAACTTTCATTTATTTATTATTGTATTTGTGTCTATGAATTACAGTCTGTATTTGTACACTGTACTACTTGCTTCAAGCATTTAGAGCCTCTATGTTTATATTTAGTCTAGATCGAATGTTGATGGTACGTCAAATAAACATATCGAACGTGTTACGATAAATTCTCATCAAGCTGTCTGTTTGTTAATTGCGTTAAATGCATTTACGTTTGTTGTTTAAGTTGTTAACATTTTTCATGTTTTTGTTCTAGACGTTTCTGAGAAGATGCGTAAAGTCACTATGACGATTTCCATGAGGCGCAGGTTCAAATCTCGCTGCGTTCAAAATATACATATTTTCTTAATATTTAAGTATTTTTTAATCCTTAGTGTGGATTAACATTTGAAAAATCATTAAAATAAATCACTATTAATTATGCTTTTGGATGTGGTATTGCCTATTCAAATAACGTTTACGTCTAGTTTAAATACAGTCAGTTTCAGTGTTGGGTTTTAGGTAAGCTTCCTTTAATATTTAGTGTTGGTTTTATTTCATATGTATCAAATTCGCAATATGTGCATATTACGTTAGAGTAAATTCGAGAATATCGATTTTTAATCGATATATTAGATTAGTATATCGAGTCCAATAAAACTCAAATATTTTATCAACGATATCATCACGAAATCAGAACTCCAAACCAATACATTAAAGTTATTTTGAACAAAAAATGTATACACATAATATATCGAACTCAAAAAATTTAATTTGCTTAAGACATAAATTTTCAATTTAAATGTTTCCGATTAAAACTTTCAAGACGAAATTTATTACTGTACGACAATAATATATATGACTACTAAAGATCAATTAGGCATAAACACACAAGGCACGTACACCTTCCAGTCACCATAATTTCTTATAGTTATTCCATTCAATATAAGGTACTAAGTTTCTGTGTCGAACTATGAAGCCATCAGTCAGTACTTGACAATTTCACAGCAATACAATCAAGATTTACAGATACTTTCTCCCCAACAACGACAGAGAGATGCAATTATAGTGCGTAAATGCATTTATTGAATTCCAAGCATTTCATTCGAGTAATTGTTAAAGTAATTATAAAAGTGTGCTAACCGCTAATTATTGCTAAATTAAATTTAAATTGTTGTGAAGTTAATGCAAAATTCTTCCATTAAGATATAAAACTATATAATTTTTTGTTTTTTATTCATATTTCAAGTTTTGTTGTTATCTGATAGCAAGAAAATGATATAGTTGTAGTTAATACAGCTTTGAATTCTAGCACCAATGTGTCAAATTCGGGTGGAAAACAAAGAACGGAGTGTCTTGACACTAGACACTAGTGTCTTGACTCTCTGTCTACCACGCTATGCAGATTAAAACGTGAAGCTAAAAAAAATACATGAAAAACAAATAATATATATAATTGTTTGTTGTCTTAATTATTTTTTTAAGTTTTAAATGTGTATTTAATGGTTTTAAATGTGTATTTAATGGAGAAGAACTCCATGCTTTGTCTAACAAAACTAAAACAAAAATACACAACCGACTTATTTAAACACAAGTTAGTGCCAAAGAAGACACTTCAAGTACAAACGGATGAAATTACATCTTACTCATTAAAATGCCATTTGGCTAAAATTATAGTTGAGAAGGTAGAAAGTATATTCTTGTACACAATATTTATGGATTCGATATGTAAACGAAGGTGTTGTAAAAAAATAAAAGTTTATGTAGTTATGTATAAAATCTCGGTCAAAAGGCGAAAATCGACTGGTCTGTCATTGATTTTTACTAAATTACTTACTTAATAATTTGCATATAGCAAGGTACTGTTTGGTCATTTTGTTCTACGCTTTAGCTTAGCGGATATCAACGCTGCTCTTTGCCTTACAGCAGCAAGGTTGAGGAAATGACATTCATTACCCTGTGTGGGATATTACCCACTACTATAGACTAGAGCCAGACGTATTTCCACTGCGCCACAATGCCCTCAACTTACACATGTTAATCAATATTTAAAGAGAAATACAATTCACTTTATAGACACATTTGAATAAAAATGCACTACAAACGACATGTGCGACTTTAGATTCTTTGTGAAAGCGTACAGAAACACAAAAGTGAGAAAGATGAAAGCTGGATTGGTTTTTTTCGCAATCGTCATCTCTGTTCCCAGACCTTCACAATGTAAATAAAATTCATAATAGACGTAAGTATGGTTAATGAAAGTGTTACGCCATCGCCCCAAAAGCTGTACACTTAACACGAGATGCAATTAATTAAAACTTTCCCTTTATTTATAAGATGTATGTATATATGTATATTATTATGTACTTAGACTTATTACATGTTAGACTTAGATTTATTACATATGTATTTCTTTATAAGGTAATGATCATTATGTTGATATATTAAATCATCATTTGTGATGACGGCTTTATTATGATATTGTATAATACACAAGAGAGTTTAGGAAGTAAAATTTACAAATTGAGCTTAATATAAATAACATCTAGAGTCTAATGAGAATAATGTGTACATACAAGTGTATACAAATGTAGCTAGTGTCAGGACACTCCGTTCTCTACATGAGCCTAAATTACGGTGAGTGATGGAACTCAACGCCGGGATATATCTATCTCACTTAAGCGAGGAAAATAAAATAGTAAATTTATATATATCTACGTATGTGAAGGTTATACTTTTTACTATGGTGCTAGTGCAATTTTGACCAATGATAAATCAAATTAGACTTACAATAGTCAATTATAGTAATATAATATGCAACAGAAATAATTAGAAAAGTGATTGACAAGTAATTAATTTAGACACGTTTTATTTTATTTCGAATACAATACATTGCTATATTAATATTATATAGCTAGAGAATTTGTTTGGTTAAACGTATTAATTTTAGGAACTAGTGGTTCGAATTGGAAAAATATTACTGTGTTTTATATTCCATACTATAGGCTATTCCAAGGCTATAGGATTTTCCAAGGCTATAGGCTATTCCAAGGCTATAGGCTATTCCAAGGCTATAGGATTTTCCAAAGCTATAGGCTTTTCCAAGACTATAGGCTATTCCAAGGATAGCCTTGACTATAGACTATTGACTTGACTATTGACCTTGACTATATACTATATACTATATACTATTCCAAGACTATAGGCTATTCTAAAGCTATAGGCTATTCCAAGGCTATAGGCTATATATAACGTTACGTTAACTATTCCGATGTCCCCCGTATTTCATGTGTCAAACACGACTACTAGTTATTTCCATGTGACCACATATGTGTGTAAAAGTTATTTTATTTTAATTTGTTAAACTCTAATAGAAACTTATTGTCACTTACAATTAAGTTTAAATAGTTATTACTTTGTTTTCTTTATTGAGCTATTAAGCAAGTTTAATTGTTCATTGTTTAATTTACTTAATTAGGTTTTTTTTTAAATATGGCTAATATGTATATTTTAGTTTTGTTGTTTTTGAATTCTTTTTGAATTCTTCTTCATTGTAGCATATTCGAGGCTTGTATCACAGCTACAAATCCCAATTTCAGATTATAATATATACTTGCTTCCACAATCTAGGTGGGAAAGCTTGACATTCTTTTGCCACCTAACGCTTCATGATAAAAAAAATTAAATAGAATATGACGTTTTTCCCCTACAAAGCCTAGGAAAATGACAAATATAACGCTTATATGATGTATATATATATAGTTTTAATTTCCAAATACTATTAGTGGATAATTATACAATAATATACAATGTTGACTCATATTTCAACACAATGGTATCACAATGGCCTCTAGATATCATTTGTTCAATATGATAAATTGGTAATTATGTAGAAATAATATTAGCACGCCTAATGTAACCGAGTCAATTCCATTCAAATCAATCTGTTTTTCATATATATAAATCAAAAATTATTACTTTGATTTGTAAATTATAGTCTGTTGAGAAATTATTATTTCATTTTAAATATTTCATAGTACTAGAATAAACGTTTGAAGCACGTCCTAGAATTTTCATTTTCAAGGTTGTGACACTTAAAATGTACATATGTAGGTACATCTAAACAACTTTTACTTTTAGCACGTACATATTCAATGCGTGTCCTTATTTCAATTCCTAGAAGACTTCACGTATTGGAAAGACTACAGCAAGTGAAAATTAGTCTTAGCTATACTAAATATATATAACCCTTACGTTTTTGAATGACTGACTAACAGACTAAGTCAGCCATAACAGCTAAGCATAAAAATGACTGAAATTTAACATCAAAACATCTACAGAAACAGGATAAACAATATTTTACGTTATAGTCACGAAGACAAACGAAGTCGCGGCCTACCACTAATATTTTAAATGCCAGATACTAATACGTATATATTTCATCTTATCATACAAACCAGTCAGGGAGGACCTAGTGTCAAGACATTGCTTATTTTTCGTTCATAATAGCAACATTTGTTATTAAAATTGATACTTCATATGGGCTAGCCATATCGTGAAAATAATAGTACTGCTAAAGTCAATACTTGTTTTGTACGGAATACCACTATAGCCTGATAGTACGTACGCCTATGCTTCGAATGCTATGTGAACAAATGCCACGCTTACGATATTTCAAATGTCAGAATCGTGATTTTTGTCGTAAAACATTACGAAACAATGTTAGCAAATTTGTAGGAGTTAGCGTATCTCTGGTTCTAATTTTAAATGATCTAGAGATATATATGATTTAATGTGTCATAAAAATGCTTTTATCTACAACCTTGACCTAAATTTTAATTAAATGTACATTATCTGACATGTTATGAAACATTTAATAAAATCCTTTATATGCCATATATGGTTGTGAAAATCAAAATGGCGGTCTTACTTTATACGAAGATTCTCAACCTATCCATCTAGAAAATGTGATTATAATAGCGGTAATGTAAAAGTAGTAGAAAGCGAGGGCTATTCAAGTTATATCTGCGTCATTTTACCCGGCTGTAGTCAGCTGAAACAAATAGAGCAATGCAAATTTTATCTTCTAATAAACATTACTTCTAACATTAAATATATTTAAGTTGCCGCGAGCTTGGATGATTCAAAATTATAGTTTATTGAAGCGCTTTATAACAATTTACAATTTGATGCTCTTATACTGTTTCATGGTCTGGATATTTGACCGAATTGTTTGAGACAAGCTATTGGGTCACTACCATATACTCTATCTAAAACTATCAAGATAAGCCGATAGCCTCTTTTAGGGTTAAGGCTCCGTTCGTCACTTAAGCCGAGAATTTTTCAGATGGGTTGCGGAACTCAACGCTGCGAGACAAGCTTTATTTTAATAGTTTAATTTTTTTTCAAACAAGATAACACAGTATAAAGAAACCATTGTAGAAGGTAATATGAATGTAATTGTCAGCTTAATTAGAGTAGTCGGTTCGAAGAATTCGCTCTGGTCACGCTTGACCTCGTGTTACGGAAGAAATGTATCTAGTATTCAATTACTTCGCCTACTTTTCATATCTGTGTATACGTTTCGTAAGTTTTGTATCTAGAGTATAGTCATTCAATACATTGGTATAAGAAAAATAAGTTAGCTTTACGTCTAACGTGTATAATTACGCGTTACATATGGTGTTAATTTCTAGTTTCATATATATATTTGTATATATATTAGGACAATATGTCGAAAGAGGCGGAGATCGGAGGAGGTGGAATTACTTATTCAGATTAATCAAATTAATGTAAATAACAAATTTGCAAAAATAAAAAAGCACCTGCGCGAATCTAAATTTACTGAAATTTAATCATGGAGAGTGTAGTTTTCTTTATTTTACATTGACATTTTTATATAACTTGACAATTTAATGCGCTTGTCAATTTGAATATTAATTATATCTTTATATTATACCTATAATAAACTGAACTCTAAGACAGCTATGATCAAATTTTCCATTACGTTACATACTTATTAACACCTAAGTAATTTTATTGTAGCTGTACCAAACAAATCGTTTAACAACTCTGTTGTCTAAATGCTAAGTTAACAACGGTTCTGTACAATATTCACAATTCTGGTGGTTTGTTCATAAACTAATTGTCATAGAAATCCAACATATTTTCTCTGATTTTGCAATTATTAAATATATACATGTCTTTTAGAACATATGTTATATAATATAACGGTAAATGGTTAAAAAGTTATTTAATTTAACCTTCTACAGATTAAAAATATATTCTCTTCACAAAATGAAAGCTTTTTATATATATTTAACGGTATTCCTTGACATAAACTGATCGCAATATTAGCGTATATTCGTCAACGAAGTACGTTTTTAACCGTAATATATAAATTTTCAGTTCACGAGGTTTCAGTGAAAAGACGTTATGGCCTTGGTCTTTATGCTATTAATTTATCTTTCAATCTAATTTAAAGCCACTTAAATGTAAACTTACGTTACGTCTTTGAGTGTCACGCTATACAATTAATACATCTGTATTAATTGATTCAAGGTCTGTAACCAGCTTGGACTATTGAGGTTATCTAGTTAGTTAGTCCGTAACGTCATCGCTATTTACTTAAAAAAAGACCTCTAAAATTCCATATAAAATTAATAAAAAGAATTGGCAAATTTCAAAGTTACAAAGAAAAGTATTTTTTTTAACTTGCATGGGGAAACTATTTAGCATTCCACATATCTTTATATTCACCCTACGGATTGCGGACCATGGCGTTATAGGGAGAGGCACTCAAACCAGCGTCTGGGACTTGTGACCCAAGTGTAGGTTTAAGTTCAATTTTTTGACCTGTGTAGGGTAAGCATCTTAAGAGTACCTAATAGCAAGACACTGTTGTACGCTTGGCGTGTGAATGTGAGACAGTGTCGCGTTTTGCCTTTACCATAGAAAAATAATCAGTGGGCAGTGAATTTGAATTTACGAAAAACTTAATTTACTTACTTTAATGAAATAGTTATATTATGTACTTTTTTAAAGTTACATTTAAAAATTCGTTTGTTTTTGTTGAATTCTGACCTTTAACACGCAATGTTCTTAAATAAGCGAAACGTGGAGGCGTTGGCTCCTCTTTAACACTATCTCAAAAAAAATTTAAAGTTCATTTTAATAATTATCGTTAAATACTTTATAAAATGATTTCGTCGAAAATGCTAAGTACGTTAAAATGT
This sequence comes from Dione juno, assembly GCA_037127375.1. Classification (NCBI taxonomy): domain Eukaryota; kingdom Metazoa; phylum Arthropoda; class Insecta; order Lepidoptera; family Nymphalidae; genus Dione; species Dione juno. Next base: position 6,062,409 of record JAXRJS010000052.1, read on the forward strand.
ACCTATTTATATCATCCATCAGGTACAATTCATAGGATCCACGGTCCGTTGCGTTCGTCCATACAATAATATAACTTAGCGTTACGATTTGAACTGTATGCCGTTTATATTAAGCCATGTATCTTACAGGGCTTGTTGGTGAGGATATCCGGAAACCTTGATGTTATGAGGATTCTTAATTTAATTAAATTTAATAAATTTTTATAGACAGATAATATAAAAACCGAAGTACCTAATGTGTTCCACCTAAGTATTGTTAAATTAATATTAGGCATAAGTAATATAGGTATATATTCTCACATCAATGTTTTTAAAAAAAAAACATAACACACTACGGTAGTGTGTTTTACAATGTACATTTTTGTACAAACTGACACACAAGTTGCTATGGTAACGAGAATTTTATGCGTCAACAGCTTCTCCAGTAAATAATAAATGTTAATCAGTGGTTTAAAATCTGAATGCCAGTCTTTCAAACAATTGCACTAACTACTTTTGCCTAAAAGGTCAGATTCGTTGGCTTTTGTCCAAGCAAAAGTCACTTGACCTCACATATCAATTTTATATATTTCAAATTTTTCCATTATCGTTGTTCGAAATTAATTGTACGTTTTGTTACAATTGCAGATGCTTGTCACAGTATTGCACAAAATAGGTAGTTAATTACTTATTTATTTTCAGTTATATTTGTTATTTTAAAGGTCCGTGAATAAACATAGCAATGTAAATGTAGGTCCTCTACCTCATTATTTGACGAAGAAGGCGTGAGATAATGATTTGTGATATATTTAGTATTGAAATTGAATGCCAATATCATTTTACTTATTTCAATTAAATTTTTTTTTAAATCAACATTTTTAATAGCACATATATTCAAAACGCGAGCTCACCGTACCCCCTTGGAAAATGTTCCTAGTTATATGTATAATGTATAGAACTAATTGATTGACTGACTGACACACACAGCCTTAACTCCGTGTAGGAATTAAAATTTTGGCATGTAGTGTCGTGGATTAAGTGGACGCACACGCATAGAGGATTTCTAGAAACACGGAAACTGAAAAACAATTATTGCCTTTTAAATATTTATTGTGTTGAACTCTTAAAGTCCAGGTAAACGATTCCACATTGCGATTGTGGCCTACAAGTCGTATGATCAAACGTTATTTATACTCTATATAATAATGAGTCATTAATTTCACTTTTTTATGCAATTTCTGGATGTTTTCTCAACCAACTGGACATACAACTATTAATGTATAAGCCAATTAAACAAAATTGAGGGCAATGAGCAAATATAGCATTTATAATTCAAATTTTTGCAGATTAATTTAATATAAACAGTATTTCAACTAAATGGACTGGACGTCTTTGACCTGCATCATTTTGCATTTTGCATCATTCTCGTTTAAATACTTGTTTATTATAAGTTATATTTATCGACAAGCTAAGCACTTGTAGCATTTACGCTATAAAAATAGTAAATAATTAATGAAGTGAAATACCTTGATTACCTTAAGAATAATTACATAAATACATAGAGGATATATCTAAAACATTGTGATCATTAATATATATTATTATTTTGTAGCATAACAACTACTAAATACTATATAACAATACCTAGTATTTTCTGCCACTTAAAAAAAATCGTATTTATTGGCAAATGTCATAAACTTTATTTTACCATTACCTTGAGTGTGATTCAAACTCTCCGACAACGGCATATAACAACACTATTAAGAAACACAAATAAGAAATAAAAGCGAGTTTCTTAACGTGATTATTTTGAAATTTTAACATATGTAAATCATTTTATACCTACATAGAAGTTTTATAGTCTAACTTGTACGTAAATGGCAGATGGAGATTTCTTAGTTTAGACGAAAGGAACACAATGGAGCGTATTACCGATATTTTTCTTCTGTGTGAAATATGTATAATTAAATGCTAGCATGTAATACAATGTTCAAAATATTTCGTGTCTATCACTTAATATAATAATTCAAATATGAGTCGGTCAATTAAATTGAAAGCGATAAATGGTACGAAGCCGATCTAGTCGTAATATTAACACGGTCGCTGCCCACGCAAGAATATTGTTATGAAGTTTTGAGTCCAAGTTTTGGCGGCTGTTCTACTTATTTTAAAAAGGTAGGTACAATATATACCATAATTTACTTAACTATAGACAATATTCATCCTTTTTTTTCAGAGTAAATTCTGGGGATTTCTGTTTACCATTTTCTGTATGATATAATTAAAATTATTAATTGGTATATTTATTAATAAACTTTTTTTTTATTAAATAAATATAGCCTCCAAAAAGGCTTTTAGGTGAAGTACGTGCTTGGAAATATTTAATAATCAATAAATACCTATTTGTAATATTGATGTAAAAAGCAATGTAACAAGTAAGCTGTTGTCGACGACCGTGGAATGAATATATAAATACATCGATATTTCCTGTTAGTGGTTTGAATTATTCCGACAAGTCGAAAACAAAGACATAAATGTGTCATGTCCTTACATTACACCTTTCTGCATAAATCATTATGTACATTATTTTTACCTATTGTGTAATACTGGAAATGCCATTTATATCAATATATATTTATATATCTCAGAGGGTGTCAAGCCAATTATCTGTCCGATATTTGGTTTCCGGCATACGGGTACGCGACCCCGGGACCTCGAGCCACCACTTTCATAACCCGATCCAATCCATGTAAGTGGTGTCCCTCCCCTATATTCCAAGTCTTTCTGCCTCTTATTCCCTGTCCTTTCTTGGTTTCTCCCAGTAATGGGTTTGGAGGTCAGATGGCAATCGCTCCACAAAAAACCACTTCGCCACTCATATGGACCGATTGGTCTTAGTCGGAAGGCAGACCCTGGCAAAAGCCGGGACTAATGCCAGGAAGAAGAAGATATTTATATATGCAAGACTCTTCTATTACGGAGAGACACAAACAAAGTTGCACAGTTTTATGTTTATTGTTGATTTTTTTGCAATTTAAATGGTCTTATTTCCCACGCATTTATATCCTTTAAATATTCTTGGACAGAGTAGGTAATAAGTTTTTTTTTTAATTAACATTGTTAGTCTTGTTACTTTTTTTATATTAAAATTTTAGGAAGTGGCAAATTTAATAAATAAAGACACATTGCATTGCATTTTACTATAGACAAGTATGACAAAATTGAGTAATATAAGTCAAAAAAAAAAGTTCTATACATAAGTTTATAATTTTACATATCTTGAGCTCTTACCACAAAAATTACTTACTCTTCGAGTACAATCACGAAAAAGACCAATTTGCCGACGCTATTATAATAATGAGGGGATCTACAGACGCCCCACGTATCGCATTTTCATCAAACTTAAGGTGCAGGTTAAATTATTCGCTTACATGCAAAAAAATTGTTGTACTTTGAACTTTATTTAAACGGCATATGGCTCAAAATGCAATGGCTCGTTTTGATGTTAAAAATAACGATTTTAATGATCTATGAGATTGCATTTAGCTCTTGCATTGATGTAGTCAAATTAGCTTTTAACAGTTCAATTAAATTGGGAGCTTTGGTAACAAATAAGTATAATTAAATATGTCAAATGGATTACTCTTAAGTGTCAATAAAAAAATACTACAAAATAATTGTTACTAAACCGCAAAAAGCTTTACCGAGTGTGTTAGAGCTTAAAACTAGGTCACTAGTACACACATTTTGTTTTGACAAAATATACCTAAAATATTATTGAGGAAGTTATAACAAGCAATACACGTTTAACTTTTCGTATATTTTACAGTTATTCACTATCCTCTTGGTAAATAGTATATTTTTACACAATTTATTATATTCTTATATTATTAATATTGTTAATAATAAAACAATCAGATATAAAGTTAAATATATATATATATATATATATATATATATATATATATATATATATATATATATATATATATATATATATATATATATATATATATATATATATATATATATATATATATATATATATATATATATATATATATATATATATATATATATATATATTTGACATTCATTTATTATTTTACATGACACTATTCTAGTGCATAAATTATAGTCAACGATGCTCTCTCGCTCATGAAAACCGTTAAGAGAAATTTAGAACAATGAAACCGATTAATCGATTTCACGGTCTCGATTATCAGTCTGTGGTTTGACAGCTGTCAATGCCTAACACAAATCCTTTTGGTAACAGTGTCCTTATCTTAGGTCTTTTGTTAATTGAATATAAGCTGATTATAATAGTTGCAATAGATCACTTTAATATATACTTATAGTATTCATTAATATACATTAGTCAGATTACAATTTACTTTTGACAGACAGTGGATTTTAACATACATTTTTGCATCAAATAATCATATGTGTCGTATGTTATCGTTTAAATGTGGATGAAAATTTTATTATTGTAAATTTTAGATTTTAATTCTAATAATTAATTGCCTTGCATATCAATATCTCGGACCACAAAAATATAAAAAAAAGAAAACATTTAGCAACTAATTTCACCATTAATGAATGAATATTCTTCACATTATAATAATTAATGTGACATTATAAAATCAATCTAATCAGAAAGCTCATAAGTTCTATTCTATAGGTCAGCGTCTGGCCGAGACCTTAACGAGTAACTTATATAACGTATTATGAGTTCTTTAATCCTATGGCGAAAGTAACAGGTGTCTCGTGTGTAAGGTTTCGATTTTCTCTGTGATAGACCGGTCGCTATATAAGGCGGATTGTCTACTACAAAGATTAAAGTTAGCTCTTATTGTATGGCTTTTTAATAACAATCTATACTTCAACAAAATTATTTAGATGATCGTTCTAATTTTTCAAATCAAAATAATGTATTGAAATATTTTTGATAAACAAAAGTTACAAAGATAATTAAAGATTAAGCTTCATATAGTTCAAGAGAGATCCTTATTTATTTATCTATGTAAGAAACATTTATTATACACTAATTGCAGTTTTTAAGACCTTTTAAATCCATAAATAATTTTCTTGCTGTGTTAATTAGTTTTGGCTGTCGCGATTCAGTAACAGAAGAATGTCATATATATTAGTACAAATTGAAATTGTATGGCTTACTTGGTGCAAGAACATAGCACAGCAATAAATAAAGAAATAAAGATTAATTGGAATGTAGACTGACTGACTAAGATTTCTAGTATTTCAGGATATCAGGATTTTTACATATACCTAATCAGAAAAAATAAAGTTGACACGCAAGATTGTATTTGCGATACATATAAATGGAGGTGTGCTATACATATAAATTATTCATAAGTCCATTTATTACATATTGATTAAAAAGAAAATTAAATTGAAACATTTTAAAACTTTATAATTACATAAATCTAGAAATTCTATACACAGATTTTGTTTTATTTTGAATCCATAAATCAAACAAGTTGGATAAATTAGACATGATTTAGGTATTAAGTTTCGAAATTATATAAAATCGCTCCTCCGCTGCCAATCCTATTAGTTTATCAATTAGTAAACAATTAAGAGAGTTGCGTATTAACATATGTGCCTACTTATAGTAGTAGGTACTATATATTTAATAATAATTTATAGCTTTTTAAATTTTTATGATTTTTTTTTAAATACCAGGATCTAAAGATTTTTGTTTTATTATAATAAGCATCCACACAAAATAAAACTGGTATTTTAATGAGAAATGCCATATTAAACGTGTGGACTTGTTCTGCTATACAACATTCAAGTGGAGTGATAAGTCACTAAACTGTTTGATAAAATTCAGAATATTTAGACATTAAAAAAATCAAAATGTTCCCTAAAAACAAACTTATTTAGTATTTTAAATCTCTTACGATAAGAGGGTATTATAAGAATTTATAAGTTCACGTAAGCTCTTTGACAGTTAACAACCCTACATATTTTAGATAACAATATTTACAAAGGTCCCTAACACCATAGGATGTGAGAGAAAATATAAACATGGATAAAAATTTGTGATGATATTTATTTAACGCCTACTTTTGTTTCATGATATGCGACGATTTAAATGTACTCAACATTTACAGAAATATTTTATCCTTCACACAGCGTCCCTGTAAGCACACAAGCTCTGTATCCCGCGTATAGTAGGATAGACACAACCTAGGAAAACCTAGTGTCAGATCACTCCGTCCTCCACTATCCGGCCGAGCGAACATTTGGCTTATCAGAAAGGAATAGAATGAAAATAATTGAATCCATCAAGTGGGAACCGAATCCACAGCCACGGTGTCGCCATCATAGAGTCATTCCTCTACCACATTGCATCACTGTGGATTAAAATAAAGCTTTTTCTTTAAGCTTCGTTTTAAATTGATTTACTTTTCCACAAAGTTTGTTTAAGTAATTTTATATGGTAGTACAAATATTAAACACCTACTAGCAGACTGTGAGGTACAAAATAGATCCGTATTTTGCTACCTTATAAAATAAAACGCCAACAAAGATACTCTTAAGAAATTTCTACAATAAACATATTTGCTAATTTCATATTATGCATATGTAAAATCGCCAAAACATTCTATCTTATGAGAAAGGTCGCGGCCTTGATTTGTTAAAATCTTCCACTTATGCAAATATAATAGCTATATATAATAGCTAAATATAATAGCTATGCAAATATAATAGCTGGCCTTTGTATTTATGTATAATGAATTCTTTATTCTTTATCGATACTAAATTGAATGGCGCCAATACGAATATAAGTAATAAAATAATATTATACAGAAGTAATGGAATAAAATGGCGCTTAATATTTTTTTTTTAGCTTCGCACAACACGTAGTCGATGTGCAGCGAGAACATAGAGTCGAAACACATCATTCTTCAATATTTGCCCGAAGAGAGATAGTGTTTGTGTTGATAGAGATTGTGTTTTGAGTGACGGAAATAAAAGTCGCACTCTGTCTTGCCACAGTAGCGGAAATTATAATTAAATATATATGAAAATCTCCCTATAGAGATGCACAACATAAATAAGTTGTAACAAGCATAAATTGAATGGAAATAATTCATTACCAATCACTTTTACAGTCACTGAGCCAAGATGGTCTCATCCAAAACTATTATTATATAAAACTATTATTATCGTATAACAATAAACTACAAGTTTGTATAATTGGCATGGAGATGTTACAAAATATAATTGGTTTTGAATTAATTCAGATTGTTAATACCCATTTGCTATATATTTTTTTGTTTCCAAAGGTTAAATAAAGGTTCCAATTTTAAATAAGTATTATTTATATTTATTAATAAAAACTAAATATATAAATATATTTTTTTTGGATATCTTCTTCTTGTTGGCTAAGTAACGAAAATACAGCACTTTATTTTATTCTAATTACACAGAAACGATAATAATATTAAAATAGTCACTATCTCGAGTGGGAATCGAACCCACACATGCCGTCTTTCAACCATGCTCTAATGTCATAATAAAATTAATGAAAATTAAAAATTAATTATCATTATCCAATTAAACAGTAAATAAGTTTAAAAGCTTCAACAAAGCAGACTCGATTGAGACTAAGGACAAAGCTTAAAGGTTAGGTTAAGATCGCTATTTGCCATTTAAAACCCACTCACGAACGTGAAACGTCAATTTCTCGTCCTTTAATACAGTCTAATATAACTACTCCTATAATATATATATATATATATACATATTTTAGTATGAGTTATAAGGAATGATATTATACTATTGCGTTTTTTAGTATAAAAACAAAATTGATTATAAAATATAGCCTAACATCATTTAAACTGTCAATTTTAATGAAACTGTACCATATCGAAACAGATCTTGTGCAGATGCAGATATTTAACCTATTTCGAATTTGAACTGGCGACCTTTGGGTTCAATAGGTCACACTAATCAAGCTATACGATCATGCCAACAAGACATAAAGCAAACTTACCTTTATAATATATAGATTGTCGTCAGTCTGTAGATTGGAAAATCTGTAACAAAAAAGAACGGAATTATTATAAGCTATTGTTTCATAATATAAATATCTTATGAAAATATTGAAAAAATTTTAGAGATCTTGAGGTAACATTTTATATAGACTATTCACTCAACATACACACAAACACACACACTCACACATACACACACGCACGCACATACTATTGCTATTATTTAAGTTCTTTTTATATGTTGAATATTTGTAACGACTTGATGATTTTGTGTTCAAAAGCCTTGTTTACATTATTTGCTACTGAAGTGGAGACCTGGTGACCTGTAACACGGGTTTCGAACCTAACACAGGCACCAGCAACCTGCAATTGAGTAGTGTTACAATGGCTTAATAAATTGTACCTTTATCATTTGTTATTGGAAATAAAAATAAATATTATTATATTATTATTATTATAATATTACAATGTCACTCAATGTAAGAAATGTTTCAAAATATTAAAAATCAAAAGTGTATACAAGTGGGCACTTAAAAGTCATTCAACTTAGGAGCCAGTTGGGTTCAAAGAACGATCAGACGCGATGACGTCACGAAAACAAGTCAATGGAACCATCCATTAAGTGTATTCTTATTTCCTACGCAATAAGAGAAACCAAGCAAGTGTTAAGATACCCCGTGCTTAGTCTTCTGGCTGTAAAGGCGTTGTATACAAGGCGTGGTGATGGAACTCGACGCCACGGTTTACCTGACGAGATAGAAAATTTAAATATTTTAAATTTAAATATTCCTCCGCATACGAATTAAATTCATAATTACCGTGTGTACTTTTATTACAGGACACAGGCATGTTATGTAATATATATATATATATATATATATATATATATATATATATATATATATATATATATATATATATAATATATATATATATATATATATATATATATATATATAATATAGCTACAAAATTAAATTAACCAACATAAAATAACATATAACATATCAATCCCATCGAAAGTGAAAATAACGAAAGTAAGAGGTGAACCAACAGGTTAGACGGCAATTTGACAAACAATTCAAGTGTTAGCCGTTTTAAGCCTTATATAGAAGTGAATAGAATACAAATTCCTTAGAAAGTGATCATTTTCTTAGGTGTGCCTAGGATTCGAATATCATTATTGACTTCATTACACACATTATATTCATCGTAGTTATCTAATAGCGTTTATCACACATTATGTTAATTTTATCAAGTTACTGCTTTTTATATGAAACTTCGAGAAAACTGGCATCAATGATAAATAAGCAAAAATTTAAATCTACAAATATATATTTAAAACGTATATATATATATATATATATATATATATATATATATATATATATATATATATATATATATATATATATATATATATATATATATATATACAAGAATATATTTTTTTCATTTACTTCACCTGCATTTAGCAAGGTAGGCAGAAAGAACTAGTGTCATAACAATTTGTTATATAGCTTCTTCCCGATATTCAGACATTCCGTGTTTAAATGCGAAACTCAACACCGTGCTTCGTTTTGCCAACGCAGGGGAATGAAAATAATTCATTCCTCCGAGTGGGAGTTAAACCCACTACCCGCATTTACTATCAGATACTGAGCCACAGCGCCCATTGACCGCAATATTTAAATTAAAAACATTGATATTAGCTTGTATGTCTACCAATAGGTATATACGCTATACAAAGGAAATATTAAAATTCTAGTACAGACATAAAATTTTAATAATAAATATGCATAGCTTCAAAGAACATAACAATTAAAATATTAAATAACGCAATCAATGTGGTCTTATGTTTATTAACCATTAATATCACTGGCAGATAGTTACATATCTTTTTAGCTTTCCAATGAGCAACCATCTTCAGCTTTTTTGTTGACGAGAATAAAGAAAATTCTTTAATCATGAAAGATAATCGTCAATATTGAAAGTGTCTTATTGGTAATATTGGTAATAATGTTACTGTAGTATGTTAAATAACTTCGGGCGAGTAACTGCCTCTTCTCCGTTCTCCACTTTACGCCATAACCTTAAACACCCTTCAAGAGTAGAAAGTACGGTTAAATTTTTTTAAACCTGAATCCGATACAACAATATTCTTTATTAATCTCTCTTTAGAATAATCTTTATTAATCTCTCTTTTTAAAACCTGAATCCAATACAACAATATTATTTATTAATATGTCTTTAGAATAGACACGAGATAGAGATATGAGAAAATTAGAGAATCGTTTTGTTTTTCATATAATATTTAATTATTTAACATACAATTATATTAAAAAGAAATAATATAAATCTTATCACACGTGTTTTTCTTATGAAAACATTACGAGGTTAATCACGTCTTGAAGTATTCAAGCCTCGGGCGATAGAAAGATGACAGGAACAGCACGTAACCGATGCAATAAAATGATCGGACATATAGCGTAATAACTAACTAACTAAATGTTGTTATGCAACTTTAGATATACTTGTACTCTACACTACATGCTATATAGACCGGATGCATAATACGAATGCAGTGGAATTGTACTCTGCTTGGAGAAAGATATTGTTATATTATATTATATAATAAATATTAAATTGTAATTGTGATTGTACTTATTTTTTTTAATTTTTGTGATCCTTATCGTGAATATTAAAACTTTTTTAGATATATTTTACAATTGTAAACGAAATAATTTATTAAGTTCAAAGATCGAAGTCTAATTTTCTCACCTTAAACTGTAACGAAAATGACCTGACATTGTAAAATAGTCCTAAAAATCAACACAACAAGGCATACAGTATGCATGTACATAAATATATATCATAGTCGTACTGTGCAAGACGTTGAACTCCCTCCTACGCTTATTGAATCTTAATACGAGTAATTATACTAACTTGCTACTTATGCAATGTCACTATTGAAATGATATCGTGCGGTGATAATTGTAAATTTATCTAAAATTAAGTAATAATAAGGTACCTAAGTAGAATCAGCTGTCAATTATTAAAATTTAAGACATTTTAATATAATATTTGAATTTGTGTTTCTTTATACTGTCAATCGTAAGGTTTTTTTTACGTGCAGCCGTCCACTGTTGAACAGAAGTCTCCCTATAAAGCGCCTTCCGGCCTTGTCTTACCCAATTAAAATACTTTGCTTGACCTTAATTAACTAGAACCAAGGCATGTGCTATTTTACTATATTAAAAATTATATATTATATGTGATACCAATGTTTATAAACCGATATAAGACTATTATGTAACAGACACATCAATCAGCGCTGTTAAAAATAAATAAAAACAATTTCAATCGATAGTTTTATTCGATTATATTACAATCCTAGGAAATATCGAGAAAGTTCACCTACATAGAAATGTAGAGATCTTAGTTACATAATCTCAATTTATTAGATTTAATAAAATATCTATAACAATAATATCAATATATTGCGTAAATGTTCGTAATTGATCACGAGTTACTCATGTATTAAAACATTTACGTTTTAATTAATACCGTAACCAAAAGCCTTCCTAACTTCTAATAGCTAGCCTAGGGGGATCAAATACTCATCTAAAATTGAATAGCGAACTTAATGTAATTATGGAAAGGGAAACCGTATACTGATATTTTCTACATGATTATCATCATCATCAATGGCTGTACATCCCTCTAGGAGGAAGCCTTAGCCTCCTCTTTACTCAATTCCTCTCGATTCAGGGCCGCTCTTTTACCAATTTTTGAAGCCTAGAGTCTTAAGGTCTTTGGTAACTCCATCAAGCCACCTAAGCTTAGGTCTTCCAATTCTGCCAACAATTCATATTGTAGTAATCCGCTTATTTTGATGTATTCATAATTATAACGATGTAATTGTTGATCTTTAAGTTATCTCATATTCGATTAATCGATTTTCATATTCTTAAAAAGATGTCTCACATTTTGTACTTTTTCAAAACTAACGCTGTAAAAGAATGTATCAACCAAATGTAAGCTACGTGTTGTTTTGTTCAAAGTAATAATATATAACAATGATTTCATTCTCTACTCATACATTCGTAGACATTATATAAAGATATTTAATATTTTTTATGCCTCTACAGAGACATTGTTGTTGTGAGAAAAACCTTGGTTTGTTTCTCATCTCGCTATATAATTAGTTCTTAAATTTTCCAATTGTAAATAATAACAAACATATAAAAACACAATAACAGCAATTGCTTTGTACAACTGTTTGAGTTAAATACTGGTGATCGTTTAAAAGTTAAACGGTTAGCAAATTATAGAACATTTGCTTTTTAATCCGTAGTTATGTCTTCGCAATTCCTTCTCAGAACAATATTCGAAATACAAATATACCTATTTTAAATAAACATAGGATTACAATTAAATGAGTATATTATATGTGCTTCTTTAATTTGTATATATATATATATATATTTGTATATATATATATTTACAATAATTGCGAGCTCGTTGACGGAATCTAGTTCCAGTATAAAAACCATCATATAAAAATAACCGATTCTTAATCATCGCTGGTATGAGCGAGATAAATGTAAATTCAAATATACTGATATATTATATATAGTACACAATTACATTTATTTTCCAACACGTACTGTGTGTAGGAAAGTTAAGCATAGAAAGTTACCACTAGGTTTCCAGTCTGTAACGAATATAAACATAAAATTAAAAATAAAATAAAATTATACATATTGAACAAAACAAAAGATTTCAATGAGAAATTGAATTGTAATTCAATACACGTCGTTTCGAAATATGTAATCAATAAATTTTAAATAAAATGATAGCGTGACATACTGTCATATCTTTGTATCGTACTATTGAATGTAACTTAAAGGTACTGGATACTTTCCGCGATTCATATTTATAATAAATCGGAAAAGCACTTGATTTACTATACATTTTCCCAAGTCTCTTGTATTTTATTTTTTTTTTTTTTTTTTTGTATAAGTATTGGCCATGTGCTTTAACTAATTGATTTAAAATTTAAATTTCTATATAATACACAATAAATCCATAAAAAATATTTCAATTAATAAATATAGAACCTATTTTTCTAAGCTCAGTTAAAATGTGAACACTCGAATATGTACATATATCAACAAAGAGTACCGAAATAATGCAACAAAGCGTCTCCAGTGTAAAGACGGTTGATATGCATAACTCATTAGTATGACTGTCTCGACGCCAGATGGTTGCAGAGGTCCGTTTCTAAGCGTTCTGTACTGAGAAATAGGCTGGAGTATATTTTAAATGTATATTATTTTTTTAACAAGCTTTTACTAGCTTCAACTGTATCAATAGGTCTTCTTTTTCTTGACGTTCAATTTGTTTTGCTTTTCATGTCCTTGCCAGAAGCACTAGGTTCCTAGATAAAAAAATACATAAAAATACCTCTTGGCATGTTTTTTTTTATTTTACTTGAATGCTTAGCAGTAGGCATAGACAGAAAGATTCTAATGTTAAGATGCTCCGTTGTTCACCAACGGTCACATTTTGGAAACGTTTCTCTTTAGCTTGTTGCAGTATTCAAGGCCACGCTAGATATATCTAATCATAAACATCACGTACATTCAGACAGTTTCCAAATATTCCTTACAAACGTTATTTTTTAAATATTTAATTACATAAGTTAACTGTTGAAATAATGTTGTAAGAAGTATAAATATTGCAATAATTTAATGACGAGGCATATATCCTTATCGTTATAATTAATTTAATAATAACTTTATGCTCAGAACACTATAAATTAAATAAATAATATGTTTAGACACGTTACACAGCTATCTGACCCCATGCTAGACAGAACTATGGCTATTAGACGGCTGCCTGAATGATATATACGTTAAGATAAATACACGCTCTAACATAAAGCAAATAAAGCTATATAATATATAAAACTCTTCCGTTACTGTGACGTTACTGTTACAGTGACTGTTACTGCCAACTGGAAATTTGGCATATATGGTCGACTTGTGGACTGTTGAGGAGTACTATGAGAGGATTTTCCAAAATAGCAACGGAAATGATAGAAACCGATATTTCATGTTATAGCATTTACGAAAATTGAAATTGCTACAGCTCGTAAACAATAATTTCATTTCTAAATGAACGTTTAACGCATATCCCGTGTACAGAAGGTAAGCGACGAAAGTTTAATTGTACTTCGTTCTCAGCTTAAACAACTTACAAACATTAGACGAATATTTAAACTAAGTAGATACTATACCATATATGTTTTACCTGCGGCTTCACCCTGTGCGCAAAAGGAAATAATCTAGAGTTATGTTACATTTATTTCAAATCATTACAATATGGCCAATACGATCCGATCGATAAATAGAATATACAACACACAAATAATTGTTCAATTTGAATCTGTAGCCTCTGAGATAAGCGCATTCAACAAAATAATCGCAGCTTCTAAAGCATATTTTAGATAGAATTTATATCAATATGTTTTCATTGAAAAAATCTATTTTCCGTTTTGACAAGCTTGGCATTGAGTTCTGCCACTGAACGAGCTGTCTAGAATTTCGGCATAGGTATAGCGGAGTGTCTTAATAGTACGTTCTCTCGGACTAATTCTCTGCATTCCTCACAAAGTGAGAAGCTGAAAAAAATTATAAATCACAATCCCTTACAATCTCAGCTGTAATGTAGTTATTTAATAATAACAATAAAGTTACTATTCCAATTATTTCGTCTTTACCACAGATATTTAAAACATAAAATAGAAGCCGTATACTTAATTAGTTTGACATTACTAAATACTCCTTACCATAATATTAGTTCGTAACTAAATATAATTTTATATAACAATAGTATCTAATTAACATTGGTAAATACGTTTCAAACAATTAGGTTCGTTTGATTCACGTTTTTGCGCTAAGGTTAATTTAGCCATTTTAGCGTCTGTTATTTAAGTAATTGCTAAATATATATTTATAAACACGATTTAAATAAAGAAATAATATCAAATTAAAATAAAGTATTAATAAATATAATTACGGTAAATAAAAAGAACAGGTTAATTTACAGGTAGCACAAATGGCGGTCTTATCGCTAATTAGCGATCTCTTCTAGACAACCTTTAGGGTTCGGAAATGATATTATATATATATATATATATATATATATATATATATATATATATATATATATATATATATATATATATATATATATATATATATATATATATATATATTTTAAGGGAAACATACAGTACAGTTAAACAATTTAAACATAAAACATACAAAAAAGAACAAAGACCAATTAAGTTTCCACAGATTACCAAACACGTACACTAGTTACTTATAAAGAACACAATATATTCTATAATATATAACAATATTAGTACAAACACAATGTAAAAGCACTTATATATATATATATATATATATATATATATATATATATATATATATATATATATATATATATATATATATATATATCTCTGATGTCACCAACTTCAAAGGCAGTTCTGCAGAAGAAAACGGAAGAGCAACTTAACAGTTGCTTAAATATAATTTTAACACAGAATTATCATGTGCTTATTGCGTTGACAACTTACCTGTTTTTAGTTAAAAAACAATATTTTATTTCATTATATCTGTATTTTGGCCAATAATTAACTAACAATTTTTTTTCAGTTTCCTTTATTGGATCCTGTATACAAAATTGGTAAACATGGTGGCAACTTCGTTTTCGAGATTCCGCCCATATTTGATACATTGCATGTTAAATAGCGAAGTCGACGTCGCGCTTCTTAAAAAGATTATTACTATTAATGCTTACTATACAGATATTGTATAAAAATTAGCCAAAAAGCGCTTTGGTTGTAATTATAACGGTATAAGTGATTAAAACGGTACTGCAAAGGTACGCCCTTAATATTTTAAACGTTTGTCGTTCTACTTTCATAAGGCGATAACTTCTGTTAAGATAGTTTTTGATGAAACATAGCTTTAGAAATTATAAAATGAACTCAATTCCGCAAATAATAGTAATATTTACACCTTTGTCTCATAATCTAGTGAAGATATATAACTTTTTTTCTACGTTCACTAGGTGGACAATAAGAACCTAGAAGCCACTTTTTTCTCTGCTCTTCTCCCAAATTTGAGATACCGTGTGTTGACTGGAGGCAATAAATGTTTTAATTGGCCTAATTTCCAGATAATCCTGTATATGCACAGTGATGGCCTTTAAAATATAGGCCTCTATGTCACATTTTATTTATTAAAAGTAAAAACAATACACACACACACACACCCAGGTTGGAAATCAAACACGCAACTATCGCCACATCTCAAGACTGTTATATACTATAACATGTTATTTATAAGAAATTAATCATACAACCTAAGCAAATCCAAGCGTTCATATTAGTTAAAGTCAAGTTGATAATTACTAGAGATAGAGAGTGTACAAGTCTTAGCAGTAACTAAAATAATATTTGCCCGCAGACGGTAAAACACCTGCGCCAACACCACCGTGACAAATATTTCTTAGTTGCGTAAAATAAACGGTCCAGATCCAGATAGAGTTATTTCGTATACATTGCGACAAACATTTGAGATAGTGTTCATGAATTCAACTTTTTTTACTTTAGTTATTTTTTTTATAATAGTTAGGTGTACTCAAAAAAAATTAATATGGAAATGGGCTAATACATTGTTTTAGATTGAAAGATCTATTTTTGCCTATGCTATTAGTGCTAAAAAAGAATAAAAAACTAGACAGAATTCCATGCCTAAGAAAAAAAAGTTTGTCTAAGTAATACAAATTTGAATTTGGCATTTATAACATTTTGAAATAAGATAAAATAATAGTTAAAGTATACAGTGAATCGATTCCATTACAGCCTTTTTCAATCCATGCAATACAATTTCGAAATAAAAAAAAGAGCAACTGTTGCGTCGTGTTCCTTACCTGATCTCATAAGAACTGTCTTTCCAAACGGTGTCAAGATTGTATTCATTTAAACAATGCTTGCAGAAGTCAATTTAATTAAAAATAATTTGAATTTCATTGCGAGAACAATAACCAAAAACTAATAATAGGCAATTTAAACATTTAATACTAAAAGTGGTAGTTTTCTACCGCCGCGCGCCCACAAAAACATAGAAAACTATACAAGTAATGTGCAAACAGGAAATGCTCTAGTTACAAGCGTCATGGGTGTCGGCTTCCCTATTCGTACTCGTACATCGAGTTACGGAATGTGAACGTACTGTCATTGTAAGGACGTTTTTTTTTTTTGTTAAAAAAACACTAATGTGTAACACGAACCAGTGA
Source organism: Dione juno (assembly GCA_037127375.1). NCBI lineage: Eukaryota > Metazoa > Arthropoda > Insecta > Lepidoptera > Nymphalidae > Dione > Dione juno. The sequence goes on from JAXRJS010000052.1 coordinate 6,079,796, forward strand.
TATCTTGACTACGGTGCAAAGTTATATGTTTTATAGAACAAACAAGTTTTCTATTAAATATATTTTAAAATAAGCTAGCCGCAAGTAACAGAGTGGAACAGTGTCTTTTTTTACAAAATTAAGTTTACAAAAGTTCGAGGCCTTGTAAGAGAATAATTAATTATTATCTAATATCTCTTTATTTAAAATCTATCTATTTAAATTAGTGTCGCGTTAGCGGAGAGTATTTAAAATATGTACCTAAAAATAATACATAGCATTAAAGAGGTATAGAAGATATAGCATAAAATACAAAATAAAAAAATCTTTCTTTGACTGAGAAAAACTATAATTTTAATCAACAATGCATATTGAGATTATTTGTAGAATTGTGATATTTAAATAATTGGGATCATTGTGACTGAGTGCGATGTCTGACTGTAAACTAGGTGGTGGCGTTTAGATTCTGGCTCTGGGGTTCAAGTTTATTTACTTAACCGTCTCGTAAGTCAAAATACGGCGTTGAGTTCCGCCATTAAAAAAAAGTAACGGATTGTTTTGACATTAACTCTCTGTTAATTAAACCCAGTTGTTAAGTGCCTCAGCTGCACAAAATTAACAATACTTATACATGTAAATATTCAAAAACATTGTTTTATTATAAAAATATCCTACATATATTCAATTCATAGCAAAATGCCATATACGATACGAGTATATTAGAAGATGCGTCCACTTTCGTTAGCTGTTTAACCAAATTTAATCCACACATTATGTCGTTTTCACATGCTTTCTATTCCACGCGCACGCGCATACGAATACGCGGTTGATTTGTGACGTCGATGTCTACACATTGAATAGATATTGTAATCCCAGATAATAAGTAAGGCGTAGTAAAAAAAATCCACTCTTTAAATATATATACATTTTTGTATATGTCTACTTTCATATATATTAGTCCTTTAAATGTTTTTTGTCGTGATAGCATTAAAAATAAAGCTGATTTTTAAATTTTATGCATATTTTATAAAACGCCATTGCCTATTCAATATAATTATATATATATATATATATATATATATATATATATATTATATATATATATATTATATATATATATATATATATATATATATATATATATATATATATATATATATATATATATATATATATATATATATATATATATATATATGTACAAGCGCTTTACGTCTCGACAGTTGTAAATTCATATTAATTCTTGTATTAATCAAGAGACTTTAGGAATCTCATAAATTTGCGACTGAAACAGTCGTAAAAAAAGTAAATATTAGTTAGGGAATCGAACCCATAATCGTCGCATTAACAGTGAGATTTTTAAGCCCTTACAATGTATAAAAACGAAATTTCTCTATGCAACTATGTCGATTTTACTTAGGGCAAACAAAAATGATCGATTTGTATGTACGTGGGCTATTTAAACGGCACTTTTACATATATTACTTTTTAACTTTCTTTGTACACATACTCACTCAGAAGTCCGGTGCTTTATGACGTTCAATATAATACTATACTGAATAATTTCTATTTGATTAGAAGTTTATGGTATTTATACAAACGTTCAACTATATTTCTATTCAAATAAGCTTATTCCGGATCTCGTGCTCCATTTTATGTACATCGTTAAATAGGTATAATTTACTTGTGTACTAACTTTCATTGTGATCTTTGATATCCGCATTTTTTACAAATTTTAAATAAAACTCTTTTAACGTATAATGAATTGTACATGATTTTTTTTTACCAGTCACCTAGAACATTTTGCAATAGTATGTGGTCATGGGCAGACGGCGTTAAATTCCGCCAATCAACTCGGAATATCTCAAATTCCGACGGAAAGCGGAAAACGGAAAGGAAGGAAAGTACTCACTGCCTACTAATTTGCTTTATAACAAATGTACAGAGTACTATTTCTTTGATTATATTGTTTTACTACACAATTTCAGTAGCGCTGACTTTAAGATTCATGCCGCCTGATATTCATATACGCGATTTGCGTATTATTTATAATATTTTATATGTTTGGTTAAGTATTCTGATTCTACATCAGTTGTTTAAGATCCTTGATTGTCATATATTGCCGATTGATATTTGTTAAGGCGACATTTCTTTATCTCATATAAAAAAAAATTTTCATCACACCACAACACTTACTGAAGAGCCTTTTTCTTAATTGTTATAATGATATTTAATCATTTTTGTTATAGCAGCATTTTTGTATGCCAGCTTTTAAAATCAGTTAGATATAGCTCAGACCTAACAAGTATACAATAAAAAAGTGTGTTTGTGCAACACAAACAGACAAACAAGCAGACAGAAATTTCAATATACAGACACATTTTTTTTTATTGTGTTATTATAATAATAAATATGCACGAGTTTTTATGTAATCTATCTAAGATTACATAAAACTCTAGCATATTTTATTGAGATAGGCATATAAGATAAATACAACCCAATAATTGATATAAGTTATTTAAGAGACGTTTATTATCACATCAATATTATAAAACGAAAGTGAAAGTTTATTTGGATATTTATTATTCAATCACAAAAACAAGCCCGAACGGATTTTTATAAATCTGGTACACATATATAATAAATGTTATCAGTTTGTACTGAGATAGAATTTTTACTTATTTTTTACATTCTGGTACAAAATTCTATATAATATGAAGTTTTAAAATTAATTACACAATTCTAGAGGGAGAAAAAATTAATAATAATTGTCAATATAGATAGAAATTATCAATCTTTATAAGAGAAGCGTAATACAAACATTAATTACAAACTAATAATAATCATAGAATACTTCTCACAATCGAACTGAGTCTTTTACTAAATGTTAAAAGCTTCACGCTGTCAATATGTAAATACCACTTCACATATAATCTGACGGTCATCAACCTCAAACAAAAAGGTTTTCCACAAGAAACAATTGTCAAACATAAGCGAAAAAGTAAACATGGCCTCGTTAATGGCGGGTGAAAGTCACGCCAGCTTCCTTTTTCTCACGACAAATGAGATGTTTAGATGATTGAACGGAATCAAGGAAATATGTACGTAACTTAAGTAACGTGAACGCACTGTAATTATCGTAGTTTTTGCACTCAATTGTGAAGGTCCCCGATAACACGCTTTTATTGTAAGATCTTTCCGTAGTTTCGTCTGGTTATCCTGATTTTTTACAGTAATTGATCAATAATAATTGCATTTATTAAATTATTTATTAAATAATTGCATTTATTAAATATTTATTAAATTATTTATTAAATAATTGCATTTATTATGCATTTTTGTCTGTATTTTGATGGAAATTGGTTAAAGACTCACTTTTAACACTGTTTTAAAAAAAAATACCAAAAGCTTCTTACTGATTTGTATAGTCATTATGGTATAAATCATTACAGATATTAAATATGAAGCAGTTTTATGACTTGTTTTGAAATAATAACAAAAAAAATTAACTCTAAAATATCAATGATGACTAACAAAATAAATAATAAATATTAAATACCAATAAAATTTTAATGAAATTTATAAATTTCAACATCGAAGTTAATTTGCGGAGCGAAATCAGACAAAGTCTGACATTGCCACATTAATATAACACAATTAAATAGAGAATTAATTCACGACCTACATACTAAAAGTTTACAAACACATTATTCACATTATACTAAAATTATTTAATTTTCATCATAGGCCTTGGAGCGACGTTCAAATTATTTATTTCTGAGCGCCACATTTTGAATGCTAGGTATATTGGTATATACTATGGAAATCGCTTTCTCATCTTGTTTAATAATCAGATTCATATGAAATGACTTTTTTTATTATTATTAATATAACCTATATAAAAACTACGATCAAAACCAACTATATTTTTTTAGTATATGCTTGATAAAGTGCGCATAGTAGATTATCAGTCGACTTCACTATTTATTTCCATATAGGCATCAACACTTTGTTCTACGCCTTTATCCCGAATTCGAGACAATAATTACCAGAGCGCAGAAATGAAAATTAAAAATGAAAATCTCAAGAGATCCTTAGTTTTAATAATAAAGTACTAAATTTCCTCTTCGAATATCAAATAGCCATCAGATTTAGTCGAGATTTCTAACTATTGAAGTGTAACGAGTGTTGTGCGATGAGTGCTTCAATATCTTATTACAAAGCATTCAAGCATGTCCAAAGGTCATTAGACACCAATAAATGCAAAATGCATTTTCTTTCAAAGTGATAAACTGACAGGAAATGTTACGGGAAATGAAATAGATTAACTAACGGTGAAATTTAACTTCTTACGCATATGTATGAGAAACCTGATGGTCTCGTAGCAAAACTAGTTTTTTATCTAAGCTAAGATATTGTGAGAGAAATTTAATTTTCACGCCCTTTGTGGATTTATGAGAATTATATATATGGACATTGTGCCCACTTACGACCAATTTGGTAATAATATGTGGAAATACATTAAATACGTATAAAAACATACACTATATTATTTCAAGGGTATATCTTAGTTACAGATATAAAATAATTATATAAAAAATATAGGTCAAGTACGAGTAGTACTCGCGCACCGAGTGTTCCGTATACATATTTCATGAATGAAAACGGTGACATAAATACATAATTTGTGAAAATTTCAGTTTTATAGTTATCACGATTTATGATATACAGCCTGGTGACAGACATACAGCGTAATAGGGTAATAGGGAGTAATAGGGACACGGTAGGCTTAGTAAAAAATATTATATATATCTAAAAAGTAATTAAACGTACATGCTACTAACATATGGCTCTAATCCGACGATTTCACTAAGAAATCATTAAAATCACTGGGTCAGTTTTAATTTACTTACTCAATTATCCCGATAATCTCTAAATTACAACTCTCATTACCTGTCAGTGTCTAATGTGAAAATAAGAAGAGGCCTCGTATGACATATTGTGGCGATGGCTTTCCCGCGAAATACAACTTTGTTCTTAACAGTTTATTAGTCGTCTAGTATCTTATAATAGCTTCCTTGTATTTTACTATATAATATATATTGATGATAATAAATCGTTTGTGATTGCCGTTCTATGTTTATTATCAATTCACTCTGAGAAATTGTGATTGTGCTAAATCGATTTGAACTTGATGCCATTGACTTTATAGTCGCTACGTATGTAGTTATTATGTATATTTATTCACCAGACGAAAATATTTTAATTACATTTATCTGCAGCTTTTATTTTTTTGCATAATATTTATTCAGCAATTAATAAGATGTGTCCGAATCCCCGTAGCATAAAAAATATAGCAGGACCGTAGACCTAATTGTCAAGATAAAGCGTAAAGTAACGCCGCGCTTTGTATTTATTCACAAAATAATAATAGTGCATGAAACAGGATATTGAAAAAAAATTCCTCAAATATATAATTATATATTGTGTTACAAAAAAACCAAACCGCCTTGTCACGACTTTGTAAGTGAAAATCTCAAATAAATCGATATAAATCAATAGGTACAGTATACTTTATGCGACCTTGTTATCAAGTAGGCAGATAATTTACGCTAAAACAATCCCAAAGCCGCGACATTGACACCTAGACCGCAGCCGGATCTTAATGCGAGAAATAATTATGAAGACAATCTAACAATCTAGTTAAATATACATATGTATATAAATCATTTTGACCTTAGTTAAATACTGCTCTAACTGAAAAATAAATATGCTAACTGCACTATGATTTTAAAATAAGATAAAGAAACTGTTCCTTTTAAATATATAATGTTTATTTAAAATAAATAAATAAAAATCAATATATGTATATGTATAATATGTAAATAATAATTCTACGGCACAGTAGCGTACATGTGATAATGGCTATCTACTTCTCTATATATTTTTATTCAAATTTCAAGCCAGTCAGTAAATTTATCAAAAAAGAAAAAAAACGCCAAATTGGAAACAAAATGTGATTTTATTTCGTTCGGTTCGAAATGTCGCAAAGATATGAGAAACTTTAAATGGAGATGCTTTCTCTATGAATAATAATTATCTTTTTAGTCTTTGTATTATGTAATATATATTTATATATTTTCTATCGCCATTTTAGTATCGTTGGAAAGTATAATATCCTTGCAAGTTTGAGTTTTCTATAACTTCCCCCATAGAATAGCGTAGTCAGTGCCATCCAGCAGTATCATCTGTCTGTAAGACACATTTGTCCTGCAAATGGTTGGCCTGCGGTAGTCAGAGAGCCTAGTGTCAAATGTTCTGTCCGTATTAGAGACATTGCGTGTTGAGTGGCGAAACTCAACACCACTTAGTATTTGAGGTAAATAATACAAACAACAAAAGTGGTGTCTACCAAGCCTTTGATGATTTGGACGTCCTTTATTACTAGATTTATTACCTCATATCTTACCGGATAAACAGATAAAATAAGAAATGAAATCTTCTACTTTTATTGAAGTTATGTTACACAGGGAGATCTCAGTTCGCCTTTGAGAAGAATGTCGAAGATACTGGAGGAAGGTCACAAAAAAAGCATGAAGACCCCCCAGAGGGCACCTATTAAGAGGTTAATGACAGCAGACGAGGCGAAAGAGGTATGCAGGGACCGTAACGTTTGCCGCTCCATTCTCTCTGGCTAAATGACTAGGGATAAAACGTGAAGCTGTATGGAATATAAGGCATAAAGTTATATATTCTTATACAAGTTTATTGAATTTATTTAGAAAAAGTTGATCTATTTAAATAAGCAATAGGCCTAACTAGTCTTGGCTACAGTCACCAACCTTGAGGATATTGCAATCGTATCGAAGTCTACTCAATAAATTGCGGTATTGATAAATATATATGAAAATATATAAATTCATAAATATCGCCTCTTTACTTTAAGTAAACGATGCTCGACATTAACAGAAACAAGTGACGCAGAAAACAAATTCACGTGTGATTTTGTATTATTGAGATCAATTTGCATAATTCTTTAAACTGTGTAACTAGATGAGAAATTATATTAATAAAATAATTAAAAATTCCTTAAAAATAAAATGAGTGTGATAAATTATTTAACTCAAAACTATCACCTGAAGTCATACAACTTGCGCCATGACGCGAAAAGATATACATATGCCGCAGTAGGCATTTAAGAAAAAGTACTATGTGGTACATAATATGGATGCTATTACCTCAATAAATACCACCATAAAACTACTATTAAGCTACCGTCTTCCTACAAACCAATTATGAGGTTTCCCTTCTTTTACAACATACACGTGAATCGAAAAAAACCAACAGAAAAGCATCCACTTTGCTATATATAACATATCAAAAATATCAAAACGAACTTTATTTCCATAGAAATAAAGTTTAAATTTGGGTGATTGTGAAGAATTAAACATTAGTCGCAATTTGAACTTTATGCTCTTGGTGTTAAGAAAAAAAGCTGGATATACAGTTGTATGTATTCCATTATACATTTATAGACAAAGCAAGGTGTAGAAAACGTCGCGTGCAAGCAATGCAAGATTTCTTTTAACATTCAAGGAGAGAACTGCGATGTTGTAAATAAATATCTCTTTCGGATACGGCCTTGTTCGTAGTTGGTACACTTGACCGAATATGCGTTTTGATTTTTAATATTATTCTTATTTTGTTTTGTTTGAAGTGTGTGTTTTTTTTCTGTCTGTGACGATTTTATATACAAAAAATTAACAATTATATATTGTATTGTATTATATATTGTTATATTATTATATTGTGTATAAAGTACAAACATTTTAAATATTGATTATAGTATTATGTCTTACTAGCTCTCAGAACGCGACGTGGTTTTCGATTCTGTAACAGATAACGTACAATCTCCAAAAAACAATAAGTTGTTTATTTTTTTTTATAAATAAAACTTTATATTATAAATTAAATACACCGTTACACGTTCGTTTTATCTTTCTTAACGACTATATTTCATACATACTTTCAACTCCTTCGAAATTCCTAGAGATGGATTTTAAAATTATACTTTCTACTAAGAACCTATCTGCGATATGTGTTTCTACCGTAACATTTGTATACCTTTCCAATAGACATGTATGTATGTAAATGTTAAATATTTCAAGTTTTTTAGTACATTTAGAATAATATTTTATAAGTTACGATTTAAATATATTAATAATAATTATAATCATAATTTTGCATGAGAGTGCAACACGATGACGTCACTGAACAATAAGACGTGATATAAGCGTATTATATACTATTATAATGATTTGCAATTAGATAGATATTATTGCTGCATGTCAGTTTACAAGGGCATTGTCAAATCTATACTCGTATGTATATATTGTAGAGGCCAGGCTTACAGTACTGTAACTAGCTACCGTGACCACATGATGGTCATGACGCCTCTGCCAAGAGCGTAACGACGGAGAAGAAGAAGAATATGTAATATCTATGTTCATGTTCTAAGTGGAGAAGAAAAATTTGAGTTTCAATATATTATAATTAAATATATAAATTTCTAAATTCTTGAGAATTATAAATCGTAACAAAATGTTAATAGAAAAATAATTATATAAATAAAAGAAAAGCCTAACACGCTTATAACGTAGCTCTATTATAAACAAATTATAGGATAGATACATGTTCCGTTTTTTACCTCTCCCATAGGAAATTCAGAAACTTCTCTCTCAATAAACAAATCGATTATTATATACAACAAATACAACACTTTATTTACTCACAGTCACAGCATTTCCTATTAAAAATAGCTACTAGATAATTATTGTTATATAATTCATACTCGTGCTTAAAATTGAAAGTAAGACCGAGTATATCTTGATGTTTATTTAATGGGCAACACCAAAATATGAAAGCATTTTGATGAGGTTGATAGTTTACGTTATAATCTGTCATTATGGGAGTCATCAGAAATAATTAAAGGTTACACAACAAGTTGGCGGGCGGTGTCTTACCGCAAATTGTGGGTAAATATCTCATCTAATGATACTATATTACCGAACCATGTACTTTACTGTTTATATAAATTATTGTGCATTTTTTAAATAATTAATAGATTTTTGTTTAACGATTTCAATTGTAACACTATGGTGTTTTAATTTCTAAATATTCTTGAATATCAATAATGGAAGCGACCCAATGAAGACGGAGCCATCTTCTTCCTTCCTTCTTCAGTCAAAATATATGTCCAAATACCCATCTTGGAATAGAACTTGCAACTATAACAAGCAGTCTCTCTTCAATTGCTTACTAAGTGGGCATATTTAACTAGCAAATAACAGTGTCAGTGGTAATTAAATGAGATACTATCCACAAGACATAAACAATTCAAAGTGATCCATGAAGCGGATAAAAGAGAAAATGCAGTAAAAACTATCGAGGTCTTCGCACTACAACCACTCAGATGTAACCGATTGATTGCATCGACATTTATTTTTAAGTTCACTTCGAAGTGCATTTAAATTATAGACATTTAGATGCCTGTTTTTGTTTGTTATGTATAATTTTTTACTTTAACCATTCTAACCAACCAATTTATAAAACAATTAAATAAATAAAGAAATAACTTCACGCTATTTCCTGCATATAGCAGGGGCAGACGTAGGAAAGTGCTAAGATGCTCCGTTCTCCATTTTCCGCCCTGTTTTAAGGCTACGTTGCGCTTCATTCTCACCTATTGGGAATCGAAACACCAACCGTTGTGTTTACAATATCAAGCTTAGCAAACTTCCTTTTCATTTAACTTTGAGGTCATGGGGACGTATTAGAAATCATTTTTATATTTCCCCGCTCTAGGTACTAGGTTCTCTTCTCTCCAATACATGCGGGAGGGGTTAAAATAAAAATGTATATACTCGTACAACGGATATTTTTTAAAGGAGTCATCTAAATCACGCGTCAGTATCAAAAGTACCAAACTTAACCTTACCATCGCTTATCTATACTAATATAAACACTTTATAGTGTTTATAATCAAATTATTAACATTAAATAGCCAATTACAACTATTTAAAAAAATAAAAATAAAACTTTTTTAAACAAATGAGAGTTTACAGTTAGGTTATTTTGAATCCGATACGCGGTTTGAGACAAAAGTCACTGGACCAAAATGCATTTGGTTTTTTCATTGCGATTAAATAACAAACTGAACCTTACATTGTTCTAATAGAGTTCAAATTAAATTAATGTAATGGCACAGGTGTTTTTAAGTGGAAAATTGTTAGATTTAGAGTCGGGTCAACGACCGTTGTGACGGATCGGTGATCATTTTGTATCAATACGCTTCGATTGTAGAAAATGAGATGGGACGCATATTTTACTTAATTGCAATTGAAGCTAGCGGTAGTTTTAATTGCATTTAAATTAAATATACTGTGTTATTTCTTAGTTAATTTGCAGTTTTAGATTAAATCACAAAAAGGTTGATATTATGGGATGCCAAGTCTCATTTTGGGATATAGATATTTATTTTTGTAAGGAAGTGGTCTGGTTTAGTTATATAAAGAAAATCTTTTTACCAACCAAGACTGTCTTTAAATGGTAATTAATGAAGACTTGAGTAAATCAAAAATTATCCTTTACTCAATTAGACGGCTACAAATCAAGTTACATAAAATTGTCAGTATCGTCAGTCCTAAAGAAAGCTGCCTGCTAAAAACTAACAATATACATAAGCTAATAGAAAATCACGAAAATAAATATTTGATTTCTACAGATAATTTTAAATGAAAGAACTGAAACGGGTTAATAGCGTAAATTTATTTTGACATTATTTTTGGAAATCCATTTCTATTTCTCTTCCATTTTTCGAATCGTCAATATCTCTACACGTGATTAATGCCCTTTAAATCGTTTCAATGTGTACCAATCGGGAAAATCAAAGATCTTATTCTACAAATGAATGAGGTTATCTAAGCGGTAAGCCCATATCTATATATTAATACGTGAAGCAAAAACTTTGGACCCCTTTTTACGGAAATTGTACGGCCGGAGAAGTGTGGTATTTGGTACACTTATAATTTATGTGTAGAAGAAGTGCAGAACGCTAATATTTTTCAATAACAATGCTTATTAAGTACATTTAATCAATTAATAAAACATTAGACACACTACTACATGTTTAACAACATTACTTTTGTCTAAAGTGACATACACGTTGCTATGACAACGTGTATATCACTCGTCAACGGGTCTTTAGTATTTATAGAAATGCGCGGCAGGCTGCTTAGCCGTAAAACAAACATACTTCATATTTAAACATATTTATGGTTTTTATATTTAAATAAACAAACTATGACTGAGTTTCTTTGTTATAAAGTCAAGGACCCCGTATTTTAATCGAGCATTTCCAGTTTCTCGAAACGTGTACAGCATTACGATTATACAGATTTTATCTCTACACTAACTTGGATTATTTTGTAATTCATAAGTCACGCATGTTGCTATTTGCATTTAAAACTGTACTTGGTCGATGATTCCGTTAATTGTATCTTTTTATGGTAAACCCTAAAGATATTAAAGTATCTTAAGATATGTTGTAACATAATTACCGCATCATTTTTTATATAATAAAAAAGGTAATGTACTATAAGCGAATATTTAAAACAGCTTACATTAAAATCGTGTAAAATGTTAAAATATGTAGATTTAATTTCAATTACGTCACGAATAATATATCTGAGTACGTCTGTTTGGATTCAAAGCACTTTTGGCTATGAAATATATACTTATTAACTCATTAAAAAAATAAGTAGAATTAAATATAGTCTGTATGTTGTTATATAAAATGCTATGTTATTAAAAAAGATTTATAGTCATAATTCTATCAAAACTCTTTCCATCAACCTTCTTTGATGATTTTGTTTTTGGTAACAATAATTTGGTAAATAGACAAATGAAAAGCCAAATAAAGATAAAATGTACATATATATCTTAATACGATATAAAATTCTGTACTGGAACCTAATATCTCTTTTTTTAATATTTTCTTAGTTTTTATTTTATTTGTAATATTTTTTTTTATTGTAAATATAACCACAAATTATATTAGCACACATAGATAACTATCATCTATAATCAAATAGGCTATACATTCTAACAATGACAAAAATCTGGCAAAATCGAGACTTAGTATTAATTTAACTTAGTATTAATTAGTAGTACTTTTTTTTGTCCAGTAGACAGAGGAGGTGATGTGTTAACACAGTCCGTTTCCCAATTTTTGCTTATATTTTAAGCAGCACGGCGGTGGAAATCAACAACCTTATGCTATTTGCTGGTACAAAATAAATTGTCAAAGTAAACACGTTTAATAATAATAAATACTTTTTGTGGTACACACAAAAACAGATAAAAACGAAGGAAATATAGAAAAAAGGAGGTTACGTTTTCTTTGACAATAGCAAAAAGTTATCTGAAATGTTAAAAAAAACCTTCTACAATTACATATAATTAATGTCATCGCATTATATTTCGACAACGAACGTCTTATTCGATTTGATAAGTCATTATTTTTGTTTCATGTAAATTTGAATTTTATATAACTTTGCAGTAAGATTGAAATTACTTATTCAATATATAAAATGAATATAGTGATTTTGGGAACAGTTACAATTTGTCGAAGTGGAACACCAATCTAGTTATTTTCATGCACCTGCCACTCAGTTTTTGTAATTATTGTTTCTTCAAGTTTCTGCCTCATTATTCGACGTAGGCAGAAATAAGTCACTTTTTTCTTTACTTTTTGCCTATATACAGATATTGGAGGCCAGAATACGATATGCTACGACGAATCCTAAGCGCTAACGTGTATATATAATATACATTTAAAAGTGTTAATTAAAAAAAACGAAATTAGCTTTTTCTTTAAAGAATATTAAAAAAATTACGCACCAAATAATAACAGTATATTAAGCTATTAAGTAACACGTTATTTGTACCTTTGACACACGAACCTAACATATAGAAAGTTTATAGCTTTCAAATTTCACCGTGACATAAGCGACCGGTTGCGGTCAGTAATTGCCAAAAATGTTGTGCTGTACTATTAGTATATAACTATTTACTATTTGATAGAAATAACACAAATTTAGTTGCTATTATCTAGATTATATAGTAGAAGCAGACAGAATCCAGTGACAAAATTCTTTCACTTTCACCTCTTTTACGATACCATGCCTATGCATTCGAGCTAAGGCACCCAATGTTGCACTTAGTCAAAACAGTTTGGGGGGGGTACGATTTTTTTATATATAAACACTGCTGCAATTCACAATATAAAGTGTAAAATATTACGATTAAAAGTAGTACAATTGCTTATATTTTACAAATAAATTAATTATTTGATAACAAAAAAACACATACTGGCAATAATATTAAATATAATATACTCGTATAGGTATACGTTGTTACTTAATTTCATATCCGTAGCAGCCTCCACTATTAATAACTAGGCTAGGCCCGCATTGTATAGACCCACGCGTCAAATTGTTCGTAAAATATGATATGATAAAAATGTAAGTGCAGTGCAAATGGCAGTTTTGGTGACATGGCATAATAATATATCTACATAAATTATTGATAATATAACAAAAAATATCCAAATTATTATTAATATTTATTTTATGTTATCATCATTATCTAAACACTCTCATTTCAATTCAAAAGAAAGAATTTAAACCACATATATATATATATATATATATATATATATATATATATATATATATATATATATATATATATATATATATATATATATATATATATATATATATATATATATATATATATATATATATATATATATATATATATATATATATATATTATAACAACATACAAACATACATACATAAGTATGTGAGATGACAACCAAAGTAGCTCACATTCTATTACATAACCAAAGAAATGGAATAGTACTCAATTTTTTATAGTATGTTTTATATGTTACATGACATTTAGATTCCATTGAAAAAAATATTAGAGGACAAGTTTGATTTATTCAAGTGTATATAATTTTATTATATCAATGTAACGTTATGAAGTAATTAATATCGCTTGAATGACGTTCCATACGAAATCAATTTGAATATAGCCTCGTGTACGTTCAATGTGAATTGTAAGGTGCTCAACAAAATTGTATGAGTTTATTTTTATACTCGGGTATTTTTATTTTATATTTATTTCCATATGAAAGTAATACATAGTACGTAGGTACTATGTATGTACTTTGTGTAGACAAATAAATTGACTAAGCCGTAGTTAAGACTACCCTGAGAGAAGTGTCGTCTTGGACAGTATCTAAGAGGCATGGATACTTTTCCATCACGGAATAATACTTTAAAAAGAATATAAAATAACGTTAATACAAAATTAAAATTCAAAAAAACTAAATTATAAAAAAATAATTACGTATTATTATTATTTCTTTATTTATGATTAATAATTGATTGCTACATTTGTACACGTTGCAAGAACGTCTATAGATATAATCGATATTACATGAGAGATTCATAAACAGAACATCCTTGTGAAACCTATGAAAGTACTTAAATTGTCACATTATGTGCTTCTGTATACGCAATATATAGAACAACAAGTGAAAAACGAAAGTCATTTATCACTAAATGTAACCTACAGTATGCAGAAATATCTTGTTAATAAAACAATATTGCAAGCCATCGTGTGTTTACAAACTTGAATCACACATTTACGCACAGGTATTTACAAATGTTGCGCAAAACAATCAAAATATCCTTCTTCAAGTGCAAAGTTAAAGTATGCAATCGGATATCTAGGACAACACGTAAAACACTGACAATTTCCATACAAATGACGGTCACTTTCGAAACTATTGAGATTCCGCCTCGCAAGTGCTTTTGACCATTGTCTTGACAACAATCGGATTTTGTACGCTATCGAAGTGTTAGAAAAACTAAGTTAACCGCCTTGCGTCATGCAAGATGGCACGGATTTAAATCAAAAGTGAATAAATATGATTTATTGTAACAAAAGCTGTTTCCTTCTGATTGATATGAAATAATGCTTCTTGCTCGTAATTTTAAACAAACATAACTTATGAAATATATTTTATAAGCTTGTACATCTATATTTTATATAATAAGTGATATAAAAAGCCAGTCTCCAAAAACGACAAACAACGTTATCTAAATAAATTACTAAAAACCGCAATTGATTTCGCGTGCCTTGCGTCAGTGGCTTTTTTAAAATAAAAGTATGCCAAAAATTGAAATCAGACTTCACTAAAATTACTCAAAGACACGAGTGTTCGGTTGCTTAACGTATCTTTGGGAGCTGTTGCGTTACCTTAATTTAATGTCAAACGGAGTAATAAATTATTATTTATGTAAAATGGTAGACAAGTAAAGTATGAAAATGTTATTGGACAATAGATTATGTAACTTTTCTTAAATGCTGATACAGCCACTGACTCAATTTATATGGAAAAAGATCTTCCAATGATATATATATATATATATATATATATATATATATATATATATATATATATATATATATATATATATATATATATATATATATATATATATATATATATATATATATATATATATATATATATATATATATATATATATATATAACAGTGGTATTAGTACAATACCAACATAATAAACAAAATCAAATAATAAATTAGTATATTTATTGAAATAAGAAGATACGATATCAAATTAAACTAACTGTACGCTTGACATTCATCAGCCACTGACGTAAGGTGTTTCGTAAGACTTTTATGAATTTAATTTCGAGGTAATTCACAATACAATGCTGATTATTATCATTACCGTACCGTTTTTCATTAACACTATTCTGTTATTATACTTGTACTGCTTCTTCAAGTGTTTTATTTAAATATATATATATATATATATATATATATATATATATATATATATATATATATATATATATATATATATATATATATATATATATATATATATATATATATATATATATATATATATATGTATATATATATATATATATATATATATATATGTATATATATATATATATATATATATATATATATATATATATATATATATATATATATATATATATATATATATATATATATATATATATATATATATATACATATATCTGGAATCGAATCCTGTGTTGGGTACACAGGATTCGATTCCAGATCAGGGAAATCCTGGTATTTCAAAAATGCCCACCTATTGAAATGACCCATATATTTATACAAAAGCTACGTTGAATTAGGAGAAACGGTGAAAGATATTTACCATATATACCGCGATACGGGCGATATTTTACAGCAACAAATTATACTACTAAAGTAAAAAATAATATAAATTAATTTCAAATAAAATAAAACAACATATTTATATATATATATATATATATATATATATATATATATATATATATATATATATATATATATATATATATATATATTTATATGTCGTACAATATAAAAAGTACATTTGGAGGCGAACAGGTGACCAATCACAAAGGTGAATGCGAGGCTGGCGCGAGGTCAAAGATTGACAGTTCAGTATGAACGAGTTACAAAAGCACTTGTGGCTACCACTACTTTGTATTGACACAATTATATAAATAAATAAAAAATAACCATAATATAATACCCTATTAAAACAATCATTATTTATTATTCTAATATATGTAACTAACGTTATCTCGAACGCGCCATTTCGTATTAATATTTATACTACTTAGATGTTACGAATAAACTTAGTAAAATTTATATAGAAAGATTTATTATAGAAGCTTTGGTGAGGAGTTTTTGAATACATTTAAGTTGATAAGATTTTTTTTATATACTATCTGTCTATGTTATAAGAATTCTAATCACTATTTAAGTAATTTTATTCGATTTAGCTATCAAATGACTTGCAACGAGCTTTTAAAGTAGGTTGAATTTCAATAGGCATCGTATTAAATGTTGTAACTGTTTTTTTTTTATTATTAGAATTGTGCCACGCGGGTCATGAACCCACACTGACCTTAATTGCAGTTTTGTAGAAAAACATTTATGTTAATGGTCTCTATTAAAACAAGATGTAGTCATTTCTGTACGTGTTATGTTTGTTTTATTTTGAAAATAATAAAAATATAATAAATTCTAAATTTTATCTTCAAATTTACAAAGGCACTAGAACAAACAAATTAATTTATATTAATTTATGTCAATTAGCTACTTCGGAAAATGCGGAGAGATACATATGAAATAAAATAATAATTTCAGTACGTGAAAAAAAAAACAACAAAACATTTAGAAAAGCTATTTAGGAATATACGTATGTTTCTATAGCATCGGTTTTATGACAGTACTCGTCACGAACTCTTATTATTACTAACCAATTAAATTTAAACTATAATTATTTTTATACATATATGTATATATATATATATATATATATATATATATATATATATATATATATATATATATATATATATATATATATATATATATATATATATATATATATATATATATATATATATATATATATATATATATATATATATATATATTACTAGTAACCTGAATCCAGATAGAATAGCCGTAAACAAACTTCATCACAGTTCTATCTAAAGTACACCTTAGATTAGTTAGTTTTGAAAGAATAGTTACGAGAACAACAGCGTGTACTGTTCGTACTACGAGAATAATCTAACTTGGCATATTATTTTCCCACGGTGACAGAATCCTTGTAATTTTACCTTATTGTCGTTGAACAGATACCAGCCGTTGCTGCGGTGTGAATGGCTATAATTTTTATCCAATTGTAGTCATGAGTAGTAATGGTTGGCATAATTTTGGCATATTTTTGCAAATGGCATATTTTTTTATGAACGCTGGAAAAGCTGTTTTTATTGTTTTTATAATTCTATTCTCTCTCAACTGGTATAATAAGAAATTCTCTAAAATGTGTGAGTGGAAAGTAAAGCGTCAAATGACGTATGTAAGAGTATAAATTAAAACTAATTATTGTTTGTATTGTAATACTTACAAATTTTCATACATTTCAAATATGGTAGCGTATAATTTTTATTTTAAACTTAATTCTTTAAAATGCATATCCTATATATGGTGGGTGGATTTTTACAGAGAGCTATGGTTAAGACATCGTGAGTTCAGGAGCCAAACGTCACCTATCGCGTTTCTTGTACAAGCAATTCTCTTAACAGATATGCTGTTAATAATATATAAATAAACACAAAAGTAAAATAAGAAAAATAGAAATAAAAGTATACAATACATTTAATATGAGTCAATGTTTTGAATGCTTCTGACAATTTATGAGTGTTGTCATTCCATTCGTCTTGATGACGCGGAGGTTATTCGATATATTATGTGACATGAAACTATTTAGTTGGCCAAATCCGGCTTTTTGATTTCAACTTAATATAAGCTTTAATACTTTGTTAATGTTACATAATATTTTTATTTACATTTATTTTTAACAACCAACGTACTGGCCAGGAATATATATCTTTATAGTTTGTAAAAAGATCTTGATCTCCATAGAACTAGATTAGAAGAACATCCTCCGCCTTATACCTACGCGTCAAATCACAAGTCCCAGGTACTGGTCCAAAATTCTCTCCTAGCGACGCGATGGACTTGGCAGCAGCATCCACAGAATCCTAAGTAATTTCTTGATCAGATGTGTTTCTTGTGTAGTAGCAGCGTATTTTAATTTGTCTTCTACTATCTGAGCTTATCCTCTATCATCCCCGATCATGTGAGGCAACTTGTATAAGTAAATGTTTTATCTAGGCTCACACCATCCCAAAGTTTGGAGTTAGTTTGAGTTACAATAAATATGATATGATATTATATATATATATATATATATATATATATATATATATATATATATATATATATATATATATATATATATATATATATATATATATATATATATATATTATATATAGATGTATCACAAAAACTGTTAACGCGTATCACGATTTACAAATCCGTGTCTAGTAAGCCTTGAAGGACCACTTTTAATCTGAACAAGTTTCTTTAAGATCTATATCTTGGCCGCTATACCCTTTAGTACACCGAGTTTCTTTGTGATATTATCTTGCTGTATTTTCTTGTAGTAGGAAGTAAATTCTAATGCATTTTAATATGTGATACTTCACGCCACTATTATTAGCAGACTACTAGTTAAGGGCATAAATTATAAATAACTTATAATTGATTGTGATGCCATGAACTGATAAAGTGTAGCTATTTCTTATTCGTACGCGATTATTATTATACTTGGAAAACTTTTTTATATGTTTTTATGCTCTGAAACTGCAAATTTATATTGAACATACCTGCTAAATGTCACAATTAACGAACATCAGCAAGTGCATTGACCGGTATACCTACATATATTTATAAATGTAATTTTATATTGACGATACAGAGACGCCACGGTGGCGACAAAAATACATGTTATATAAAAAAACCAACTTTTAACCAATAAAATAACTAATAGAAAAACAAAATATGTCGCTCCGGTAAAAAAACTTGACCAAAAATCCCTATCATACTAATGTAAATAAAACGAGTTAACCGGCCTCCACTTGTAATTAGCATTTCGTAATTAATTATCCCTTTTAACAAGTTTTAATACTTCTAACTTATATGACTGGTTATTGATATAAATAAATGTTACATAATTTTTTTATTTGATCATCTTCATCACGTCATCACGATCGTGTGATATCAAGTTGATTTTTTCTAATGCTCTGGTACGTACTTGCCTACTCGTCCATGTATTTATTACTATAAGTAAATTTATAGAATTGTATGCTTCAAGACCTATAGTCAAAATTATTAAAAAAAGACGCATTTTTAAAAAGCAACACACCATAGATAAATAATTCTTATAACTTGTTTTATTTTAGTAAAACAATTAATGAAACTGATACGAAACACTGATACTAATAAGGTTAGATTCAACTATTTAACATAATATATGTATATAACATTATATAGTAGGTACCTGTTGTTCCAGTTATAATATATTTATTTATGATTTACAACGTTTTATATTCAAAATCTAACCAACATCAAATATTTGTGATTCTCTCTCGAATTTTTAGAATGCACTTTGAAAAATAGTTTCGTTCGTAACAGTTGCAAGCTCGAACTCGTCCTGAAGCCTCAAAGTCCAAAGTAAGTTTTAAATGCCAACATACTAGTTTCTGTACGACCTTTCTGTTTCAAATAAAATACGACACAGGACATTTTAAGGTCTTTGCTTTATATTTTTAACATTCGAATTTAATATTTTTTTCGTATATATTTTCAAGCTTTCAAGTTAGCATAAATGTCAAAGTTTTGTAAAACAATTATTAGCTGCAATGGTGTTTGTTTTATTTATGCAAAAATTACGAATCTAGTATGTATATAGTTTCGTCGCTTTGTTATTGATTTCACATAATTTCCCTAGCCAGGTACATCTCTATATTTAGGTTTAATCTATGTAATAAATTTATTTAAAATTAACTTAACATTTATATACCACTTATATTATAAAAAAATTTTAAACTCTACTATTACCTTTTTTTCTTATAACGTGAAATAGTAAAAAAATATGTTTACATTAATATATTGAGCTAAACTTACAAAATCTTACTTATATATATATCTTCTTCTTCTTCTTGGCATTAGTCCCGGCCTTTGCCAGGGTCTGCCTTCCGACTGAGCCTACTCCACTTTGCACGGTCTTTAACATCCTCAGTGGATAATTATTGGCTCTCATGTCTTGTGTCACGACATCCAGCCATCGCTTCCTTGGGCGTCCGGGTGGTCTAACTCCAGGGACAGACATGTCAAGGCACTTCCTTCCGACATAGTTCTCAGATCGGCGCATAACATGGCCATACCATCTCAGGCGACGCTCTTGGAGCTTATCCGCTACGTCACGGACCCCAAGAGTACCTCGAATGAATGTGTTGCGTATGCGGTCGGACCGCGTCACGCCACACATCCATCTCAGCATCTTCATCTCCGTGACGTGAAGCTCCTGAGTGTGCCGAGATAATGTTGGCCAACATTCGCTGCCGTATATAAGAACAGGTCGGATGCTCTTGTATATCAGTCCCTTGAGCTTGGGCGGTATTCTGCTATCGCAGACCACACCAGTGACCTCCCGCCATTTGGCCCAGGCAGCGTTTATACGGGCATGGATGTCGTGGTCGATGCCTCCAGACTCATGCATAACGGCTCCAAGGTACCTGAACTTCTCCGACTTAACGGCTGGCTCAGGCCCGATATGGATGGTGCTCGAGTCCGGGCTCCCACAAGCCATGTACTCGGTCTTCGACACATTCAGTTTGAGACCACCGTTTTCAAGCGCACCCTTCCAGGCGTTCACTTTACGCTCCAGCATCAGTCGGTTCTCATCGATGAGTACTATGTCATCGGCATACATCATCAGCCACGGAGGCTGGCATTGGATGTCAGCCGAGACAGTATCCAGCACTACATTGAATAAGAACGGACTAAGAGCTGAGCCCTGGTGAACCCCTACTGTAATCGGGAAGGGCTTGGTGTCGCCAACAGCGGTCCTAACCACTGAAGCGGAGTCGTTGTACATATCTCTGATAACCTCAATATAGGCTTCAGGGATCCCCTTGGATCGCAATGCCCACGAGATACACTGACGTGGCACACAGTCAAAGGCCTTCTGCAGGTCCAAAAAGGCCACATGCAGAGCTCTCCTTTTTTCCCTGTAAGCCTCCATCAAAGTTCTGAGGGCAAAAATGGCATCCATAGTGCCTGATCCTGGTTGAAACCCATACTGAGACTCAGAGACAGCACATTCTTGGCGGAGCCTGAGGCCGATCATGCGCTCGAAGAGCTTCATGGTGTGGCTCATAACCTTAATGCCCCTATAACTACCGCAATCTTGAACACTGCCCCTTCCTTTGTAAATAGGGATAATAAAGCTCTGCCGCCACTGATGTGGCATCTTTCCAGTATTCAAGATACGGTTGAACAGGTCAGTAAGTATAAGCACACCAAGAGAGCCCAACGATTTCCACGCCTCGATTGGGATGTCGTCAGGTCCTACCGCTTTTCCGTTCTTCATGCGTCGAAGACAACTACGAGTTTCGTCACGGGTTATATATATATATATATATATATATATATATATATATATATATTATATATATATATATATATATATATATATATATATATATATATATATATATATATATATATATATATATATATAATATATATATATATATATATATATATATATATATATATATATATATATATATTCACAATGTCTTCTGATTCATTCTGATTAACCGGAGTGTCTTACAATGTTAAGACGTAAGACTATGGGAGCTCAATCTCTTGCAACCTAGCCTACCTAACCTCTTCTCTCTATTTCTCTGCTACATTTTTTGAGCTAAAAAATATATAAGCCTTATACACGAGTCCCTATATTTCGTGTACTCTATGGTAGTCATTCAAACTATTCACGACTTCTACAAAGACTACGAGTACGTCGTGACATTACACTGACATTCTTTGCATATAGGAAATGTCGTGCAAGCACGTACCTACCCCCTGAAATTAATGTAAAAGTATATAAATAACTCCTAATAGACGCCAAAGATACTTTTGAGAGCTCCAACTTAGTTAGCATTCTTAATTTATTTAAATCAATTAAAAGTGAATTAAACGTTAAATACGATTTACAACGCGGCTGAAAGTGTACCTACAAACGAATAAATTAACACACAAAATAAATATTTTCATTAAATTAACCGTGTCCTTATGGTATTCATAATATTTAAATTAAAATGCGTTAAGGCTATCGAAAATGCATCCGGGTCGAAAACATCACGATTCGTATTTTAAAATTCAAAATATCGCTTTTTTGGATCCTTATAAAAATGTTTACGTAAAGGTGATTATTTTTTTAATACTAGCCAACTGTTCTGACTTTGTCTGTTACCCATACGATATGTCACCTTTTATTTTTTTAAACTTATATCAAATTTACAAAGAAAACAAGGCGTAATAATATAAACGTTCTCTCGTTATCTCTTATCAAGCTTTACAACCGGCAAGTCTGTTTGTTTGTCATGCTCCCTTTGTTATAACAGCGTCTTGAACACGATAAGCAGATAGATATAATGTATGGAAACATGCGAGATATCGAATAGGAGTCTAACGTGATTCCATGTTGTATATTATAGAAAACGCTTGTGAACAACATTTCTGATTTGATTATATACGAAATTGTGTTCGACTATCGACTATTGGTAATAACTAATAAGAATATATCAGACGGTACAACTTGTCAAGTTCTATTTACTTTTCGGCTTGGACATTTTGTACATTTTATTTTATATACATAAGACAACTTTGGTATTTTTCTAGCAATTATTTCATAATTTCTATTAGTTTCTACCATACTCCTTCCTCTGAACAAAACCAAATAAGTGATAAAATATCGATTATTTTTTAGCTAACCAGAGCTTCCATAGATATTACATACAGTTAGAGTTTACTGAATTAGATTTTGAATTTATAGATAGGTTATATTTAAACTTAAAAGGTCAAAATATAAGGTCAAAGATAATTTAATGTTGATTCATTCTTATTCGTATAAAGCTTAAAGTAATAAAACTAATTGCATATAAAATCGATTTATCAAAAGAACGATACAATAAAAAAAGCGTTATAAAACAACATTTTAAATAAACAAGCAAAAAAATGAATATATAATAATAACAATAACTATCTTATTGAATTAAATACGAGTATGTTTATTTCTTTTTCTTTTTTCTCGTAAGCTTTATATATAATACCCTCTATGGGTATTTTTGTGACAGAAATTATCAATCTATATATATTTATATATAAAATACTTCCGTTACTGAGTGACTGACTGACTGACAGTCAACCGCACAGCCGAAGCTACTGAGCGTTCATACCTACCTGTAATTTGTCATTGGAAAGTGAAGCAGAGCACTAAGAGAGGAACTCCCGAATTTCCAACGGGAACAGGGAAAAGCGGGGTTATACGTTTCATATTTCATACAAATGAAATTGCGGGCGGGCTACAGCTCGTTACACAATATTTTAAAAATATCATATTACTTAAAATCTATTAACATTTGAGCAATTTCCTTACCGAGAAATTGATCCTTTTTTACATGTCATTTTAAATTATGTAACCTATAAAACTTATATATGCTTTTATTTAAAACTAATTAAGTACGGTTAAAATGTAATAGTGGACAACTCGTTTATTCACAGCCTTAGTTCTAGGTAATACTTTATATAAAACGAATGTAAGGATAGCGATAAGAGTTTGTTATGATCAATACTAAATCTATTTATTAACAGTAATATTATTAATATTAATAAAAAAAAAACAAAGTAATTATAAGCTAAAAAGGGTACCAAGTGTCTGTAGTGGTAATTATATATCAATAAAAATAATCTTCAATGTAGCCCATTTTTTACAAACGTAATAAAATATTAATTAAATGAAATTTGCAAAACGAGAGAGTATTTAAGCTTTCTTTTTTGACAAAAAAAAGCGCCGATGGAGATCTTTCTTAGAGATACAATTTAGCTTGACTATGTATTTCGCACATAACAGTCAGAGAGAACTTAATGTGAAGACACTCTGTTTTCCGTTTTTCGACCGAATTTGGGACATTGCATATTGAGTGGCGAAAATCAAGGCCGAACTTACCAATGAAATATAATTAATTCATCCGCTCATGTAGGGTAAGTATCATCGCGATTACAGTCTGACGCTGTAAAGTATATACAATATTAGTAAAACATATTAACATATATACTTAGACATATACACGATATGCTATGTATGTATATATGTTTTGATATTCTTATAAATTTTTATATATAATAATATAAATTATGTACTGTACATAACTAGTAACTATTTCAATACTGACTTCAATCGCGCCTTCCGCGTTTTCTTTATATGCTAAGATGCTTATAAATAAACATAAATTAATAAATCAAGGAGACTATAAATGATAAACTTGTATATTAAATTCGAATGGACAATTTTATTATTTAAAATTTCGCTTGTCTATATGTATGATGCGACAATAATAATTATTAATAGGTACATATTTTATACATATTTTGAATATTTGTCTGTCTGTAGAGTTATATCGAATTTATATTCGATATAAATCGAATATAAATATCGAATATAAATCTATACTTATTACAAAATAGGTAAAGTTATTATATACCTAGTAACAAGCAAAAACTGAGATGAAAATTGAAAATTACACAAACAGGAAATTATTTCATATAATAATATTAACGTAACGTTGATGTCATCGTGTATTGCGCACTTTTCACAAAGTGATCGGCCGTTGCATGTACGTATATTATTTTATGGTCCTCGCTTATAATATGCGTAAAGTTCAGAGTTCAAGTATTAATATTACTTAATGCTATAAGAGTTACTTAGGATTAAGCTTCGTATCGTATGCATTTTGCATTTATTATGCATTTTACTTTATAGAATTAAAATAAAGGGTAAGGCAAAAATTATTATATATTAACAATAATGGAAGCGGTTATGTTAATGTGAATTGTATTCTCCATCCAGCGTAATTCCACAGTTCTTTAGAACTAAACTGTACTGAATATTAATATAATTTTGCATATCAAATATCTAAATGTTTCTCCAGTCTGATGAAACAAAAAAACCGTTTTGGGCTCTGCCATGCCGCATTCAATGTGGACGACAGGTGGAAAAAAAAAACACTTCGTTTTTCATGTTTTGTTTAACTAAACTCTCTGACTACTCACTAAAGTTTAAAGTACTCACAAAAATTTAAAGATATATACAAAAATATACAAATTGAAAATAAGTTATTTACTGTAAACAAAACGAACATGACTATTTAAAAAAATATTGTGAAATATATTTCAGAACTAAGGACAGTATTATTTGAATTTAAAATAATAAAGACAATGTATTCTTTTTAAAGTTAAAAGGAAAATATATGCATTTACAGTTTAAAAACACACTTGTATTTTCAGTGATTAATAAAAATAATTTTATGTAACAAATATCTAATAATATGAGTGATATGCGAGGACATAAGTTCAGTTAATTTTATTTAAATTGAAATCAATATTTTTTAGATTAAGCCAGTGCTAAGAAGGTGCTGTTTAATCATTGGAGTCATTTTCTCTGTTTACCACTTAAAATACAACAGATGAGTAAATTTACACAAAAATTTATATAATAACGCATCGTAGTGACATAAACGTTGAGCAAAAATAATAATCAAAAAACCTTGTAAGCCTTCAAATCCTTCAATCAAACTTCCTTAGAAACCATCCCAACGCTCTGGCCAATTAAGCTTGCTACGATGAATTTGTTATACGGTTCTAAATATTTTTCTTTCTAAAATGTATAAGTAAAGCTTTAAAAAAATTTAAAATATTATAAGTATCAAGTAAAAATTCACTTTATTATAGTTCACGCTAGTGAATAAAAAGGAGATTTTACAAATACCCACATTAAACATTTGAAAGTGCCAACTAGTTAAACAGTAGTAAGAGACGCTTACAATACTCGTATATGTACATATGTATCAATATTCCATTCAATAAAACACTAACGTTCCTCCATCTGCTTACAGAATGAGGCGCAACTTATTTAAAAGGTAAATATATTCCAAACAAAAGCTTTAGGACACGCGCACGGTACTCGAGATGAGTCAGGGACCTTTTCACCCGTTGCATTGTTTATTCTTGCCACAAACCCGTTCCTAAACCGTTTTTCCCCAACATTTTCGTTACAGGCTTTAGAAAATTCCGAACACAGTCGATGAATATTCATACCCTCATATAAATATATTCGCCCTTACGAACGCGGCTTTAAATAAAACAAGTTTTAGTTTAGTCTACTGCTTTGCTTTAACTTTGCTATTATCGGCGTTTAATTGAAACTTTCAACACGGCGCAGGTTGCATTTCACCACGAAACCTTTCACAAGCCTTACCGTCGAACCTAACTTATCTACTTAAGCAATATCTGTAGATAACACTATCACAATTATTATGAAAGACTTAATGAAATTCGTCTTATGTTTATAATGAATAAGAGAGTGCTTTCACAAGTTACACAATAAAGCATAACTGTAAACATCCGTTCTTACCTCCTCTTAGGCAAGTCCGTTAAAATTCCGGCACACTGTTCCGAGATACACTGACACACAGATTTAGCGAGTCGATGGATCAGATCTCTACACCGTTACACGTCATATGTGTCAAATGACGAGAAAAATTGTATGCACTCACTGGAAAGTTAGACACAAAACACTATAGGCACAGTTAGTACGCACAGGTAAAATAGATCACAATTGAAAAAAATGGATCACAAATAATAATAGGTAATGTTTAAATTTTAGTTTAAAAAGTTGCGCGCGCGTCTATTTATCAGCCACGGTGAAGGCAGCCGCGCAAGCGTCGTGTGCTTAGCTCTCACTCGGGACGGCGACTGGCGCCGGGCGCTGATACCTTCACCTTCGCCGCGCTCGCCCGTTTCGCAAGCAAAACATTTTCCTTGCAGAATATCTGTTGCATGGCAACTTGAAAAATGTTTGCCGCAATTCTAGAATAAGTATCTATATGATTTTTCATTTTAGCCCAAAATAAATAAGGTTTACGCCATTCGGTAATAGGGAAGCGCATTGCAGTGATAACTGCTTGGTAAGTATGGGAGTTTGTAACTTAATACAAAGTTAGTTGCGATATATTTTCTGTTTCAAACCTTTTTTATGTTATTTTTACTTTTGTACAGATATTATAAATTGAAACAAATATGAATTTTAATTTTTTTTGTCTTGGTTTATTTTATATTTATACATATTTATTTTATATTAATAATATTGAATGTTAACTACTTGCCTATTAGGTCAGTTATTAGTACCAAGCAAGACCGACCCGTTACTGTAAGTTTGTGTTGTCATTTGTGTCTTTTTTTTTTATTTTCTCGGAATTGTTGTAATTTTTTTTCGCTATAAAGTCGAGTTTTATTTGTCTTAGTACTTAGGTATTAATGTTTGAGTTGAAGACAGTTGTTGTAGATCACGTCACCGTATGATATTGTATTCTTTATTATTTATAAAATGTATAAATTAATTAGTTTTATATATATATATATATATATATATATATATATATATATATATATATATATATATATATATATATATATATATATATATATATATATATATATATATATATATATATATATATATATATATATATATATATATATATATATATAATTCATTAAGTAGGTATTTGACGCAGCGGCACTCGGAGTGTAAACGCGATGGTTGTGGGTTCGATTTCCACTGTGAGAAATTAATTACTTTCATTTTCTCGCTCCGGTAAGAAGATAGGTTCCTTTTACCTACCTATATGAGAGATAGACTATATGAGAGATATAATACGAAACAAAAAAAACACATTAGACTAATTTGCAGTCGATAACAGTGTATTTATACCTACGTAAATTATGTGTGTTTGTACTACGTAAATTATTATACATAAATATGATTTGTAACAATTTATTTGTCACACGACAAACAGCAAAACTAAATGAAATATATATAGATTCTAGTTTATACAAGTCTGCCTTGTATTTAATTTTAAATATAAGACCTTGCGGTTTCAGCCTCGTTTCTGTTATACTGTCTCGCTGGACTAGTTTTTTTTCCTAGCCAGCCTAGGATTAAAATGTAATTGTTTATTTATTCTTTTATTCATTTTAAATGTTAGACTAGCCGTGCCACTAACGTGGCATAGACATAGCAATGCCACTAACGTGTTTATTATTATCTTTTTAATCAATACTACTTTCCACATAAATTATACGCACGAAACTGGTGTGTGTATAGTAAAGAAAGACGTTAAAATTAGTTTGATATTCAAATAATACATATAATATTTTAATTATTATATACACATGCTTAAAAAAATATTCTTAAAAAGTTAAATTATATAAAAAATGCTACAGTAAAAAGTTAAGAAAGCCTTTGAAAGCGATTCTATGAAAATATGAATACGTAATTTTTAAATAGTTGGCTAGTTGTGACGTAGTTGGAACGAATCTGACAGCATGATATCTTTAAAGATTCTAGTTCACTTTTTTAACTAATCTGTAAATGAAGCCAATTGAAGATGGCGTCGAGACCTGCTATTTACCACACAATAGTTTAGAAATAGTAGGATCTTTTTTTTAATTTGACGAAAATTTTATAGGTTGTAGCGTAAGCCTAGATTAACGATTTTTGTCCCAGTAATAACGGGACGACAGCTGCACATGCAGCCGTAGATGTCTAGAACAGTGTGTAGAAGAGGATTCTTGATTGCATCTTATTCAATCGTTATTATTTAACTAAAAGTAATTTTTAATACTGGGAATATGTTGCTTGAGAGCGGCGCTACGCCTATAAAAAACTAACAAATGAAAGACTTGCAAACTTTTGCACATAAAAATCTGTTTGATAAACGACGCGATTTAGTGGCGTAAATTAAATACTATCCTACTATTTTAATTTAATTATTTTCTATCGACATAACCCTGCACAGAATTTAAATGCACAGCCATTATTACAGCTTTTTTAGTCAGCAATATTCGTACATACATTACATTTATTTAATATATGATATCGTTATTACAACACAACACAAATTAACATATACTTTCATTTGTACAATAAAATAAGCCATGTTGAATTTAAAAAAAAATTACTGAAAATATAATATGTAACAGTCAAATAATAAATAAAAGTATACACATATAAAATCTGAGCGGATGTTACGTGCAGATTGCATGCAAAACAGCCGCACTCCACTGCAATGAGACCTAATAGACGTTTACGTAATAACCATTACTTTACACGCTTAGTGAAACCGTAAGCTAGATTCACTATTTAAGGTGGAAATAAGCATTTAAAAAAGATCACATTACCTGTTTTTGAAGTTGAAAAGATTGAAAAATAGGAAAACTATTTTCGTCTATAGTATATAATGCTTGTTAACTCGATCTGGAAAAAATAAATAAGGGATATAAGTGTGAACTTAGTTTCAATTTGAGCTTTCTATCTTTTTTCTTTGTACGTGACGATATGATTTGTACAATAATTTATAAGTAAAAACAAAAACAGAGCAGGAGATTTTTTTTGCTTCAGTTAATATTTGCAATTGATGTTAACTTTAGTTGCAATAAATAAAATATATATAATTATTAAATCTAAGATATTTATATTATAATTTCAATACACGCTGCTGAAATTTCGAAAATTATAAAAAAATTACAATACAGCATAACAAAGGATAAGAGTCTAACATCAATTTAAGAAAGAAAGGTACCAAGCATGAAGACGCTCTACAGATGTATTGAAAAATCCTTGTATTGTAGCAGCTGATAACTATGGTAGAAGTGGAAAATACCTTCTCTGTATTCTCCGCAAGAAGTATAAATATTAAATATAAAAATATGAGAATAATATGATAAAAAATCAAGATTATTATCTTCACAAATTAGAATATTTTCACACATGGCAACATAAAATATTCAATGTAAGCAGGCGCATACTGTGGAACTACAATACATACATTCAATCACGTACAATGCGTTCTTGTTTAATCTCTCTCTCTTGATTTAACTGAAGGCACGTACGATACGGTCATAGATGTAAACACGGTAGACAGTGTGTGACAGTTGTGTACATACTCGTATGCTTCAAACTAAACGTTCTCTTCTGTCACTACCGGGTATGTACCTATTAATATTATAGGTACAATTCGTTATAAATCCTTTTTAAAATTGAACTTTCCAGAAATATTCCATATACTAAGAAATAATTGATACTACTTGGTATTGATGGATACGATCTTCCACATTTTACAACATAGTTAATAAATTGAGTAATTCCTTTTATATTTAATGTAAAATTGAATACTACACAAAATAGAATAAATCGTTAAAAATACCAATTTTATAATTAATCTAAAATAAAAGCCTTTAGCAAATTCAAAAAATCAAAACCATTTATGTCATATCCTTCGAAAAATAAAATCAATTACAAAAAAGTCCATTTTAAATTAAAAAATTTTACACACCATACCACATTTATTACTTTTAAATCTACTATTGTGCTTAAAATTATAAAGCTAAAAAAAAATTGACCTTTTAAAATATTTATAAGTTTCTTGTTGATTACACGAAAGCGTTCATATTGCATACGTAACAATTCATATCACGTTATTATGTAAAGTAACTTTTATGATAGACGGCTTGCGTGAGCAATCTACGATGCCAAATATACTTTTATATCTATTTTAATTTGTGTTTTTTTTTTACTTTTTGGCTTAGTTCATGTTTAATGTCTCAATAATGATAGTCTTTAGTTAGAATCGCTCACATTTTGTATCTAATAAGACTTAAATTGTTTTCTAATCATTTAATAATTTCAAAAATTAAATCTATATAACACAAAATAAATAACAAACTGTTACAGATTTTGGTACATTTGTTTAATAAATCTAATACCTACATACAGATAATCTGTATATCAATATGCAAATTTCTATAGACAGACACAATTAGCATTGTTCTTATTAATGAGAGCCGAGAGGGTATTTTAGATGAAACAGATTACAGTTTAAAATGTAACCAAGCTTTTGCCGTATTTGGGTCGATCGTAACAGTGGATGGGCACCGGTCGTCATCGCATCCGCCACCGGTCAGCGCACATCGCGTGATGGCGTGGCCACGTTGTAACACGATACGGCTTAATATTTATCAATTTACTATTTTTTTACTTAATATTATATATAAAAATTGTTGTGGAATAATTCTATGTATACCTTATAGTATATATTATTTACAACATGTACTTACTTATTTGTGGAAAATATGATTTTTTTTTTATAAATTTGTGCTATATTTAAATGCATTTATATATTTTCTTTATTATAATCATCTCCCATATCTTAAATTGAATGCAGCAAATAATTATTAACTAACTTTATTTACTATTTTATAGAATACAAAAACATAATATGATGTATACATACTATATACAAGCTAACGTCGAATCAGGTTTCGTTTATCCATGTCAAATAAACAGTCAAATATGGATTTACTTTAAGAGAGCTAAATGTATACTACTGTTTATTTTTCCTTTTTATACCGGTATTGAATATAAATCGAAACGGTGTCCTAATTTTAAATACGTAAACCGATTGTTACAATTAAACTATATTAGTGTTATATAAATATCTATTTTCTTAATGACATGAAGAATGTAGTGAAATATTAATATTATTGTTTGTTTTTTCTAACTTAGATTTATTATAGAATGAAGAATCGATTTAGTATAATAAATTCACCAATCAAATTATAATAATATATTTGGGAAAAAAAGGAAAAAAATAAAAGTAAATAAGAAGTAAGTAAATAATTCTATGAATATTTTACGGAGCAAACATATAAAAATAATATACTTTTAACTTATTGAAATTA
Organism: Dione juno; assembly: GCA_037127375.1. Classification (NCBI taxonomy): domain Eukaryota; kingdom Metazoa; phylum Arthropoda; class Insecta; order Lepidoptera; family Nymphalidae; genus Dione; species Dione juno. Next base: position 6,112,488 of record JAXRJS010000052.1, read on the forward strand.
TTTTGTGTGTAATGGAAACGTTCACACAGCGATGGCCGCTGCCATTCACTACCTCATACAGCCAACTAATTTTGTATCATTATCATTACATAATAACGAAAATATTTAACTTTTGCTCACGCTTGGTGCCGTCTGCAGTAGGTACCGACCTACCTTTCATCAACCAATAAGACCATCGTAAAAAGATCTTTTGTAATAAATAATGTAAATGTCAATGCATAATCGACGCAGATCAATATATTTTGGTGTTAAGTTACGTGATGAAATAAACATTTTGTACAAAAACACGTCTCGTAAAGTATTAAAGTGCTTTTAAGGAAAGTGTAATAAATTTGTCAATATTTTAATGAGATAATATTGGTGTTACATATAAAAGTTGATATTAGCATTCATTATTGTTGATATTGAATTGTTTTCTTGTGCTAGCAACAAAATTATTTTAGTCTGACGATATGTTTGTATATAAATTAATATATAGCACATGGTAACCTAACAGCCGTCTCCCGCCTGTATTCGAAGTATTGTATGTGTGTGAGTGTCGTAGGACAGCGCGCCAGCTTTGTCTTGCTAGAGTGTGTAAATAAAATAAAATGATTTCCCCCGAATGAAGATTGAACCCACAACCATTACGTTTGCAGTTAAATGTTGTCCACGAGCAACGATGGTCTCAAAATTTTATATTATGATATGTATATCAGTTTATTGGGATAAAACTATTCTAATATATGTTGAAAAGAGTTAACAGTACAGTGTACATATATAGTGTTATACAAATTTCAACAATGATTTTAGAAATTATTTAAAAAACATAATAATTTAAATTAAATATTTGGTTAGAGTCGTGTTAATAATCTAAAATTGCCCTGACTTTTCCTGCACATCGTCCATTTTCTAATACTCGTATGTATGTACGTATGTATATCCATTACTACTAATGGAAAATTACAGTTCACAGTATTCACATATGCAAAATTTGTTGTTCAAAGTTGTTGGTGCTGATGTAATTATCACGTTAATATCGTTATCATATCATTATCATGCATTACCCAAGCTTCCAAAATTCATGTTCATAACAAACATTTCTATGACTAAGTATTATAGTATTTACCTAATTTATTTAAATTTATTGTATAATATTTGTATAGAGGACTGTCGTGGCGCAGAGGTCTGCGTCTGCCTGTAAGCGCGACGACGGGTGCGATTCCCACTTGGGGACAAGGAATTATTCTTATTTTCTTCGCTCTGGTAACAGGCAAAACGCGGCGTTGAGTTCCACCACTCAACATGCAATGTCTCTAAAAGCGGAATGTGGGGAACAGTGTCTGTGGGGGTGAGTGTAGGTTTGTTCTTTCTTCTGCCTACGGTTGCCTACGCCTACCCTGCTATTGGCTGGATACAACGTTAAGCTAAAGAAAATATAATAATAATAATTAGTATAATTTATTTAAAATATGATTTTGCTAAATAAATATCCAAATATCAACAAAAATTAAGTAATGCATATAGCAACATTTTTAAACCAGCTATACTCCTACACTTTATTATACTTATGGACTGAAAGCAATGGATGTGGGATGAAATTTTCTCAACATATATTTATTTAAATATGTTTGTATTTGTTTGTTTTTTAAACATTTTTTTGAGATCATCAAAGAACAGATGAATCTTGTCTTAAAGCATGTAACGATGGACGGTGGGATCACATCTCTCTGTGGAAAATGTTCATATTTAAAATAAAGTCTTGTATGTTTTAGATTGTAGATACTTGTCACGATATTATTGAAAACAAATAATAAATTGCGTTGATGAAAGCGTAATAAATTGGCGGCTTAATGGAAGAATAGCTAAGAAAGTTAACAAACGGGTATCAAAGAAACTATCTACTAGAATTTAACAATGCGTTATCGATTTGAGTAAACGATTCAAATCGAATCACGATCTCAAATGAATTAAGGGTTATTGTTAATGCCAGTGTATTTTATTTTAATTTTATTAGTATTTTATATATAGTTATAATACTACTTTTAAGTTATAATTATAATTTTATATATATATCTATGTATGCCCAAAAAGTTTTGAATAGATTATATATTTAGTTAATAAATTAAAAACTTTATCCTTATACAAAAACAAAACACAATATTGAATTTCCTTATTGGAATTAATTGTTTGGTTTTTTCTTCATTCAATACAATTAAATCTGCCGAGCAGTAGATATCAAATCTCAATGCCAATTTAGACTTAAGTGTCAAATGTCTTGGCCGATGTCATTCACTTAATTACTGGAAGCATTCATACAATTGCACTCTTAAATGCAACTCCACAGATAGGTACGTATTGTGTTATAAATAAAATGTACGATAAATGTATATAACATATCATATGCATTTAATTTTATAGATACGTTCATTTTAATTTTTCTGATTTTTAGCACAGCTCAATTGTAACGATTACAACAATGTTTCTACTAGGTATCGTTCTTCTTCTTCTTCTTCTTCTATATATATCTAACTTTCTTCTAAATCAATTATTATTCAAGATTTTATGTAAAAAAAAGTTGTTGTTTTTCTTCAAAAATGTTATAACTGAAAATCTAAATTATTTTAATTTTCACCATCAGGATTATAATTATTGAATAAATATTGTGAACTTATCTATCTACCTATTTATTAGCAACATAAATGTCAAGATACCCATTATATACCTAATATATAAATATATAGTATAGTTTAGTTTTATTAAGAATTTTCTTTTATGAAAATTTATATGAGTCGGAAAAACAGTTTATTTTGATAAATTGCCAGTCTTCATTCTAGTCCTAGTCTTTCGATCTATGCAGACAAGGGTACAATAAACGCGTGTTTAATTTAAACACTGTACATAAATAATATGTATATCATTCTTTGTTATATGTATTTATATAAATTTATTGTATTATAAATATGTTTTATTTTTACTACTAATTTCTATATAATAACAAAATTTAATTGAGGACCGTCATAACGCAGAGGCCCAGCGTCTGCTTGTAAACGTGAAGACAGTTTGTGGGTTCGATTCCTACTCCGAGAGATTGAATTGATGAATGAATGAATGAACGAACAAGTCAAAGCGCGTCGTTGAGTTCCGCCACGCAACGCAACGCAATGCCTCGAAAGGCGAAAAGGTAGGTTCCTGCTGCCAACAGTTCCCTCTGCCTACCCTGCAATGTGCGGGATGCAGCGTGAAGCTAAAAATAGAAATTAATTATAAAATAACATCAATAATAATAAAACAAATCTGAATATCAAACAAAAGAGCACAATAGTTATTGCATAAAACAAAACATATTCTTTTAAATATCATTTCACAAATATTCTGAACATAAAAAAAAATATATAAAATAAATTCCATCCCGCTAGTCTCCTATACTCGAATCTGGGAACAGGGTCTGACCCGCGAGGACAAATTGAGGTGTCATTACGCGCTGTTAACTCCTCAGTGCGATTTGACGGGGCCGCGCATCTGATGTCCTTGTGCGTTATAAAATAAAATAAAAAAAGTAAAACAAGTATAATCTGTGACAATAAATTGGCGCGAATCGAAAGTAAGGTGACCGATGTGTGTATTAAACAATAATGTATTTAAGTGCTTACGTTCGAAAGGTGATAATTAAATTGTGATTTATAGTTTTGTTTTCAGATTTCAATTTTTATTATCTTTACTGTAAGTATTGCATAATATGAAACTTAAATTAATGTATAAAAGGATGGTTTATTTTATTGTTTTGTCCATTATTTATTATAATTAGTTATACGTGTAGAGAACATTTAAAAGGTTTATTGTATTGTATTTTATATAATGACATATTACCAATATATTTTCCTGAACTTAAAAAAATTGTAAATTTGCCAAATACCACCAAATATTTCAACTTACAAAACATTATAAATTTGTCATGCCGAAACCATCTTGAGATGTTACAGTACTTGAGTCAATTTAGTTGCACGCTACAGCCAAAGAATCTTGAACTTTTGTATCTCTTTGAAATCCTTCGCCTTAACCCTATTTAATTAGAAATGGTGATACTAAAACGAGTCAAGTTATACTGGTCGGGTTTAGTCGGCGCGATGTAGTGTGTGTGCACTCTGATTCCATATTTCCGCTCAATACCCTATGCGAATATTGAACTTATTAAATTCGACCCTATGTTAACGGTAAACGACTTATATTACGATATCAATATTTTCAAGCAGCAGCTAGGAGCGGAAATGATTTTAAAGAAATTGTTTGACTCATTACTACTTGGAGAATTATATTGTATTTGATAAGCGTTTCGAATATCTCATAATCGTATTATTCAAATTATTCGTGAAAAAATACAGATAAAACAATTTCTTTGCAATCGATTTTAATAGTATCACAATTATTTACATTATTAATAAATTATATTTTTACTGATTCATTATTAAAATATGATACAGTTTTACTCGTATATAATAATATTTATTTTGTTTCTCTTTCACGGAATTGCCTTTTTTAGAAAAAAAAAGCACAAAAACATAGTGACTTTCTATTCATTAACCTAATTTTAATAGCAAAAGGTATTGATCGATTCTAACAAGAATCCACGCTGTTTCTAGTTGGAATAAAGAAAAAAATGTCTTCTCTGAGTGCAATTTAAATTCCTCAAATCAGCATTCAGCTTATCTATCTGTGAAATATATTATAATAACAGAAATAATAACAAAGCATAAAAATAGTGTACAAATTGCTAATAGAATAGCAAGTATATTAGCGACTCCCATTCTAGAATATTCAAAATACGTATTGATAAATAAACAAATAATTTTATAATCTGTAGAATTAAACGTAATACAACTTGTTAATGTAATTTTCATTACCTTTTAAATTGCATTGAACTCGTATTTCAACTTTCTCAACAACTTCATTTATGTTCATACAAATTTTAAAACAGTCATATAATAGCTTATTTGTAGAGAGAAAATTATCTTTAAGATATATGCAACTGTATTGTATAGGTACTATATAATTCTCTCGGTTTCTGGACTGGACTGGATATATATATATATATATATATATATATATATATATATATATATATATATATATATATATATATATATATATATATATATATATATATATATATATATATATATATATATATATATATATATATAAGTTCTCTTCTCAAATACTAATATAGTATAACTCCAATATGTATTAATTCAATTACATAATTTAATATTACAAAAATATATTTAATCAAGACTTGTACTATTACTTAGTTAATATTTGCATTCATAATAACTAAATTTGTTTATGTTTCAAAATTTCAAATACAGTAAGTATTGTGTAATTATGTGGTACCATTTACTTAATAACACTATTTAAACAGATTACCGTCTTTTGTTTTAAATGAGTCGTTCCAGTCTAGAATGTGTTGTTGAAAGAGAATTTCGTGGAAAAAAAGAGAATACAAAGAAATTCAACGGTTTTCTAAAGTTTCACTGATTTTTATTTTACTTTAAGTAAACATTATTTACCCAGTTACTTGTATATAAAAGAAAACTAGCATTAATATGTGGGTAAGAAAATGTGGTTGAGTGATGACAGTTGCAGGTTCAATCCCCAGCAGAGGGGACGATTTTATATTTGAAATATACAATTTTATAGCAAAGGAAGAAGTTTCCTTATTCCTATAAGACAAAGCGAAACACTCAAAAGCGAAAGGCTCAATCTCCCAGCCCGCTTGTCGGCCGCAAACCGAGGCTCGAGTCCCGCAGAGGTCGCCCTTGCCGCCGACGTTTCCTCTTAAGCAGAAAAGAGAGTGCTTTCTACTTCTCAGGGACAGAGTAACCTCTTCCCTCCCAAACCGGTGTCGCTGTCAAAGCCAATAGGGCTAACAGCATTAAAGTCACAACAAAAAAAATAGACTCCACCATTTAACGTGCAATATATTTAATATGGGCGGAAAGTGGGGGTCAAATTGCTTCAACAATAGTTTCGTCCTACTCTGTTTATAAGCAGATATATGCTGCTATTTTTTTAGCTTCACGCTGTATCCCGCCGGTAGCTAGGTCGACATACGGAAATTATAAAAAAAAACAAACAAATTGTCCAATATAATTTAAATTTTCATAAGTCAAGATAAATGCAAATGAAATTTTGTTTCAGATAAATGATCGTAATAGAGCAAAATGGGTTCGCGGGAAAGACGAGGAATATACATAACCGTTATATTGATTTCATATGGAATAGCTGATGTTGACACAAGTCTCCCAGTTGATTTAGCTTCTGAGGAAAAAGGTACTTTAAGTATTATATATCTTTTACTGTTACTTCATCATACAATAGGAAATAGGTTTGAATAAGAAATAAATATTTATAATGATGTAGTCAGCATAGAGCCTATGTAACTGCCTTGTTCATAACGAGTTCAACGGTCAGTTATAATTTTTTTTTAAAACTTGCTTACAATATCTGAAGTAAACAAAATATTCATAACATTCTATACGGATTACTTAGAGTTCTTCTTTTAGACTTACATTTTGTAAAAAGACAGATTTAAAAAATCCTATGTCTGTGGAAAATTAAAGCAGGAAGAGAAAAAAAGGACTAGATATTTCTTGTTTAAAAAATATATTTTAACTTTAACGTTTAAATATTTGAGTAATATATATGTTTTAGTGCTTATTTCAATATTTACTAATAGGATTGCTTGCATATAGAGTTACTTTTTGCTAAAATATTTCACTTTGTCCAAAAAAATTATATATATTTTCTAGCAGCAACTATTCAATATTGTTTCAATTATTACACTCCTTTGTATGTGTAAACAAATTTTCACCTTCTGGGTATCGTACTTTAAACGAAAAAAAATTACTTATCAGGCTCGTCGTTGACCTGCAATCAATTATTACGGGACCAGTGCGCGAGTCGATTTGCGTTTCAACGACATTTTTATTACTCTATTTGTTTCTATCTCTCTTGTCTCCTGAAATAAGGTTTCCGATATAATCCAAATATCTTTCAGCCCCACAACAAACAACACTATCGTCAACACTAACATCTCCACTACCCACCACTATCAACATATCTACCTCCACCTACGCCACTGTCATACCGCCAATACCGCCGAGCGATAGAGACAGGTTCCTAACATTCGCTGAATCAGGACATCATCAAACATTTATGTTTGCTAAGGACAATACTTATATACAGTTGGATGGAGATATTATACAGAGGTTTCAATTGAGGTATGTTTTTGTTCAATAATTATTTTTAAACCGTCGCGCGTCTTTATGTTTCGAACGTTGCGTCTGATTGTAAATGCGACAGTTGTGGGTTCGATTCCCACTCGGCAGAATGAATCATTTCATATTCCCACTTTGGTACTAACACAAAATGCGGCGTTAAGATATACTACTCAACGTAGAATTACTCGAAAATTGGATGGAAAGTGGGGGAGAGAGTGTCTTAACACCAGGTGTTTGTATATTTATGGAAAATTTCTATTTGTGGAAAAGACGTGAAGCTATTTATTTTTTTTATTTATAATTTAAAACATGTTTGTATAACTTAGCTAAGCATTTAAAAAACAAGCTATTATATACAATGTTAATATAATGACATTAATATGTGGAATTAAATGCTGTTTTTGCTCAATCGGGATGTTAATTAGTTATGATTTAAAATAGCTATTGTGTTTCTTGTAATCTTAGCAAATCTGCTTTTCGAGCCAGTGGTAGCTTACTTTAGGTCTGAAACTACTGACAATTTAAATATAATTTGACAATTCAAAAGTATTGTTATTTCATATTTGAATAAAAAATATTACTATATAGATTTTTTAACTTAAATATTTATTGCACCATCGTAGTGCTATAGTTCCCTTTCTGACATGATAACCATAGTTAAAATTCGGAATTATTATTATATTTTATTTATTTTTTGTTTCACGTTCTTCAATGAAATAATTGATTTAAGTAAATATACTTTTCAATCTGTAAATACAACATGTACATGTATTAATTATAACTCAATTAATATTCCAATCAATCAATCATATTTTTTACTGCACATAAACGTAGCAATAAATTAAAACTAAACAATTACAGTACAAATGCAGCGCAAATGCGGCCTCGCTTAAAATTAAGTTTTAAATTTATTTATTTTTTTATTTAAAAATATAATGTATAATAGAATAATACAGAGTAGAGAGAGAACGGAGTATTGTGACAGTAGACACTCCTCACCTACCATGCTCTATGCTACATATATGAAAAAAAAATTAAACCAAATATTATTTAAACATTTAATAAGAAACAAACGGTTATCAAGTTTGCCAAATCATAAATAGAACACAAATACGTAAAAAACACAAGAGTAGTTATTTAAATTTAACTACCCATATTAAATTAAATATAATTCCATCGTTAAATATTAATGAGAGCTTATTAACATCATTAAAATGTTGAAGTAAAAAAACTTGTTCTTCTTGAATCTAATTTAAATTACAGATTGTGCCGAGAAATATCGTTTAAGTTTCGTACTAGACTTCCTCATGGTCTTTTAGTGTATCATAATGTGAAGAATCCGGTTTTTAAAATGCAACCGTACGCATTGTACGTGATTGTCGAAAAGGGAGAGCTTAAAGGTAAGCTTTTGATTACTATATCTATAAAATTACCTATAGTTATTTTAATATATATATATATATATATATATATATATCTATAAAATTACCTATAGTTATTTTAATATATATACAACTTTTAGCGATAATTTTATTGTTGTATAGAATAAGTTAATCAAATGCAGCGTTTAGTGCCGCCACTCACCTGGCAATGCCTGGAATACGGGTGGAGAACGGAGTACGGAGTGTCTTGACACTAGGTCTTCCTAATAAATTGTACTTGGCTAATTATATTACATTAAATGATTGGAAATTCAATCTCAAATTTAATTAAAATATGTTTGCCTCTTAAGTTTGCTTACAACGTGTCTATTAAGAAGGAAAAATAATGAATAAAGTAAGGATATTTTGTATTAGGTCCTCTATGCCTATTTAAAAAACAAATCTTACAGATTTTATATAAATATATCACTTAACGGAAATTTATATAAAATCTGTAAGATTTGTAATAAAACCTTCATGTCAGCTTTATTTAACTTCCAATTAAGTAAATACGTTGGTAGAAATCGATGTTGTTAAATGTATTGCGACATACTTATGAAGGATAACTGTTACTTATAAATGGAAACATTTATTTATATAATTAAAATAAAATATATTATTTTAATAATTAAAGAACATTAAAAAATAAAAACCTATATGTTATGTTATACAGAGTGTATCTCTGAAACTTAATTATGTTGCAAACTTAAAAATATTAATTATTGTTAATGTATTTTAAACAAATATTTTTTATTTATAATAAATTATATTATTTGTCATATAAAAATTTGATACCAAAAAGGATTTAAATTTCTTTTAAGCTTTTGCAATTTTATTTTTACGTATAAAAATTAGTATGTAGCAGGAGGAACCCGCACCTCTTATTTATCGTTGAAGCTCTAACCAACAAAGCGATTAACTTCACTTAACTTAATTGCTGTTATAAAGTTTTTAATTATTTAGTTATTCAGTAATGAAAAATAGTATATGTAATAAATATTTCAACCTTTTTTTCTCATATAAATTTTTGTCATTATGGGATTGAAAAATGAAAAAAAATGTATTGACCTTTAGTTTACTTTTATTTAATATATATATATATATATATATATATATATATATATATATATATATATATATATATATATATATATATATATATATATATATATGTATATATATATATATATGTATATATATATATATATATATATATATATATATATATATATATATTATATATATATATATATATATATATATATATATATATATATATATATATATATATATATATATATATATATATATATATATATATCTTATATTCCTTAAAAATGAAACTTACAGTGGTCCACGTATTCGGTAAGCATTTGACATCAGTAACGGTAGGCAGGGCGTTGAACAGAGACCAGTGGCACAGCGTGGTGGTCACCATAGACGTGCACGGCGCCAGGCTGATTGCTAAAGTAGATCACTTGAAAGAGGAAGTATATTTAAAGGTATGTGTTTTATTTATTTAATCTGTATTTTTTTCATTATTGATATAAAATATTAAAGTTAGGTAATTAAAAAAAATATTTTTGGTGTTCTTTACATATAAATAAAATATTTTTTCCAATTTTGTATTAATAAATAATAAAAAAAATTATTTATTTTATATTTTCAGGGCTTAAGTTTCGATACGAATTATGGCATAACTGATAACTTAACATCGGTTATTCTTATTGGAGGTGAGGATAAATATGTTTTAGAAATTGAATTCCATTCGCAAATGATATTTGAAGTAAACTTTGAGAAATATTTGTGATAAAACACAATTATTAATTACAATGATAATTTTAACTTTTGAAATAAAATTGAATTGTTTTGACATGAAATAACATCAGAGAAAAATATAATTAGATTTAACTGTACTTTAATTAATTACTTAAGTAAATATAATGTTTGAAACTCACCAATTTTTTTCTTATGTTATTTTCATTCCAATTACTTAACTCACTTTTCCTATTCCATGTAAAAAGTACTAAATAAAAATATATGCATATATAGGTCTCAGTTCAGAAGAGAAACTCCACGGTGTAAAATACATAATAGAATCATTCGTTGGTTGTATCAGCGATATGGTACTAGGCTCTGGCAAAGCAGCGTCAGATTTGTTACCTATAGTGCCTTTGATAGCGACAAAACATGAAAACGTCAAAGAAGGATGTATTGATAAATGTAAAACTATAGAAAATCTGTGTTTCGAAGGTTCTAGATGCATTAATGAGTATAACGGGTACAGATGTGATTGTTTTGGGACTTTGTATGAAGAACATCTTTGTGATGTTTACAGTAAGTACTTTTTTAATAATTTTAGTAAGTAAAATACCTGATGTATTTTATCAATAAGTTGAGTTTTTGTTTTGATTAAATTTTGAGTTTTGAATAATATTTTTGATATACACATCTGTTTATGAATTCTACTGATATTTTTTTAATATTTGAGCGAATATATTTAAATTCACTTTAAATTTAAATATATTCACTTTTTATTGATTAATTATTCATAAATTACAGTTCGAAGATTTAAAATAAGACCAATATTTTGATAAACTTCTTATAATATCAAAAATATAGTATTGAGGACACGAAAAGGACCACCATGGCGCAGAGGCACAGCGTCCGCCTGTAAACGCGACGATTTATGGGTTCGATTCCCATTCGAGGAGAATGAATTATTTTCTATTTCTTCGTTCTGGCAATAAGACAATAGCGCAGCGTTAAGTTCCGCCACTCAACACGCAATGTCTCGAAAGGCAGAAACTGTAATTATTATTTGTGTAAATTTTGACACAGCATCTGACATCGTTCATACACCAGTGGGAGGATTAATTTTATTTCACTCTCTCTGACCATACAAAACGCAGAGTTAGGCTCCGCCCATAGGCTAGGTAGCTAGCCTATGTTGACCTCACTGCATATCCTATTCGATACAGTACAATATGAGAAGCTGAAAAGCATAAAAAAATGTTACAATTACAATTATCGATACAGTTAAAATATATAATATTATATATTATATTATATTTCAGCTGCCACAATATTAACATTGCGAGGCTCCAGCTACGTTTCGTACCGCGTATACGATTGGAAAGATCGCGTGCATTCCACTAATACGAGAGTCAGCTTACATTTCCGGGTAAGATATATTTTTTATATTTGTCCGTCCTTAACATATAAAATGAACATTTAGTTAAAATTTCTTTCTATTTTTTGTGGTAAAAATCAAAATAAATCTATATGGTTTTTTCGATACGCTATCAAGATTTAAGTCCAACCTTATTTTTAAGCTCCTCTGTAGAGTTCAATACTTAAAATAATATTTATATAGATAGATACAAGTACATATAAATAGCTTACATATCTTGATTCAAATAAGCATTGCAAAACGTTTATAATTAAGTATAGTTACCTACAGTAATAATTAATAACAAAAGAATATACATTAAAGTTTTACCATAAAACTTTTATTATTCATTAAAATTAAGCATAAAAAATTTGGTGAAGGGATTTTAGAGAGTCGTAAAATATGATAAATGGTTAAATGGCGTCATAACAGTAAATACTGTGCTTGTAAATGTTATATGCTTAATGCATAACACATTGCATATGATTGGAAAGGTCATTTGTATTTTAGTAGTACTATAGTAGGCACTATATCAGTCTGTTTTATACGGAACCCTCCTTATTTAATAAGGATGGATGGTCACTTTGCAGTCCGTCTGTTTATCTGTTACTTCCCGTTGACATAAGTTATAAGATTTTGCAAGGTTTTAAAACGTACTGTACATATAAAGAAAACACAATCTGAAAATCATATTCAGCTTATATCAGTAGTTAAAATTTTCATACAAAGTGATGAAAATTAAGTTTGTCAATTAATAAAAGCTTCCTTCCGCTGATTTGAAATCATTAAATTGATACAGTATCCTCGGTGTGCGAGCACTACTCGCACTTATTATATTTTCACTTTATCTATATACAGAATAGGTAATTTTTTGAGTTAAAGCTATATCTCGCACACTCTCTGACTCTCTCTCTTTCCTAAACTGAGATAACATAGTGTTATGATTATTTCATTGTATTTATAACGAGATATATAGATAATTTTACTACTACTGTAATACAAATACTAATTTTACTACTGTAATAAAATATTTAATAAATAAATAATTTCTTATTTCCAGTAATTGCTTGACCTTTTACAAGTGATAAACATACAATTAAAAAATAATTTATTAACCTAGAATCTCAATGTCAGCTGCTAAAAAGTATTGCTAAAAAAGACGTCAATCGATAAAGTATTTCTTGGCTTTAAATGAATAATATTTCTTTGAATTAGCAGCTATGTATATAAACAAGTGTTGACAAAAATCTTTCATGTACAAATTACAATTTAAAAGGGAAAACGAAAAAGGATATCTTTAATATACACTCAAATTAAGCACATAATAATAAGCACACATAAATTTATAAAATGCACATAGTAATAAAATAATTTATACATATTGAATATTCGTATGGCTAATACTTTCGTGGCGCAGCGGAAAGCGTCTGTAAACGCGACGGCTTGTGGGTTCGATTCCCACTCGGGGAGAATGAATTATTTTCATTTTCTTCGCTCTGGCAACAAGACAAAAGTGCGCAATGCCTGAAAAGGCGAGAAATGGGGAACGGAGTATCTTAATACTATGTTCCTTCTGCCAACGGTTCCCTCTGGCTACCCTGCTATGTGCGGGATACAGCGTGAAGCTATCAAATTAGTATATTCATCGATACATATATATATTTACTCTTCCAGACTCGCTTCGACGACTCCGCCTTATTTTACGCGAGCGGTCAAATCGATGACAAACATCACTACATCGCGCTATCGATACATCAGGAAAAAGTCGCTATACAAATAGACTTAGGCGACGGACCGGTGGAGGACTACTTGGGGAATAAAGTCAATAATAACAAGTGGCATAACATAACTGTTATTTTGCAAGAAAACACAATATTCGTGTACCTCGACGATATAACGGCGACTTACGAAATTCCCGGCGAAGCGAAATTCGTTTGTATCGATCCCGAGATTTACATATGCGGGGGTCCAGATTTACACAAAATGAAGGGGTTGAAGTCTTTTAATAATTTCGCGGGTAATCTTAAATATGTTTATTACAACGATGTATCGATTTTGTACGAATTAAAACAAAACAACCCCAAAGTCCATTACATTGGCGTACTGGACCCGGAGTTTGAGGAAATCGATATAGAAGTGATACCGATAACTTATCCTTTCGCCACCTCCCATATTTGGTGGCCTTTGAATCAGACGAACAGTATTAATCTGATTTTCGACTTTAAAACCAGTAAGAATATGGCGGTTTTGGCTTACAGTCAGATTACATCTGGACAAGGCTATTGGGAGGTATGTATTACTTGTTTTACGTCACACATAACATATTATTACATATATTTATTTTGTCAATAATTGATTATCAACATTAAAATTTAATTTAGCATATACATACAATACATAATATATAACACTAAATTTTGCATTATAAAAAAATACTATTTTGTCTATGTAATGTCAATTAATTATTTATCAAGTATTATGTTTAAAAACTACAATTAAATGTGGATATTTATATGTTGACTTTGTTATTATTTTTATTATATTCCAATAGGCGTGGGTTTTATTTGTATATGTTTAAATTGTAATCATAACATAAGTGTATAAATAACACATTAAATATTTTAAGAAAATAGCGCTCGTTACCTCCTTTACAAATTTTTCACATTAAACAATACTTATTATGTAAATTTATACAAATAAAATTTATTCTTGCATAATATACCGGTTATTTAAAATATCTTTAAGAAACGCTTGTTTTACTATTTGTGTCATAGTTAGCATCGTTTGAAATACGCTTTATGTTGACTAAAACAAGTAATAAATTAATATGAATTTATCACTGTAATAATTTAGTCAGACCCGGCAGACAATGTAATGGCCGGAAAAGAAGCGTCATATTTATAGATATCTTAAATGTATAATATTTACATATATAACCTCTTTTATATTTCAGTAATTACATATACTCAAGACAGTTTTTTTAAATCACATAGCTAGAACAGTATAAACATACGTAGTGTTTGCTAAGTATGTGTGTGTGTGTGTTCACTTATGAATATTAATAAATTATAAAATAGTTGGAATAAATTGAAAATTAAAAAGCTTAATTTTTTTGTAACAACACTTGGTTTTATTGCTATTATTATAGTTATATTACTTTAGTGAATATATTTATGTAGCAATTTAGATTATTTATTATTTTGTTTCAATATTCCAAAAGTTAAAAGTAGCAATCGGTTGTATAATTTTAACGATGACTTAAAAATATAGTATAATAAAGGTACGTACTTACGTAGAATAAAAAATAAAAAACTAAGACTAGTTAATATTTCCCCATTAAAAAAAATTAAAATTTTAAAATAAAACTATACAACCGAAAATATTTTTAACCGTATATATGTATGTTTTGAATTTTATTCATAGACAAATTGTTCACATATTTCGATGTCATCAACTTCTAGGTAAGAATGGTAAAAGAAGAGATCCGCTTCGAGCTAGTGCCAGACGTAGGTAAGAATGTGACAGTTCTCAAATCGGTAAAGTTCAACGTCAGCAACGACTGGCATAACGTCGAGTTGGATTACAGGAAGGGCAGGATAAAGCTTACCGTGGATCATCACAACAAGCACGCGCAAATGTTTGGTACGGATGTAATTATTCGCATGGATGGAGAATGCGAATGCGACTTTATCTAACGTGATGGCTTGATTCTTGTTTATAAAAAGCATGGTTCTATACTTGTTTTATTTTTTTATCTTTTTGTTTTCTTTTTTAGTTTTATCACAATTCTATTTATATTTAAATTATATGAAAAGTAATGCCTTGTATTGCTTTGCAAAATATCATACATTATCTTTTATTATCCCGGAACTGCATATACAATGTACGTAATCACATACAATTTAGTTATAAGAAGCATGTTTTAATATACATTTAGGATTATTACGGTACCTAACGCAACACATCTCTCTTAAAAATACTGAAAGTATCAAAAATTAAAAGCTTATAATATATTTATTATAATATTATAATTAAAAGCTTAACGCTGTATCCCGCATGTAGCAGCGTAAAGCATAGGGAATCTAGTGTTCAGACTGTCCGTTCTCCACTTTCCGTCCAATTTTCAATGCACTGTGTAATGAGCGGCAGAATTCTTTCTACACTTGAATCTTGGTACCATAACTGAAAAATCTAACAATAAATATAAAAATATTTAATTTAATAACCGAGATTTTAACCTAGAATAACCAAGTATAGTTCTACACAAAATATCGTCAAAATGGCGCATATTCTTAAATATAAAAGTTACCTATTCACTGCTAACCTTGGAAATTAAAAAGTTGATCACGATGCTCACTTTATTATTTTATATCTTAAAGCCATTTAAGATTTAAATGTCAACTAATGTTTTGACCTCGTGTAAACCATTTTTATATGATATTTAAAAGCAAATATATATATATATATATATATATATATATATATATATATATATATATATATATATATATATATATATATATATATATATATATATATATATATATATATATATATATATATATATCTTCTTCCACTTTGCATTGTCCCGGCCTATTGCCAGGGTCTGCTTTCCTACTTAGTCTACTCCACTTTGCACGGTTTTGAGCATCCTCAGTGGTTAGTCCATTGGCTCTCATGTCGTGCGTCACGACGTCCAGCCATCGCTTCCTTGGACGTCCGGGGGGTCTTACTCCAGGGACAGACATATCAAGGCATTTTCTTCCGACGTAGTTCTTAGGCCGGCGCAAAACGTGGCCATACCATCTCAGACGACGCTCTTGAAGCTTATCCGCTACGTCACGGACCCCAAGACTACCTCGAATGAATGTGTTGCGTATGCGGTCAGCCCGAGTAACGCCACACATCCACCTCAGCATCTTCATCTCCGTTACGTGAAGCTCCTGAGTGTGCCGAGATAATGCTGGCCAACATTCGCTGCCGTATAGAAGAACTGGTCGGATCATGCTCTTGTATATCAGCCCCTTGAGTTTGGGCGGTATTCTGCGATCGCAGACCACACCAGTGACCTCCCGCCATTTGGCCCAAGCAGCGCTAACCCGGGCGTGGACATCGTAGTCGATGCCTCCGGACTCGTGATAGAGAGCCAATATTCCACGTTGCAAAGCGGAGTTTCCTTCTGGGTACTTTCTTCTTTAGCCGTGTCCGTACTTGACACGGTAGCCCTTGCCCATTTAACACAGGTGTAGGGCGCTGTGCCTGCGCGTCGTTTAGCGGCGACGCCCTAGCAGTACCCAGCAACATCTTTTTTCCTTTCATATGAGTGGCAGGTGGCGGCTTTTTAATGGAGCGATTGCCATCTGACCTCCAAAACCCATTTTTGTGGGGAAAGCCAAGGATGAGAGGGGAAAAGATTAGTAGAAAAGGGGGGGGGGGGTAAGGACACCACTTTCATGGATTGGGAAGGAGTATGACAGTGGTGGCTCGAGGATCCGGGGTCGCGTCGCGCCCAGTACCAATATCGGACAGATATTTGGCCAGACACCCTCTGAATATAAGTATATATATATATAAGTATATATATATATATATATATATATATATATATTATATATATATATATATATATATATATATATATATATATATATATATATATATATATATATATATATATATATATATATATATATATATATATATATATATATATATATATATATATATATATATATATATATATATATATATATATATATATATATATATAGCTTCACGCTGTATCCCGCACATAGCAGGGTAGACAGAGGATACCGTAGGCAGAAAGAACCTTGTTAACACAAGACCGTCCGGTCCCCGTTCACCGCCATTTAGCTGCGCTTTACCTTGTTACCAGGGCGTATATTGAAATAACATTTTTGGAAACTTATTTATTGTTTTTTTTATTTACTGTACTTACTTACTTTAGAACAACAAATTCATATATCTTTGTTTTTACCTTAACTTTTTAGTACTGTAGTCATTATTCGTTCTTTAGTTACCTTGAGAGGCAGATTAGGTGGCATTTAGTTATTTATGCAAATAAAAACACCGAATTGCTTACAACATGTGTATATGGTCTAATACCAAATAGTCTTTTTTTAAAAAGTTAGCTTAGATCTGAATTAAAATGTTTATTTAAATAGCGACAATATTAGTTTAAATGCAAATCAATATATCATCCATAAAGTCCGAACTTACAATATGTAGCTATAATCAGTAATTTATTCAACAAATGACACTTTCTGATAGAACCTCATCGTCTTCCGTATCTAATTATCCATCATATAAACTTATCGTCATATAATCATTATTACTTGAGCATGACGTAATATTGAGTAATATAAGGCATGTTTACTTAAATACATTAGGTAACTTTACCATTAGCGTTTTTTTACAGGGTTAGATTTTCAATTACAAGATAAGATCGTTATTGGTAGCGGATTGAAATCCGCCAATTTAGGTCTAATTGGATGTATGAGGAATATAAAAATTAATGGCCTTTTAATTGAGCCAAGGTATGTAACTATCCGCCATTTAACTTAAAAATTTTACATCTTATACTTGTTTTTTCATCTTTCACTTTATCCCCCTTATAACAGGGTATCATTAGAGAATCATTAAAAGACACTAACATTTCTGTTTTCTGGATAAATTCAAGACAAGACATATTGTGTGGTGAATCTCTACACCTTGCTTTCAACACCATGGCAAAGGCAAAAAAAAATATCGGTTGCTCTCCCTCTCATGTTGGCTTCAATAAATTAAATATAATATAAAAATGATATTAACTACGAACTAATAATTTTACTTTTTTTTCTCTTATATATGGCGTTTCGTTGCCAGTTAAGCACAATTCACTTCGCCAATGTCACGTTGAATGAAGAACACACAAAGGAAAGTTTACAACTAATAATTTTAATGGATTCATCAAAACCCTGATGAGTACATTAGACAGTTATTGTAATAAAAACAATAATTATGAATAAATAGCATATTTTTATTTATAATAAATTTTATTACTCAGGTTTGTAATAAACACAGAACGTGTGGTAGGAGAAGTAGCGATAGACGACTGTAGATATGTAGACCCCTGCACTAGGCCCAATACGTGCGAGCATGGCGGCATCTGCTCCATACGAGAGGATCGGGTCATTTGTAACTGTGATAATACAGGTGAAGTATGATAATATTAATATATCATTTTTTTGTTGATTATGCATATTTATAAGATTCCGTTCATTAAAGAAAAACAGAAGCTTTATCATTTTTGAATTTTGATATCTATTATAGACATTCATTTATATTTCATAACAATATTTTAACGTCAGAATTGAAATACCAAATATATTTGTGTAGTGTAATTATAAGCTTTGTCATTGGTGAAATTGATACTTAGAAGTTTTTAGTTTAAATGATCCCACTAGTATATCCTGTGCCAGTGTGTGCTGTGTGTGACGAAGAAGAAGATAAGATAATCTAGTATCTAGATACTCTAATGTCAGCTTTCCGCATGAATTCAAAATATTGCGAGTCGAGTGGCGGAACACAATGCCACACAATGAATTAAATTCATCAAACCTAACCTTCAAGATTACAATAAGTCTCTGTCCCCACTGTACTAAGATGGCCTTAAATTTATATTCAAATATATCTGTGTTATCTATTAATAGATAATATAATATAATATATAGTCTGACCACGAACTACTGCAATGTTTTCGAAACGTCGGGTTTCCAAAAATAATGTTAATGCGATTAATCCGGTTAAGCTGTTTTATTTAATATGTATAAATATCGCGAAAACCAAAGAACTTATTACATAATACATTTATTTAATATTTCAGGTTATATTGGAGAGAATTGTCACTTCGCTACATTTCGTAAAACATGTGAAGAACTAGCCCTCCTCGGTTATACCAGAAACGATGTATATTTAATAGACATAGATGGTAACGGCAAGTTTCCTCCAGCTCATGTGAAGTGCGAGTTCCAAATAGAAGCAGATTCTTCTACTACAGTTGTTGAACATAACTTACCTAGTCAAGTGGTAAGTTTGTTATATGATTATAATATAATCTTGTTAATAAAATTAAGCGCGGTTTGTGGGCTCGAGTGGGCACTCGAGGAGAATGAATGATTTTCATTCATTCATTCTTCGCTCTGGTAACAAGACGAAGCGCGACGTTGAGTACGCAATGCCTCAAAAGGTGGAAAGCTTAGAATTGAGTGTCTTAATACTAGGTTCACACAGTTCCCTCTGCCTATCCTGCCATGGATACAGCGTGGAGTTAATTTGTTAACAAAATTTAATTGATTAATATGCATAGGAAGTTTAAAAGCTTCTGTGTTTGGAATGAGAACAACTAACGCACTTATAAGCTTGTAAGTGGCATTCAATCGTTTGTAAAAACTGCACTTAGGGGAGCTTTGGAGGCCTTGCCAAACCATTAAAATTTAACTTAACTTATTTACAAAATAATCATTCTGAAGAATAATCCTTGGGTAGAGGAAATTTATGATAATCTCCTTGACGAGATGAGTTCTCAACAACGAGAATAAGTTGTAACAAACATATGAAAATTACGATCTAACTCGATAAGTAGATATAGTTTAATTGGCAACTTATAAATATACTGGAGTTCCAATATTCCCCATTAGAATGTGTGACAATCTGTATGGCTAATCTTAGACATTGACAAATATGTACTTTAAATCAATTAAATCTCGATTTTGAACAATCAAAATGTAGTATTGAAAAAAAAATTGTATTGAAAAAAAATCTAGTATTGAAAAAAAAGTCTAGTATTAAAAAAACACCTTAAGAATCGAATTCATCTCCCACTAATTATTCTGGTAAACTTTCATTAATTCAACCAGAACTAAATCATGTGTGAAATATAACAAATATTATGTAATGTAATGTTTTGTTATTTAATATATCATAATTAATACAGCCGTTACTAATTAACTTAAGTGTGATTAAATAATAATATTTCCTCTCAGGACGTCCGCTCAGCATCCGGCCAAGATTTTAGTTTTAAAATTAAATATAGAGAGTTTTCTGCAGAAATGCTGCAAGAGCTAATATCGCATTCGTTGTTCTGTCGCCAATACATCAAATATGATTGTAACATGGCGCCTTTGGAGTTGCACAGCGCCACCTGGTTTATCTCATCTTCTAATGACACTGTGGATTATATAGGAAATGTTAAACGGTAGGTACTTTTATTTTCATTTAAAAAAAATAATTGCATTATTTCTTTACAAAAAAAGAATTCAATTTAACTAGAGTTAATAACTCTGTGGAAAAGGTTACTGAAACCACGTCATATATCAGGCATATTACAAAGTAGCGCTAAACCCCGCTTATACTCAAAATAAACAAATTGAAAATCACGTTGTGTTAAGCTTTCAGGTAATAAATTGTACAACTTAGAGCGGTCCAAAGGACCTTGACCAGAAAGGGTTTGCATACAATACGTTAACGGATACAGACCTCGGTATATAAAATATTGTAGGTACACACCACGTACCCTCATATATACCTTTTTGGAAATTAATTTCGACCTTAACCATTTCAATAAATTGCTTTCCAATCCTTTATTCGTGTTTAAAGTTGAATAAATCACGTGCTAATGTGACGATAATGTCGGCCCGTTATTAATCTCGTTATACACTCGACGCGAGGTGAATGTAATGTGACCGCTTTAAGCAATTTTCATTCACTCTATTATTTTATCACTTCACTTTATTTTATTATTATTTTGATGAAATTTCAGTTATTTTAGGTAATTTATCGTATTTTTTTGCTACTTAGCGTAAATGAATTTGTTTTGTTACTCATTATTGTACTAGCTATTTAACTTCGCTTATATAAAGACGAGTCAAAAAATTTTGTTTTGTCTAAGTTAGTTAATAGTTTGCGTAATTAATTTGTGTTGCTTTCCTTTGGAAATCTCTTAAGTATTTTTTACTTTATTTTATTTCATTATCTATCATCTAGCTGTACTTCCGTACTAATTCTATATAGCAGAAGCATTTGCTTGGTTAAAGACGCTGTTCTCAGGATTTACAGGTTCTTTCAGAAGATTATTATTGTATTGGCAGTCAATTTATCGATGAAAGCTAAACCAGCTTTATTACATCGCCCTATGTAATCGTTTCAATGTAATCCACTGTACTTGTTACCGAAGGCCCTTACAGCGTGTGTCACACAACTCTGACTTATTCACATTTGACTAAGGAGGAGAAGCGCAGGAAAATTTCTTTGTCTAATTTTAACTGCCATCATCCTTCAACAATTGAATTTAGCTCGAAATAAATTACATAATATAAGTCTTATGCTGTTGGCTTTTTGACGCATTAGATCTTTTAAACGTTTGACACTTTTCAGAATTCTATAAATATTGTACAATAACAATAACCAAACCAATTATTTTTGTCCAGGCCCAAAAGAATGATAAGCGATCTTACAGAAGATTTTATGTAAAAAATAATATTATAATAAATCGACGCGAACAATCCGTTAAATTGCTTAATTTAAAGTTCAATGTTTCAATTTATATAATAATATTTTTCCAGAGGCTACTGTCCGTGCGGTGTAAACGCGACATGCGTCAACCCGACACAGTCTTGCAATTGCGACGCAAACGAGAACAAGTGGCATTCGGATGAAGGCACCTTGGTTCATCCAAATAGCTTGGGCATCACTGAAATGTTCTTTTTGCAACAAAAGGACTTGACCGAGGAAGCCCAGGGTAGAATTACTTTGGGGCCCTTAGAATGTGTTGAGACAAGTATGTTTTCATTTTAGTATATATTTTTGATTATAACCAATTTAGTGAAAATTCGTTTTTTTATAAAAAAATAATATTTTAGTCCTTATCTCATTAAAATATATGCGTCCACATTCTATCTATACTCTATATATATAACAAGTAATATACGTACACACATACATAATGTATCAAATATTTTATAATATAAATACACAAACTGATATACGAAAACCTTTTCTTGCTGGAAATGTAATATTAATATATAATATTATATTATACACTATATTATGTTAAATCGAGACAGACACACAGCGCTACGTGGTAACATTTACAACGTCGCAGTCCTACATCGAAGTGCCAGGATGGAGGAAAGGTGACATCGCGTTCAGCTTTCGGACCACAGGCACCAGCGCCATTTTGTTGTTTCAACCTCCTATCAGACCCAATTATCCGTCTTTTATGGTCGCTTTGACTAGTGGTGAGTTATTTTTGTTTCATTTTTTTTTTCTTTCATGCTGTATCCCGCATTGACAGACAGTAACAAGACAGTGGCAACCTAGTGCTAAAACGCTTCAGCCGAATTTTAGAGACATTATGTGTTGATTATTGTAATTTGGTACGGCGGTTTGTCTTCTTATCAGAGCGATAAATTAAAGATATTTCATTCTCCCTCATGGGGATCGAACCCACTACTGACGCGCTTACAGCCAGATACTGTGCCGCAGCTAAATATAATTATCATAAACTTAAGTAACTTTTGTAAATATCAAATAACAATTAATTATCATTCTTCAAATATCTTTTATATTAATATTCTAGGTCGAAATTTCGTCATTACCTTTATTTGACTTATAAGGATGTGAATGCATATTTGTAAAAAGAATTGTTGTAAAAAGAAAGTATCTGAAAGATATTAGTTCAAGCCCAGCTCTGTTCGAATTTTTAAAGAAATTTCAGTACTTCTATCTTCTACTTCTAAACAAAGAAAACATAGATTTAGAGATCCTAAACTTATTAAGCACTACAAAATATATGGCAATAATAGCATACTCTAGTATTCTACATAAATTGTAAATTTTTACAGTTTTAAAGTACATTAAAAAAAATTAGAAACTTTCTGATTGGACAGTTACCAAGAGGCGCGGGTTCAAATCCCGCTACGTAAAAAAAAATTATACGCATCTATATATATATCTTTCCTTAGTGCATAAATAGAACACTCTCACAATCTGTTCACAGAACACGAACTAACATTCAACTTCACGCTAAACACGGGTACTACAAGAAAACTAGTGATTAACTCCAAAAGAAAATTGAATGGCGGAGAATGGCACAAAATTTGGATAGATTACAACTTCTACCATGTCAGATTTATGCTCAATACTGAATATCAAATGCTTAATTTGCTGTTGGAAGAGGAATTTGGTCCTTTCGAAGGCTCCATGTTCATAGGAGGTGCTACTGCGTAAGTATTATAACAGAGTAGAAAGACTTTGTTTCCGTGCATTTTAGTTTAAATCAGTTATTTCATAAATATGAAATTTGCTTACTTATAAACTTCCAAATTCAACCAATTTAATCAATTCACATTGTTATAGAATTTTGTTTTATTTTTAGAGAGCATTTAAAAAAATCGACAGTTCATCAAGGTCTCATAGGCTGCTTCCGCGGCTTGGTCGTGAACGGTGAGATCCTAGACATATACAGCTACATGTCCGTCCATCTGTCCGAGATTATCAAGGACTGCAAGCCCTCGTGCGTCCCCAACCCGTGTCAGAATAAAGCCGTCTGTAAGGAGCTTTGGTCGTCTTACGAGTGCATTTGTAGGAATCCTTGGGCGCACTTGGGGGTGCATTGTGAGGAAAGTAAGTGGTTTTGTTTTTTTTTTATTGTTTATCTTATTTATCTTATTATTTAAGGTTTAAAATTAATTATCTTGAATGTTTTTTTGTAATTAAGAACATAAACAGCAATTGTTGCATATGAAGAAAATTTTACATTTGTCTTGAACAATATCTTTTCAAAATGACACTTAATGATTATTTTAATTAATATTAAAATATAACTGCTGAACTATATAACTAAGAATTTAAATGCTGAGATACTCTTTTATACACTCTCCACCACACCATTTTTTAAAGTAGTATATATATATATATATATATATATATATATATATATATATATATATATATATATATATATATATATATATATATATATATATGTATATATATATAGTATATATTTATATATATATATATACATACATACATACATACATTTTACATATTCCAAGAATGCCTGCTGTCATATTTGATACTATTTAATTTCTATTTCTTATGTAAATGACTATGTCAAAATGAGAATAAAAACACTTTAAGCCGAAGAATCGTCTCCATCCTCCATCCTCCTCCATCACACACAAGTCATCTAAACTTCGAGGACGTCATATAGTGTTATACATATACATTGTACATAAAACATCAGTATAAAAAACAAAGAGTAGCACATTTCCTAATTGCTTCCTCTTCGAAATGTTTATTTACAAAAGCAATTACTTAAAATCTTAACTTAAGTGCTTCTTCATTATTTACAATCTATTTTTTACTTTATAGGTAGTCTATAGATTATAATTTTATTGATGCAACATTTTGATTGTGGGTGCAAATATCTCATGGGGAACAATAAATTAAATAATCATTTGATTTTACCACCCAACATTTCCTGGGCTCCCGACCTCAAAGGGGCCTTGTATGTTAGAGAATGGGGGGCCCAGAAAAAAATGTTATATTGGTCAACTGGTCCCTTAATTTGCTCAGGGGTCTCGACATCTCCAAATACAATATCGTAGGGTTCTATGAATGTATGTTTTTTTAAATTAAGAGAAAATGTGACAACCGAATTCATTATAAATGAATAGTTTGCTATGCATGACGATAAAAATCCTTTAAAAAAAATATACTCTTATAAAAGTAAGGTTCACAATGCAATGTAACCGTGTGCCGGTAATATCGTTATTTCACATATCTACATAAATTCTTTATTCAATTATAAAAACTTATATAACATAATTTACAAATTTTATAAAAACATACATACAATACCTACATCATACATACCACATAACAATACACACATACCCATAAAACATACACACATACACACATACACACTACCACATACACACAACCACTACACACATACCACTACACACAAACATACACACAACCAAAATACACACAACACACAAAACCATACACACTACACAAAACAACACACATAACCCCATCACACAAAACACTACACACAACACACAAACACATAACACAACCCCACATACACACATAAACCCCAAAACCCTACACACATACACACCCACCCAACCACAAACCCCCCACACAACACACACATACACACAACACACACCCCCACATACACCCATACACACAACAACATCACACATACACACATACACACATACACACATACACACATACACCATACACATACACACACACACATACACACATACACACAATACACACATACACACATACACACATACACACATACACACTACACACATACACACATCACACACACATACACACATACACAAACAACACATACACACATACACACATACCACATACACACATACACACAGACACACATACACACATACACACATACACACATACACACATACACACATACACACATACACACATACACACATACACACATACACACATACACACATACACACATACACACATACACACATACACACATACACACATACACACATACACACATACACACATACACACATACACACATACACACAGACACACATACACACATACACACATACACACATACACACATACACACATACACACATACACACATACACACATACACACATACACACATACACACTTACACACATACACACATACACACTTACACACAACACACACACCCCACACACACACACACACCCCCACACACACACACACACACACACAACACCACAACACACAACACACACACAACAACACACCACAACACACACACACACCCCATACACACAACCCAACACACATACACCATAAAAACATACACACATACACACATCACACATACACACAACACACATACACACATACCCCAAAACACACATACCACATACACACAAACACATACACATCCACATACACACATAACACCATACCCAAAATACCACTAATACAACTCCCAAAATACATACTACTACATACATACTACATACATACATACATACAAACATACATACATACATACATACATACATACATACATACATACATACATACATACATACATACATACATACATACATACATACATACATACATACATACATACATACAGACATACATACATACATACATACATACATACATACATACATACATACATACATACATACATACATACATACATACATACATACATACATACATACATACATACATACCTACATACATACATACATACATACATACATACATACATACATACATACATACATACATACATACATACATACATACATACATACATACATACATACATACATACATACATACATACATACATACATACATACATACATACATACATACATACATACATACATACATACATACATACATACATACATTTTACACATTCCAAGAATGCCTGCTGTCATATTTGATACAATTAATTTCTATTTCTTATGTATATGACTATGTCGAAATGAGAATAAAAACACTTTAAGCCGAAGAATTGTCTCCATTCCAGGGATCGAATTCCATAGTCCATA
Organism: Dione juno; assembly: GCA_037127375.1. Lineage (NCBI taxonomy): Eukaryota > Metazoa > Arthropoda > Insecta > Lepidoptera > Nymphalidae > Dione > Dione juno. The sequence continues at coordinate 6,140,017 of JAXRJS010000052.1, forward strand.
CTATAGCGTATACCATCACACAGACTAGTCATCTAAACTGCGAGGACGTCATATGGTGTTATACATATACATTGTACATAAAACATTTATCAGTATAAAAAACAAAGAATTGCACATTTGCTAATTGCTTCCTCTTCGAAATGTTTATTTACAAAAGCAATTACTTAAAATTTCAACTTAAGTGCTTCTTTATTATTTACAATCTATTTTTTACTTTATAGGTAGTCTATAGATTATAATTTTATTGACGCAACATTTTGATTGTGGGTGCAAATATCTCATGGGGAACAATAAATTAAATAATCATTTGATTTTACCACCCAACATATCCTGGGCTCCCGACCTCAAAGGGGCCTTGTATGTTAGAGAATGGGGGGCCCAGAAAAAAATGTTATATTTGTCAACTGGTCCCTTACTTTGCTCAAGGGTCTCGACATCTCCAAATACAATATCGTAGGTTCTATGAATGTAGTGTTTCTTTAAATTAATAGAAAATGTAACCGAACCGAACCGAATTCATTATAAATGAGAAGTTTGCTATGCATGACGATAAAAATCCTTTAACAAAAATATACTCCTATAAAAGTAAAGTTCACAATGCAATGTAACCGTGTGCCGGTAATATCGTTATTTCACATATCTACATAAATTCTTTTATTCAATTATAAAAACTTATATAACATAATTTAATTTCAAAATAGTTTCTCTAAAACGAATATTAAACAGTCTAGAGCAAGCCACATAAAGCTTAAATATATTTTAAATACTAAAGAAGTTCACACAATTACAAACTTTCCAGACATAAACGAGAAAGCCTTGACGTTCCAAACAAAAGAGGCATATCTAAAAAAAAACTATTTAGTAGATAACGCGACGGACGCTGAAAAGATCAGATTAAAGAAAATGATGGTTGAAAATGTTCTGATGAACTTGAGAACTTACGACGACAACGCATTAGTTTTGTATGCGAATGATAATTTGAATAATTTCATACATTTATTCATTCATAACGGCACAGAAATAATATATCTTTTCAACAATGAAGATGAGATCGTCCAAATGAATGTTACATATGAGAAGATCAACAAAGGGGAAAGTGTTCAGATCGCAATTATAAGGACTGCTAATACGACAACGTTGCACGTCAACGATAAGAATACTACTGTCGATAAAGTTGCTAATATGCTGTCTGATTATACGAACAAGCCGTGGCGGAATCCGGAATTGGGTGAGTTATATTTTTAGAGTATATAATATAATTATTAAATATTTTTATTAATAAATTAGCTTCACGCTATGGCAGGGTAGGCAGAGGGTACCGTAGGAACCGTTAGGAACTGTATGAAGGAACCTAGTGTTAAGACACTCCGTTCACCGCTTTCCGCCTTTCGAGGTATTACGTTTTTTTTTATAAATAAAATTAGTTGGTGCCCGTGTCTTCCCTTGCGTGGAATTACTCCTATGGCCAGAAATATTTAAAACGGCGATTTTAATAAATTTCGGATTATATTATCTCGTAATTATTTAATCTGAAAAGTGTTATTTTCATTTTCAATATGTGTGGAATTTATGTATGGCAGTGTCTTTTTATCAATTTGTCAATATCGACGCCTTCGGCAAATATGATCTAGATGATCTAGATATCAAATATACCTAGATTTACGATAATATATTAAAACATTTTAATTTATAATATGAAATAAAAATACTACTAATGGCCTCAATTTAAACATAAATATTTATTATTCATATATCGTGATTATGCATGTAACAGCTGATCTTTAAAATGAAGCCATGTACATAAATCACAATCATTAATTATCTTTTAAATCATTTTAATTAAATTTTGATGAATACGTTATTAAATTGCAATTAATAATAAACATAACAAGTCATTGAACATCAAGAATAACAGTGAAGTAATTCATATTTTCAAATTTTCGCAATAAATTAAACAATCATTAAGTTATAATACTTTATTATGTATAAAATATAATACTTTATCTGAATAATATATTTATTAAAACTTAATTCAAGAATTGGTACGGTTTTGCTATTTTTGATATTTTTATGTTCATAGACTACTGTATCTAAAAAATTAGACCAGGAGGTCTTACTAACAAAACGCTCACTTGTCTATTATCACTCATTGTGGATCTAAGATAGTTAGGGAACATCTCTTACTATATTGAGAATAAATAACAATTTTCAGAGGTCATCCGTCCACAGAGACCACCAGCACCTCCAACAGACTACTTTCAAATGAACTTGGGGGGCTACGACCCCTACTCTCTCCACTTAGCGCCCCGAGCTTCAGTTCTGCCGCAGGGCGGTTACGTAGGTTGCGTACGGGGGTTCAAAATTGCAGATCACGTTGTGGATCTGTCGAAAAAGGCTCAGCAGAATATTGATCAAGGTAATTCATTGGTATAATGAATGTCCATTTTATATATAACATTTTTATTAGTGACGATTATGAATTAAATAAATCGATTATCAAGTAAATACTCGATTATTTTCAGTTCGAAGGTGTTCTAAGTATTTTTTTAAAGTATTATCAAAGATATAATATATTATAAATACATATAAAGTAACTAACTCTACACAAGCTTTATATAATTTCGTTTAATAATAATTAAATTAATAATTAAAAACATATGTTCTAGATTTAACGGGTGTATTACCAGAATGTAATATGAAATGCGACTCAGAGCCTTGCAAAAATGGCGGTATTTGTACCGAAGACTTTACTAATCAAGAAAGTAGTTGTGATTGTGAGCTTACCAGTTACTTTGGTGAATATTGTATGGAGGAGAAAGGGGCGGATTTCAACGGAGAAAGCATTTTGCAAAGGAAGTTTGTCTTAACTGGACCCATAGTAAGAGTAAGTTTTTGAAAATTATAATTATGTATATGGTCATGGAGTAACGGCATAGTGGCTGACTGTAATACTCCTCAAGCGAATGAATTATTTTTATTTCTTCGCTCGCTAGTATGAAGAAAAAGCGCGGCGTTGAGTTCCGCCGCCGTTCTGAAGTTCGCAAAAAGTCGAGAACGGAGTGCCTTACTTAGTATGAAGCTAAAAATCAGAATGATTCATACCTATATGAATGATAAGTATAGGGCAAAATACAACTTATATATTTTTGTTTTTCTTAATTATCAAAAATGTATATGGCGGTCATTATATAATTTTCGTAGACTAAAAAGATAAATACAAAAATTTATTTTATGCTTATTACTCAATTATTATATGAAATTAATATTTCTGACATTTTAATGTTTGAACTTAAGACCTATGAACTACAGGGCCGGGGACGAAATAACTTACAAACATACATTAATCATAATATTCATTTAAAGAGTTAAAATAGTAGCGCCGAGGATCGTCGTGGCGCAGAGGGACAACCTCTGCGTACAAATGCGACAGCTTGTGGGTTCGATTCCCACTTGAGGAGAATGATATATTTTCATTTTCAAGTCAACAAGGTAAAAAGGCGGCGTTGAATTCCGCCATTCAACACGCAATACCTCGAAAGGCAGAAAAGCGGGGAACGGAGTGTCTTGACACTAGATCCCTTGAGCCTACAGTTCCCTCTACCTGCTTGTGCGGGATACAGCGTGAATCTCAAAAAAAAGAAAAACAGCATAACACGTTAATATATTCTTTAAAATATTATCATAATCATATCAGCCGGGAGACGCCCACTGTTGGACAAAAGCGAAGGAGAAGACAAATCATACCAACACTATTTATTTTTTATTTAAAAGAAGTGACTTGAATATGTTTTAAATTTTAAATATACCGCGTTCTTCGCGTTCTTTATTCTAGTCCTGACAAATGTACTGATATGTACTATCTTCTATTTCAAACATCGCCAATGTTTAAAATAAAATATTATACTAAAAAAACGTTATTTGAACTTAAATAATGCTAACTTGCACTAGCAAGATTACTAAATCGACGTAATTTAACCGTCTCTGTTTTTATTGTTCGTTCGAGGTTTGCACATTTATACATCAGGATAAAAACTATCCTATATATATTGTCTAAGGTTATGAACAATTAGTATGCCAAATCTAACCCACTTCTCTTTAGTAATTTAAAATAATTTAATTTTGTTACTTTTTCATTTATTTTCCGGGAACAGCTTGCAATACCGGGATAAAAGCTATAATTTATGCGGCTCGGGACTTCAAGCTATTATTTTTTTTAAAACTTTACTGTACAGAATTGACTTTTCTATCCGTTTATTATATATATAAAATATAAAATTAAAAATGAAATGGAAAAGGTCCTAATCGTTCCGACCCGAAAAAAAAACTCGGAGGCGAACGTTATAAAAACGGATTTTTCGCGATTTTCAGCGAAACGATAACTTTTACCATAAAATTAGTTAAGACAAAAATTGTGTCTACATAAAATGTCTTAATGCTTTTTTCCCTAAAAGCCTCAATTTTTGAGATATAACGATCCAAAAAGTTGAAAGAGGTTTAATCGTTATAATATTTTTTGTCTGTTTTCAGGTAAAAATTAAACTGGCATTTTCAAGCAATGATCTGAGACAAAAGAATACCGTCCTGCTGTTGGTGCAGACTGAAAACAAGTACGTAACTTTCTTTTTTCTTCATTTAATTCAGTGAAGTGTGGAAAATAGTTATAATTAAATAAAACTTTTTTAGTTATTTAAATAAGGTATATTGGCCTTGTCATCTGGTTCAATATTTTGAATATAAAAACAATACTTTTACTAGCTACGTTAGTGAAAAGCTACCTTTTTATATATTTTTAAACATAAGAAACATATAATTTTATCTTATCTTTCTTAAACTATAAAAGATTATGAATCTTAATTCAGGATACATAAATAAAACCTTTTTGATTTTATTAGTATTTATGTATATAAATATATAGCATTTCCAGACGCAGCTATTACTTGCTTGTCGCCATAACTCAAGACGGGTACTTGAAGTTTGAAGAGGATCGAGAAGACGCCGCTTACGGCGCTGAAGTCAAGGATAGGAACTTTTTGAACGGTTCGTTCTATATACGTATATGTATCTCTTCATAATATACTATCATATTAAATAGTAAGCGACTGTTTTGATACGAGTATGATAGTAAAAGCTATCGATAGGTTCGATACCCACTCGAAGGAGTGGACCATTTTTATTTCTTCGCCCTGAAAAGACACAGGGCGGTGTTGAATAACGTCACTCAATAAAATTGTCTGATGTTTAGGCAGAAAATGGACAACGACAAGTACTTTCATACTATTTTTACCCTTCTCTTTGATTACCCTGCTTTATATAATAATAACTAATAAGTAATAATGAAATTAAATAATGAATAATAAAAAAAATTAAATGAATTAAAATAAATATAATAATAATTAAATAAACTCAAAATGCTGCAAATGCAATTATTACGTAAAATCTATAATTTGTCCATCCAGGAGCTCGCCACACGGTGTACTACACCAGAACAGACCAAGCAGCCAAGCTACTAATAGATAGAATAGAAGTGCCGCTGGAGAAGCTTCCTCCGCAAGGACCTTGGGAGGCGTTCGACGTCGGCTCCAACGAAGTGCAGATCGGAGGACTGAACACTACCGACCCGAGACTGAAAATTTATAAAGGATACAACGGATGTCTGTCTAGTAAGTGTATACTCCTGAGTAAAATAGTATAAGTAAGTAAATGAAGAATTTTGGAAATAGAATAGAACCTCTCTATGGTGTTACTACGCAATGCTAACGTGTACAGCTCGATACATATATTTTCAAATAGTAATTGTATAGGTACAATAAGTACTAAGCCACATATTGTATTTGATTATTATTAAAATACTGAACAGATGTAGGCAATAGCGTGAACTAGTCGTATAATGATGTACCGCACAGACATCCTGCTGGTGCTGAACGCGCACGCCATGGCCCCGCTGGAGGAGTACATGCTGTTCACGCGCTCCGGCGCGGAGGCGGTCAACGCCGTGAACGCGCCGGGCGTGCGCGCCGCGCAGTGCTCCAGCGACTTCGACGACGCCTGGCCGCGCGCGCGCGACAGCAACAACGGGAGCTTCCTCATCGTGAGTCCCCACTCTCCCTCTGGCGAGCTTGCCGGGCCTCGCCGTGCCATGCCGGGCCTCGCCGTGCCATGCCGGGCCTCGCCGTGCCATGCCGGGCCTCGCCGTGCCATGCCGGGCCTCGCCGTGCCATGCCGAGTCTCGCCGGGCGTGTGAATGCACCATTAGAGAGTGATCCCTAGAACGTACTCGTACTGATCGTAGAGTAGAGTAGAGTAGTACATAGTAAATAGCGTGCATCAGAAGTGCGAGATCAGTCTGACCGCGTCCACTGCACACGATTGCTTCGCCAAAAATCCAAATAATAAGCCAAATATATAAACATATTTGTTTTACAGTTTACAGTTACTTAACAATTTCTACCAATCAATCCCCATTCTGTGTCATCTTTATCTTGTACAGCCTTAGCCATAGATTAGACAGCTATGTCTAAAGCGTAACGCCTCGGCATTGAAATATCATACAGTTAAAACAGCACTGTATTCTCACCGATACTATATTAATACTGCTGGATATAAAAATCGGAATCAGGAGAGCACTTCAAAATCCCCAGTACAGTTACTGAATTTCACATTGGACCATGTTAATAGATGGTATGCTTTTTCGTCGTGTTGCCCACAGACTTACAGTGTTTGTGCCTTTTTTGATTAAATTTTATTGTATGAAAAAAAATAACGTTGGATTTATACCCCAGATTATCTGCCTTCTTTGGTCTCTGAAAAATGTAAATATAAAAGGTATACGCTTTGCATCTTATAAAGTATAGTATACTCTTCCATTGGTTTCTACGTGTTATCCAAGCAGTATGTCTCATATAATCCTTGAGTTGAAAATTTGGGCCTATGATGTGCTTGTACTTGTCTGATGTGAATTAGTTCTCAACTCAAGGGAATATTTTAAAATTACCTTAATTTCTATAATTTTCAAAAACAGCGTTGAATTCCACCACGCGACAAATACTTAATGTATCGAATAACCATTCGCTCGGGAGGAATAGATTTTCGTTTTCCTCGCTCTGGTAACAAGACCAAGCGCGGCGTTGAGTTCCACCACTCAACACGCTGTGTCGCGAAAGCTATAAAGTGGGGAACGGAATGTCCCAACACAATGTTGCCTTTGCCTATCTACTTGCGGGAAACGACGTGAAATGAAAAAGAAAAAAAATACATATATAATTTCAGAGTGTAGACAAAACGTGGGTGGAGGACCCTCCCTCGCGAGCTCCATACGACTCGCTCCACACGGCGCCTGATGCGGAAGAGGAAAACACTGACAAGCTGTTCATATCACTGATTGTCATATTTATATTGGGATTGTGCTACACGGCGTCTCACGTGAGATATATTTAGATACACTTAAATTTTACAAGCATTGTCCAATATTTAAACTGAAAGCTTAAAAGGAGGCTCCATTCAACAAAAGAGCTTTCTATATGTTTGGCTGTGAAATAAATACAAAAAATATATTATTATTGCTTTATGGTAAGGCTTCAAGATTTAACTGTAAACGTAGTAATAGGTTCGATGCGAAGTCGAGGGAGTACATAATTATCACTTCCCTGGTTTCATACAACAAAGTGCAGCTTTGTGTTTTACAACAGGCAGTGTCTCAAATGTCTCAAAATCGTACTAGACGCCTAACTGATATATGATTAAATGCTTAAAAGAATATTTGTGGGTAAAAATACTTTCATTCGTATATTTTCGTTATTTACATACAAACACATTATACATTTTAAAATAAAACACTTATTGTAGAATATTTTGTACAGATGTGGAGAACACAGAAAGCTTACAGGATGAGATTAGATAAAGAAACTGATGAAAATATATTGAGAAGTAAGGAGAAGGCGACGAAACTTCAAGAGCCTTCTGTATCGTTCATTCAGGTAAATATTTATTATTGTTTTGCTTTCAATTTTGAATGGGAACTTTTTTTATTTATTTAATCTTGTGTATATCATTATACAGCAGTGATAATCTAGTGTCAGAACATTCCGCTCTCTATTTGTAGCCTTAATTAAGCGCGTTGAATGGCGGAACTGAATGCCCCGCTGTTTCATTTGGGTAAAAATTGCTGGGAAATGAACATAATTTATTCCCCCGAGTGGGAATCGAATTCACGTCCTTCGCGCTTCCAGTGAAGCTGTCCCTTACAATTAACTGCACTACAATCAGTATATAGATTGATAATTTTATTAAATTTTATAAAGGAATTTAACTTAAAACTTAATTAAAAATCACCTTACAATTATAAATAAGCAAGAGTTAAGTAAAAAAGTTCAAATGTTTAATTCATACCAAACAAAAAATAGCTCAATAAAGAAATGGAAGAAAACCAAGATGGCGACAAGAAGTCGAATGGCGTCGTCATAGACGTGGTACCTACAATTATTATAGAAACTGAAGAAAAACCAGTCAGCAGACGAGGCTCGATACGGTTCAGAGGTAACATTGCCAACACGCAGTAATTTAATGTAGAAAAACTTTTAAGCTAAATTCATGGAACTTAAAATTATTCATATTACGACACTCCAAAAGAAGTATTTTTAAAATGAGGAGAAATTACGTTGGGAACTGGTTACATGGGCACATAGTAAAAAAAGACCCAAAATTAGCAGATGTATAAATAATTAAATTTTCAATCAACATGAATCTTCTCGGTACATCCCGCAAGTAACAAAGTAGGCATAGGGAGAATAATTTTGATTCTCTCCACACACTTTCCGCCCTACTTTCCAGATGTTCCATATTGAGTGGCGGAACTCAACGCCGCGCTTTGTCTTGTTACCGGAGCGAGAAAACTAATATAGTTTATAACCCGCGAGTGATAATCGAACCCCCAACTGTCACGTTTACATTCAGAGGATGTGCCGCTGCGTCACGGTGAATTTAATTAAATTCATAATTAAATTCTCACAAATATTTAAAGTTTTAACAATTATATTATAAATAACAGATATGGTTGACAAGGATATAGCGTGGGAGCCGTTAGAGGAAAAAGACGAACCTTTAGAAAACGAAGAAGAAGAGGAAGAAGAAGAAGCAGACAGTGCATCGTACGAAGAAACAGAGGAAGAACACGAAACTGATAATGATGAGAATGTGGTATATATTTTGTTGAATAAATTTTTTTTTAATAAAAATACAATTTAGGTGGACACAGATATGACACTGTGGCTTAAATAAATATAAATTACCTATAGCTTACAATATACTTATATGTTTTATTGTATAATATATTTGGAATTTTTTTTTTCTTTCAGGACCTACTTGAAAATACTCCAACAAATGACTCTGAACCTATTGAACGAAAGCTGTCAGCACACCTATGCAAAGTGGATGAAGAAAATCATGTAGAAATAGCATTTAATGCCTAATAAAATTTTACTAATTAAATAATATATAATAGTGTCTCAATATTGCCTTTAATTATTCTTAAAAAAATATTTTTTCAAATTTGAAATAAATATATCAGATTATATTGTACACTTTTTTATTTTATTTACTTTTTAATTGAGTCATAAATCTGTAAAGTTTTATATATGTGCGGTATCTATTCGTGGGAATAAATTATTTTAATGTATCTTGGTCTGGTAAGAAAAGACGCGACGTTGAATCTTGCCACGTAATGTCCCAAATTTGGGAAAAAAAACATGTAAACAAAGTTAAAAAAATGTAGCAAATGTAGCATCAGAAAAAACTTAGCTTTCCTTACTATACACGGGGTAAAGCTGGAGACTAAAAATATGCGTAATGTTTTATATACATATTCAGTTAAATACGCGTCGGCAAGCGTAGCGTTGGACGTCAGATGGACAGATGATATAAAAAAGGCTGGTAGTGACTGGATGGCAAAAACGAAATATCGTGCCTTATGGCGTACCCTGGGGGAGGCCTACGTCCAGCAGTGGACTGATATAGGCTAATAATTATGATAATGATTCAGAATTCTCAAAGTGAATTTATTTGAGTATATTAAATGTCTGTACCCTATTGTAGTAAAATCTTTAAAAAACAGTTAATAAACTTGTAGTTCTAATACTGTATGTTTAGTGTTTCAACATTTATTGTCTGTAAAACAATTTAATCCCATTGTTATTTATTATCTGTAGTCTGTACTTGTTTATGGATCACAAATTTGTCAGTACATATTTGATTTAGGAAGTAGGATCCGTAGATTGTCATGGACGAAATTGAAAAAGAAAAGATAACAACTTTATCCTCGCAATTGCTAGTGACGACAATATGCCACCCTATAGAATATGCAAAAGTTCTTATTCAACTGGGATTCGAGCCCTTGCCGCCCCGACGCTCTACAACGCTCTTCGGTCGGCCTGCCATGATATTACCTAACGTTTTTCAATACATCAAGTTTATTAAGAAATCTGATGGCTTGTTTGGGTGCTACAATGGGTTATCGGCGAAAGTACTCGGTCTTGTCGCTTCGAGCCAACTCACCTCAAGGGTAATCGACGTATGCGGCATCGACCTCCCCGAAATCAACGATCCTCCTAACATAGTTACGGATGAAGAACCTAAAATTGAAGATTATTATAAATTAGGGCGTCGTGATATGATCATGCACTCAGCATCTGTGATAGTTTCATATCCTTTCCACGTTGTGTCAGTCAGGATGATGGCATCGTTTATTGGTAAAGAGGAAGATTACAGTTCGTTGCTGGGTGCAATTGTGTCTATTTATCGTGATGACGGTATACTTGGTTTCTTCCATGGAATTATACCGAAGCTTTTAGGAGATTTAACTTGTGTAGCTGTCACTGGCATATTGGCTTACTATGTAAATAAATATTTGGTGAAAACAAAAGATCTACGATACTACACAGTACCATTGCTCACATTTGTTACTAGTACTTTAACTTATCCACTAGTGGTGGTGTCTACTTGCATGGCTGTGGCAGGCAGCAGTCTAAGGGCTGGCAACCCCCCTTTGATGCCAGCATACCCCTCCTGGCAGACCTGCTGGAAGGACCTTCTAAAGAACAAACAACACAAACGCGGGTCATCCTTAATCTTTAGGTACTATATTGCTCCCATTGCAGCTATGCAGTAATCACCTCTACACTAATTTACTATTGCATTTATCAATTTGAGTTAATTTGCTAAGTGTTATTCCATAATCACCAAAGTAGATATTTTGAATTCTTGTAGAGACTACAACATGATTACTGTAAATAATTTAGTATAAATGGTGTATTATGTGGATCCTTTGCTAGATTGTTGAGTAAAGGTGTGGTTATATTTAATAAATATATTTTGTTTCATGTTAGTGTTATTTATTTCAATGTGTGTACAAGGAAAGACAAATCATATTGGAATCACTTTAATTTAGCTAAAGTTTGAGTTTTGATAAAATCATCTACTAAACTTTTGTCTAGCATTGCAATTGCCCTCCTATGAAGCGCGGGAACAGCTTGAGCACTTCCACTTTCTTGTTCAAATTTCATAAAATTCAACCAAACATCGATATTGTTTTTTCCATGATGCTGGATTAATGCTTCATAGCATTTCCTAATGTTCTTCACCAAAGGCTTATCCTGTTTCATTTCAATTTCAATCATTACTTTGTGCACATCTTCTTGTGTCGGTGGTGTTCTTATAAAATCTTCATAAACTTGTCTTGCAGCTTTGACTCCATTTTGCTCGTAAACTTTCTTTAAAAGTTTTGGTTTTAGAAACAATAGGACTGCACTTTCACAAGTCTTAAATTGACTATAGCAATTTTTAAACTGAAATGCATAAAAATAACAGTATAATTTTGGTATTATCAATTTTTTTACACAATTTATATAAACTTGTTAAATTAAATACATACCACTACATTAGATTCTACATTGTCAAGCATATAATTCCAAAGCGCTATCATATCATCCGATTTTAAACTTTTATTAGCTTGTTTTAATATTGACAATAGTTCATTTTCATCATATTTAAAATGCTGAAGCTTTTCTTCCCATAGATATCTATAATGTGGTTTTTTTTCTAAAGCTCCATTTAAAATCTAAAATAGTATATACAAAGTATGTATTAACTAGTGCATACAAGAAAATTGAAAAGCTCCCAAAGACTGAATAAACAAAAAAGGATAATAATATTATATTTTATTTACTCAAATGCCACAATTTATTTAAAAAACAAAATTTATTAAACAAAAATCATTTTATAAACAGTAAAATTTTTACTTACAGCAAGAAATTCATCACTTGATATTTCATCTTCCAATTTCAACATTCTTATACCAAACATGTACATATCATGTGTTAATAATCCATTTTCATGGCCGTAATACCAGGCATGTTTAACAAAATTTATTTTTTGTGTTTCATTATAAGGTCCATTTAGACTGAGTAAGCCATGAATGTATTTTGTGCACAGTTTTTCATCGGAAAACTGAAATAGTTGTTTTTAATATGTGAAAAGTATACTATATAAAAAAGTATACTATATATATTATATCCATTCCTTAATTTAATATAATTAGGCTCTAGAAAAGTACCTGTTGCAATGCTTCTTCATATACTCCCATATAATTATTAATTTCATTTGGATATTGAACTTCACTATTCACAAATTCTTCGATTTCAGTCCAGTGGCAACCCTATAAGTTATAAAAAATTTAATATCTAAACCCTTGGAAGGTTTAGTTATGAAAATCATGTCATATATACATTAAAAAAAAAAACTTACTTCCAATTCTTTCATTGCAATGTATGACCAAACTTCCTTTTCTGTCCTTTGCTCCCAAATCAGTGCTTTAATGGACTCTGTGATTGAGGTAGCTATTTCATATTTTAAAGAATGATCACATAATTTAAACAAATAAGCCGCATCAGGTATATTTTTGAAGCCGTTTTTCCAAACAACATCTGCTCTCTTCAAATATTTTTCCTATATTACAAAAAAAAAAATCAATCAGTTAGTAAAAGAATAATTTATATATTTTTCATGTATTTTAAATATAATAAGTGTGAAAACAGAAGGGGAAAGTCCAGAAAGACCTCCCTCACACTGCTTATCTTTGGAGTTGGACAGACTGCTCAGCAAATAACACCTATATTTTATTTTAAAATTGTTGTCTAATTCCCCTATTAACAACTAATAACAATAAATATGTTTTTATTGAAACTATAAACAAACTTGAAATATATACAATATATTCAAACTTACTCTTTCTTCTTCATCTTCTGCTTTAAATGCAATCATGAGCTCAATATTAAATAGATCTAAATAAAGTAACTCAGATTCAGGGTGTCTATGGATTCCTTTAAGGAGAAAGTTTCTAGCATTTTCTAGATTGTTTTCTTCTTCACTTTCCCATTTGCTAGCCATTTGCCACATCTTTGGTTTATCTCCATGAATCTATAGAATTGAAAACTAACAATAATTTTCAATTACAAATATAAGGATTATTTTCATTTCAGCAAACAAATAATTGTAAATCAAATACCTCAACTAATATACATAACTTAGCTAATAAATGTTGCAAAAATAGATATGTACGTAGTGACAATTTGTATCTTACAAATAAACACTTATTTTACTTTATATTGTGTCTATATTATTACTGTACATCTTATTGTTTAATTTAACTCAAAAGTTATTTTTGTGTGATATAAAACTTTAATTCTTAACATGATAATTTAAAAAAAATAAAATACTTAGGTACCTGTAACATCTGGCTTAACATAGCTGACACAGCATGTTTGAAACCAACACTTTGACAAAATTTAATATACTCAAAATAAATGGCTACATCTTGAAACCTGAATATGAATTGTATGAAAATTTTATTTAATCTCTTGGTTATGGCAAATTCAATGTCCTTTTTCTTCTCAGTCATTTTCGCTTGTTTTCGTCGCAATGAAATATCTTCAAGCAGAGCTAATTCATAAGCTATATATTGGACAAAGTCATCCTTTTCTTTTATCCTTCGTTGAATGCGATATTCAAATTCTTTTCTTTTTCTTGAAATTTCCCTAAAAAGCGATCGTATAATTTATTATTAAAAAGTTTTATTTAATGAAAGCAAACTCACCATAAAAAATATATTAACAAACTTGATTTCGTCGTCTTCATAAAGATTAGTTCGCCTCATTTGCTCTAATTCATTTATCATACCCTCAATACGTTGATTTACTTGTTCTGCCATCGTGGATTTATTTTAATTTAATACTTAATTTAGAAAGATGTAATTATGTATTTGTAAATACAAAAGACACACCATGTGACATTTATATATACATTTTTAGGGTTATGTTTACTTTCACGGATTTGACAGATGTCCAAAGATAATATTTAATATTTTGAATATAAAATATGATTTTTTTTATGATGCTGATCTTGATATTACATTGAAATTTATATTAAAAATATAAAATCATTATGATTTGATTCACAAAATCTACAAAATTTTTCTGAGATTATTTTATACGCTACATATTAATCTTTATTAATATAACTTTTATGCCTCATTTTTATTAATTTGTCATTTCAATTTGTTTTGTTATTTCAATGCGACATTTAAGAACTAAGGTCTTATTTTAATCTGTAAAGCTATCATAAAAATAGATCCGAAGTAGTTTTGTTTTATTTTCCATCTAGACCACAAATTCGTATGCGAGCCCAAGGGACATGTCCGTTTAGGCCTGTACTAATGATTACAATAAAACTAAATTAATTTAACTTTAAATAATATTATTATATAATGACTAGGCATTAAGAAAACACATAATATTACTTTTATTACCATATATTTTATTTCAACACATAATATCTCGAAAGGCGATATAAGCGGGGACTTGTTACTTATCACTAGGTCCCCAGCCTAACCTGCTATATTCGGAATACAGCGTGAGGCTAAAAAAATGCTACTTATCTACAATGGAGAAATGTATACCTAAAAATATCGAGAGAAGTGTGGTCCTTCTTAACTATACGGTGTAAATAATAAATGAAAAATATTTCAAAAATGTTTATTATAAAACTAAGTACTATTTACACTTACATTATTCAAAAGAATTATGAAATAATTAAATCATAGCAATAAAAAAATCTTAATTTATCAATAACGAATATGTACTTATATTATACAGGTGGACAATTATTCAGGATATTATTTATATTATATGTTATGAAAACATTAAATATTAATGTAGACAACCCATGAATCCAAGTTTGTATTAAGAGCATAAACAATTATAACATTCTAAACATTGTGAAATTAAAAAAACTGCACACCTTAGTGATATATTTACATGAATTAAAAAAAAAATTAAATAATTAAAGCATTTACTGTATATGCTAATGAAAGTCTTGATATTCAATTAGTATAATTCTTTTTGTAACTAAAAAATTATATTAATATATCATATAAAACATAAATTGTTTACAATACAATAAATTAAATCAAAATATACTATCTGGCTGTAAATTTAGTGACTCCCCCATCACAATGTTCAATCATTCCTCTTTCTTTGAAACAACTGAGCCATGTTTTAGAAAATTGCTTGAAACTCTCCTTCTCTTCATCTGTTTTAGATATAGGCGTTACATCAATCTCAGGAACACATCGTCCAAAATTAATCGCTGGTAGCCACACTTTAAAATCTGAATCTGGTGAATATTTAAATATGTCTTGACAACCTTGTAAGTTTATTCGAGGTATTGGAGGTTGACGTTGCAATAGTTTTTTCAATGCTATGAAAGTTAGGTTATTGTCTTTTAGTGTGATTGACTGTAAATGCTTAGCTCGACCGAGGCACCTGAAATTATTTTATAACATAATTAAAAATCTACAATGAACTAGTAAATATTAATATATCTTTACTCTACAATATGTCGAATAAAGAGATAACTGATATACACTCTGTTCTCGACAAAATTTATAGATTTCTATTAAATATCGCCTTGCTATCGTCTATTTAACCAGAGTGAGAATCGAATCCACAATCACGTGTGCAAAAACCAACTGCTTTAGAATATTTTAATATAGAACTTAAAAAAATAAAACTATATATGTACAATAAAAAAAATGAATGAAGCTATATAATTTGTTACCTGAATATTCTCATAAAGTATCCATCTACAAGTTTACAGTTGGACAAGCTGAACTTCCTTATTTTCAATTCCTTTGCTTTATCCATAAGGCTCGCTATACACGCCACTACATTGCCCTCTGCACAAATATTATCTAATTCTAGTTCACTTATTATATTTACATTTAAAACCGCCATTAATCGACTCACAAAATCTTGCTTTAATACATTATTACTCATATCCAATACTTCAAGCATATCAAAATTCACTTGACTTTTGTTTGCTTCAAATACAGCATGTTCAGTTATACTACAATTATTGAGTTTCAAACTTTTGAATTTTATATAAAGACTCAATTTTAATATATATTTAAAACCTTCATCGGCTAAAGGATTTCCACTTAAATCTATATCATCTAGCATTTGACATATTGGCCGTGTTGATTTTTCGAACATACTGTATAACACTTTAATGCCTTCGCTGGAAATATTATTTTTGCTCAAGTCAAGCACTGTCAGTTGTTTTAGAGTGCATAAACAATCTGTTAGATATTTAATTCCTTCATTTCCTAGATTATTGTTAGATATCATGATGGCCGTGATCTGGGTTTGATGTGTTAAAGCCCTAAATAAAGGGCGTGTTTGTATTGAACTTAGCGTTTGGGAACCTAGTGCTAGGCGTTTTGTAGTGTGACAACGACCTACAGCTTGTTGTATTTCTTCGGATGGCGCTGGAAATATATTTTAATATTATAAATATTTTTCACAAGTTGCTAAATATAAAAGACAAGACAAAAACAGTGTAGTTTCAATACACTCTATCTTTCACTTTCTGTCCAAATTCCAGACATAATGTATTCAGCGGCAAAATCAGAAAGTTTGGTTTTACCAGAGCGAGGTAAATAATCCAAGTTAATAAAATTAAAAGCCCTAAATGAAGATCAAATCGAACTTCGCGGTAACAGTCAAAGGTCACTTCACGAATATAGTCCAATAAGTAAGAACAATATCAAATAAAACTCACAAATATCCAAGGCATCGCAACACTCCATGTATCTCTGTTCAGCGGGTGATGCTTTAAATGTTGTCACACAAGTGTTCAACTCCGGAGAAGACAACACTAAGCTGAGAGGGTCGTCCTCTGAGAGGATGGCGCCGTCTGATGTTAGGAGACTGAATACAGGACGGAGGCCTGTTATTCTGAAATTAAAATTAGTGAATGAATGAATAAGTAAATAATAGAGTCAAAATTTTTTTGACTTCACGAATGTACTATCCTGCGATATAAAACTCAGTTAGAACACTGTTTAACAGACTGTGGACATTGTATAATATAATTTATTGCACAAATATACTTATGTTAAAATCACGCGCAAGACAAGTTATACGTTTATAAGTTTAAAATCCTATATATGAATAGTAGTTTATTGTAAATATTAGGAATAATAGAAGGCTAATCGCACTATTTTCTTATTTTTTTTTATTGAAGTTCGAAGAGAGAACAAAGTGTGGACACACAATAGCGGACATTAGACCGTTACTCTGAAAATATGTGCTTTTTGTTCAGTTATGATTGTATGTGAATGAATGAGTGAATGATTTTTCAGGTAAATAAATTTACAGTATGACACTTCCCAATTTATCAAATTATTAAATATACTTGTTATATATGTATTAATTATCAAAAACAAAATATATAATTAGTATTATTAATAATATAATAAATTAATAATTGACAATAAAATTATATTACTAAAGAAAATGGGCCAAACGCAAACAGCTAGACATGAAGCTAAGGAATATGATGTGGCTAATCGGAGGCAAGTCGCAGCTGAATGAGAACAGTAAAATAAGCATCTACAAAACAATACTAAAGCCCATATGGACCTATGGGATACAACTCTGGGGTGCTGCAAGCAACAGCAATCTAGAGATCCTACAGAGATTTCAAAATAAAATTCTACGTCTCATGTTCAACATCCCAAACCACATAAGCAACAAATACCTCCATCTAGACCTAAAAATCAAAACTGTCAAAGAGGAAATTATTAAATTCAGTGGGAAGTACCAGGACAAACTCTCACATCATGTGAACACTCTGTTACAACAGGAGGGCACCGGCAGCCTGAAATTTAAAAGACTGAAAAGACAAAGCATAACTAACCTAAACCAAAGACTTAGCTGAAGACGATGGATATTTCCCCTCCTCAAATTAAATACAAACAGAGAAACCCCAGTCAATTTGAATGGCTTATTGTGGATAAACAGATTGCCATGTATGCGGGATATAAAATAAAAAAAAAAAATACTAAAGAAAATAAAATTATTGTATGTCAAAAAAAGAGCGCAACATAAGTCTGTATTGTTGTAGTAAAGACTAACCCTAGAGGGTCCTCAGTCCTCTAGAGAGGATCATACCTAACAGTAAAAAAATACGCAAAATTAAAATAACTTACTTGTAATATCTCGACTTTACTTCCTCAACCAGCCAGCTGATTGTCAATTTATTAATTGTTTCTAATTTTAATGAAATCAACAGCATTTTGTCTTCAATCTTAACTTTAACGGCCGCCGGTGGTAATATCTGAGTTTGCATTGCTCTGCCATTTTTATTTTGAACTATACTAATCGGTTGTATCACATTCACTGGCTGTACTATACTAGGACTTATATTCTGCACTATATTAAAACTGTCATTGGAATTCGAAAACGCATTTTCCATAGAAGATTTCCTTGAAAAAGATGACGTAGATTTCCTTTCCCTTGTAAATTCAGTGTCACTTCCACTGTTACTGTCAACAGATTTTTTTCTTTGAAAACCAGCTCTTAATAAAGTACTTTGTCTTTTCCATCGTCTTCTCATATTATCTCTAGTATCTTTTAGTTTTGAATCGTTCAATTCTCTAGAAATATTACGAAAGTCTTCAACATTTTTGGGTTTAACATTTTCATTTATTTGACATTGATCAGAATCTGAGCTATTTTCGCTCACAATTGCTATTGCATCACTGAAACGAGATTTCTTTTTTGGATTGCTATTATTATCTGTCAAAGGATTAATTTTGTTTATATTATCTATGCTTTCTCTCAGGCTGTTTATGGAAGTTTTCTTAGCTATAACAGTGAGTGGATCGCTCAGTTTCCTTTTCTTTGTTTTATTCAATATTCCCATATCGTCGTCCAACCAGTCATCGTCTATTTCTTCTGGGGCTAACAACGCTGGCTTTTGTTTTGGTTTTTTCTTATCACTTTCAGAAGCATCTGTGTTCCTATTCCTTATAGCTGACATAGCATTTTTATACTCTCTAACCCCCAATATAATACTTTTGTCACATTTGTCTCTTTCATCGTCAGAAGAATTGGAGTCAGATGGAAAAGCGGTTTGGTTTCTCACATTTTGCGACACATTCATTTCTTCATCGCTTTCATCGTCTATAATATTGCGTCGTTTGAGTGCAGGTGAATATAATTCTTTTATTCTACTTGTCATTTTCGAAGTACTTGGAGGTGTCGTGTCTTGTATACATTTCACTGGAGTTTTTGATTTTGACCGTGTATCACCCATATTGTGTATTTTATTGCATATGTGATTGTATAACGATTCCTCGTCTTTAGTTAATATCGTGCTTGTACGCCATTTTTGTAACACTTGTGACGGAGTTTCACCGAAATCAGTTTTAAGTGACGGTATGGCGCCCTTTTCTAAAAGTAAATTCACAACTTCTAAATGGCCATTACTCGCAGCGTCGTATAAAGGTGTTATTCCTGAAATTATACACTTGAACTATATATACAATATAATTATACATTAAAACAATAGGATTTTAATAAATATCTTCTTTGGGAAACAAGTCTCAGTGTACTAAACAATTAGATGTAAGAAATGAATTTCCGATCATTTAAAAAATATACAAAGAAGGATTCTTTTAATTAATCCTACTTTAAAATAAGTATAAAGTATGTATATAATACTTACTTTATCTATCAAAAAGTTTAAAATAATTTTGAATCCTATACATATACTTAATTTATATATTTACTCTGAACCATTTTAGATATATCTATAAATATGTACATAAATGTAAATGTGCATTCTGACATGCACAAATATCCTAGACATAAAAGCAAAAAAAAGGGCAAACCAATCTCACCATCACAGTTGACACCACCCCTATCATTAATGTTGGCGCCATTGTTAACTAATGTCTCAGCTATGTCCGTGTGTCCGTGTATACAGGCCTCGTGCAAGGGGAGCCAGCCGGCGTTGTCTCGGATATTGACTGGATGACCTTTGGCTATAAGGCGCTCTACCAGCAGTTTATTGCCCGATATGCAGGCCTGGAAATATGGATATATAGTATATCACACATAATATTATATAAAATGGAGAATGTCGTGAAACAATGGGATAATCTGACTGCAAATGCAATGGTCGCGGGTTCGCTCTGGTAAGACAAAACGTGGCGATTGAATTTCACCGCTCACACTGCAACAATATGCAATGTTCCAAAAACAGAAACATAGAAAGATTGTGCTGTTACTAATTCTTTATGGAGTCGATATCCATGACACCCACAGTCACTCAGTGAAATTATTAAATATAACTTGTTATCATATTCATATCATAAACAGAAGCGTCGTGTTGGGTTCCACCAACAAGCACTAATGTCTTTAATTCGGAAAGCGGAGAACGGAGAGTTTACACTAAACTTTACCTGATTAACTGCTATTTGAGAGATACAGTGTGAAACCATAAAAGTTGTCCGTATATAAATTTGTAATACGATCAAAGACCAACCTTTTACAATATACATTTTTGGATTGTCGATGAACAATTATTGTATATTATAGTATTATTATTATGATGATTATTAACTATTGATAATATATAAAATATATTGGTAGCTTTGTTTATATACTTACAACATGCAACTGTGTCTCTCCTTTCATATTCTTTTTAATAGCATATCCTTTGCCTCGTCTTCTAGTTTCACGTTTTTCACTTATATCTTCCTCATTTGTGTCTGATAGATCTGGAATAATCATAGTTTTATTTATTTTAAAAATGGGCCAGTCACAATCATGAGATATTATCCTATTATTTAATTTAGATGAGATCAATTACAGTATAAAAAATCAACCTATACAGTTGTTACATTACGATAAGTATATTTGACTGTGAATTAAAAAATTACGCACGCTACTTTAATTATAAAAGTATCTTCAATAGAATTTCAAAAGTCACGGCTGTTTGAAATTACATGGAGTAAAATAACTTTAAAAAAAAAGAACATCTACTTCAGTCACGTGACACGAACAGTCAGGATTGCTCAAGGCGACGATGACGTAACACGCTTGTAAACTTTTTATATCCGGCTGGTAATGTTTTGGTGTATCTATTTCGTCGGAGAAGTTTATTGAATGATATATAGAACATATTTGTATAAGTTCATGTTATTGAAGAGTAATTAGGCGTTTGGTCTCTTACTGCGGTCTGATAGCCGATAGGCTATTAATAATAATAATGATACTTTATTGCACATAACATTTCACAAATATACATAAGCGAAAATAATAGCACAAGTTGATATTACGTGCAACGGCAGCCTCTCTACAGGCAACCATTATATTAAAGGACTTAATATGAAGATCACGATATTAGGTACGATAATACCAATACAAAAAAATGAGTAAGTAATTACAGAATAATATAAGGCAATTCTTTGGGACAAATAAGTATTTCTTTCGATTTTTTTTATTGGCGTATTTGTATATTTTGGCACTGCGCACCATTTATAAATAATTATACTATAAAAATAATATTATATAAGTTCCATAGTGACTAGTAAATAATCTGGAACTGTTTTTGAACTGATTGACCAGCTGAATAATATATAGTAATGATCAAGTACATAAAATGATATATTATGAAACAAAAAAATATATATATTTTTATTATTTTAATGTATTAATCCACTAAGGTTAAAAAATACTTAAAGAAAACATAAAAGTCATGTAGCAGCATGCAGCGGGATTAGAACCCGCACCTCACGGAAACGCTCGATAAAACGCGAGGCGCTCTGACCACTAACATAAACCACTGTTCTTCATGATTCTCTTGCCAAATTACTATTTTTGCATCTTTCGGTAACGAAAATTTGTAAAAATCTCCCTACAGATAAGCTAACAACGTAATAACTTGTAAAATGCATATAAGAATTTCAACGCGTCTTGATGAAGAACGCATGTCTTGGACCCTAGCCAGATTTTTCTGGCAAGGACATCTATGGAAATTTTGCATTACCACCGAATAGTGAAAATTTCTTATAAATCGGAGTTAATCAAAATATTGTTACAAGATTTTCTTACATTGAAAAAAAAAAGATAACTAATAAAAAGCGTATGAAAAATAATTAACTTTACAAACTACTTACCAGTCAAATCATCAAGACATATATCATCACCTATTCTTAGGTCGTCATCACCTCCGGCGGAACTTTGTTCATCTTCAGAATGTTCTAGATTGTCAAATTCATCATAACCCAAAGAATGTAATTCCCGTTTAGTGTCCTCCATTTTGTCTGTTTCGTATAATTCCTCTTGATATTTGAGTAGGTTTTTTAATATACGGATTTCATATTTCTTTTTATTCCATTCCTTTGCCTGGGAAATGTTATGCAAGCAAGCACTAGTATGAAACATATGACGTTCATCGATAATATAAATAATGTATTATTTCTTAATAAATTTAAACAATGTGTTATTTCTTAATAAAGTTCCTCTCTTTTGAATAGGCTACTAAGTATTGCAGTACTAATATGTATAATAAGTATAATAGTACTTGAATTAGAAAAAAAATTATATAGATTAAATCACGAAAAATAGGCGTGTTACGGAGGTGATTTGAACGAAACTGAAGTCGGGAGTTTATAATTTCGGTTTATCGGAGTCGGAACCGGAGGAGTGTAGTAGATATATGTGTAAGCATTTTAGGCGTGGTAATTTATAAAAATCTCGGATATGCTTAACTTAAAGGGATGCCTAAGAAGGAATCAATAGCTATTCCCATAACATGAAAAATATCATGTAGTAGCGAAAATGATCAAACGCGAATAGAGTCATTCCTTGCGTGACAAGTTTAAACTTGTTAGTACTGACCGCCGGCGGTGCTGTAGATACCGCCGTCGCACCACCTCCGTTTTTAATCTCTGGTTGAAAAAAATATCGTAATGAAACTTGCGACCGTTCCGTTAATTTGAGGCTCTAAAGTCTAATTTAAAGAATATTCTTTCAATTCTCTGCCCTTTTTGGCGAAATTGATCTCGGCCGAATAATGGAGATCTCGCGAGTTTAACGAGGTTGCACTTTAGCGTAGGACTTACTACTGCCTGAGATCTGTGGTTCCAACTAGTGTGGATACCGAAAGAGCTTTCTCAGCAGCTGGTTATCTAGCCAGCAGTCTGTTTCACAGACGATTCTTTGGACGTTTTGTGATCTTTATGGAGTTACATTCAAAATAATATGTAATACTTTGTAAATTTTTTTGTTAATAAATTTCTAATAGCTCTCTGAATAGGTATAGTTTTCTTAAATTCATGAAAACATTAATTTAATTCTCAACTAAAGTCAGTCAATGACTTTCACTTTAGTTTTCGACTTATTGGTATTTTGTTATATTAGAATTATTATAAATTATTATTAAAAGACTTCAGTTTGATATTAGAAGATAAAACTGATTGGCCATTTCTTGTTTGATTAGATCCATTTAAGTTTACCTCTTAAAAGGTAAATAGAAGTAAAGCAAAGCACTTAGAATCAGCACACTAAGGTTACAACCTTAGTATTGCTATATAGGGAAACAATCTACAGTCAGACCAAAAACATTTTAAATTAATTGTTTTTTAATCGCTTTTAGGACATAGTTTTATTACTTACCGCCATTCTACCATCAAGACAAGCTTTTTCGATTTGATCATAAGGTTTTTTAGCTAAAAATAAAACTTCCGCTATATTGTAGAGCGTTGTGTAAGCTTCTCTGGGAACATCTTTTATAAGCTCATACTCTTTGTTATAATAGATTAAAGCTTCATTGTATAAGCCCATGTCTTTGTATGTTTGGTAGAGACTGGAAGAAAAATAAAAAAAAATGTGCTATCAAAAATTATATTAATCTTAGTGTGCAAAGAATATAATTTCTTATTAATAAAACAAATATAATATAAAGAAATTTTAAATTTACCTAACATAAATTGGTATCAGTGTCTTTCCACAGTCACCCGCTAATTCGGCATGTTCAAGCATTTTTAAATAATTTTCAATTGCATTGGAATAATTTTTTAAATGACATGCACCATCTCCCAATTTCTCATATAATTTCTTAAATGTTATATGGTCTGAGGGATCGTTTGATATGAGTAGGTCCTCAGTGTAACATATTGCTGCAACTGAAATATTATATATTCAAAATCAATACTAATATTTTACTATATTTTATACTCCTTGCAATGTTTCATTAAAATTATAACATTTACAATTTTTTATATTTTAATAAAAAAGAAAAAAACACTTTTAAACTGTTTTGCATGTGTTTTTTTTAGCTAGTTTGTATGATAAACACAGGTCTTGTTTAACTAATTATTATACAGTCCCATTGTTGCTGCTGAATGCTGAATCAATAATTAATAATAAATTTTAATGATTGATAGAAAATATGTGGATGGGTACTCACCAACTTTAAGATTGGACTCAATATTTTCTTTTTCTTCTTCATCAGGTGTTTTCAATTTCCAAGCCTTTAGTAAAACTTGCTTAGCACTCTGATAGTCTGACATTTTACATAATATATCTGCTTTACATGATAATGTTTCACATGATTTTAATACCTATAAAAATAAGTCATAGTAGAAACAATTAATGTTTTAAATCTATAATAACTACTTAAATATTAATTAAGTGAAAAACCAATATATTATATTACATTACTCAAACTCATAATTCAAGTTTAATTATACAATATGTATAAATAATTAACATTCTTGTGGTTAATATTGTGAAATGAAATGTTTTGTACATCATTTTATATGATTTATAAATAAAATAAATACCTTGTCTTCTAATCTGCTAGCAACTTCTAAGGCTTTATTTAAACAACTTAGGGCTTTTGCAAAATCCTTTCTTTTATTGCAATGCAATAGAGCTTCTGTAGTATAACAATTGTGTAGTATTTCATATAAATCATGATTAGCACAAATTGTTATTGCCTTATGAATACAATCTATAGCTTTTTCAAGAAAACCTAAGTGTTCTTGCACTACACCTATGTTAAGTAGAAGGCGGGCTCTCATATCCATTAGTTCTGACTTATTTATTTTACCATTTAACCTTAAAATTTGTGATAAATATCATTATAGGATAGTTTAACATAAAAATAGCATAATTATCATAATATTATCAATATATACATACTTTTCACAGAGAACAAGACTCTTCATAAATGCTTTTTCTGCTGCATTCAATGAAGGTTTAGCTTCTCTCTCATCTGAAGAGCTTTGGCCTTGCAACAAATATATCCTACCCAATGTCGCCATAGCTCTCTGTTCTTCTACTAAATTATTTAGTTCTTTTGCTATTGCTACAATGTTGATTGTTATTAAATGTATATATTTTTATAGGAATAAACATGTTTGTTAGTACTGCAGTACAGTAAAAAAAATAAGAACATAAGATTAATATTTTTTTTACTAAAAAATATGAAATAAAATAATGTAAACAATTAAAACAGATACAATTATATTATTTTACCTAAATGACGCTCTTCATATTTAAGGGCCTTGTCAAATTCTGCCAAAAGCATATACATTTCACCTATCATCCTGTTACAAGTTCCCCATTCCATGCGAAGGCCGAGCTCCTTACAAACAGCAGCCTCATTTTTGTACTCGTCAAGAGCATCACTATAACGTGTTTGTTTATAGTAATAAGTAGCTAAGTCATTAAAAGCTTCGAGCAAAGCTCGTTTATTGCTTCCATTCAAGGCTTTTTTCTTCTTCCGAATAAACTCTGAAACAATATTTAAGTTTATGAATAAAATAATTCAATTAAATTCATATCATAATGTCAAGTTTAAGTCTTTAAAAATGTTTTACTTTCTTCTTCCATAATAGAAAAATTTGCGACTATCTCATTATATAGTTTTATACAAAAATTTGTTTCACTTTTGGTCAATTATCTAGTCAAGTTTCTAGTAATTTATAAATCAAGCGCGTTTATTGATACTAAAGTACAATTGACGTTGACAAATACTTATGACATTAACTTGGCGCCAGCTGTTGTTGTTTATTCACAGATCATTTTATATTTTGTAATAAGGTTAACAGATTACCATTTAAAATTTATATAACTGAATAACATAATATTATCAATATTATAGTTATGTAAATTATTAAATTCATTAACTGCAAAATAAATATGAATAATTCTGTTTTAATATAATTATCTAACGTACATTTGTACAGAGAAATTCGGAATAGACACATACTTTCGACATTTCGTTGCTATTTTTTATAACCTCTGTTATTTGAGTATACTATGAAGTTAGGGCGACGCAAGTTTTATCGTGTCGTAAATGTTGTGCTTTGAATAATTTTGAATTACAATAATGAAAATAGAAGCTTAAGGTTATTTAGCTATCCATTATATGTATAAAGTGTTTAGCTCTTCAATCTTTATATGGTGTTACAGTCAGTTTAGAGAATCAGCACTGTGAAGATTTTCTCTTCGGACCGTAAGTTTTGTTTATCATTTTTTTATTATGATGAATGAAAAAATATATTATGTGAACGAAACCATAGGAATAAGCTTAGTTTAAATAGTTTCTTACCTATTAATATGAAATACGAGTAATTTGTAAGATACTCCACAAAAGTATTTTGTTAATTTTTTTTTGTAAATATAACAAAAATATATTAAGAATTCATAATTTACTAAACGTAAACGTCCAATTAAAGAAATTTGTTAACACGTTGAAGACATACACGGCATGTTTTATTGTTCATCATATATATTTATTTTTTAAAGAGCAATTAAAATTTAATTATTTTTATACCTTTTCTAAAAATATTTTTCTATTCTTGTCATTCGCTTCTCCTTGTATGTGTGTTTGGTTGGCTCTGCATGTATGAAGGTTGGTCATGGTTATCGATCAATAATATTATTTAAATTAAATATTTAATTTGTATGAAATACATATATAAATGAATACTTATAATAATTTTATTAGTGGATGCTTACATAATTTTTGTACATTAGGTTCTTTGTGAAAGAAAGTATGTAGCTTTTATTATTTATATTCATCTTAACCAATATTTTAGAGTATTGCTCAAGCTCATAAATATTTATAATGTTCATTAATATGATTACCTACATAAGATTCATATTAGTATGTAACAGAGGATATTAGTAACATAAAATACTTGATACTGCCTTAATAACACAGAATTTGTGGTGAAGTAAATGTACTGTACTGACGATGTGCGAGATGTTCTAGAAAGTAAACATATAATATTAGCCAAATACATAATTATTAGCCAAAGAGGTATGCTGTCACTTTATTATCTTCCATTGTATATATGTGCAAATACTTTTTTTTATATATACAATACTCTATTAATGAAAATCAATGCTTTTTATAAGGATTTATTTTGAAATTCATGATTACTATAACACTGTATGTATATGAAAATCAGCTCCCATATTGTTAATACTTCTGACATATATGTATTTGTTTACATCTTTATAATAATTGTTATTACTTAAATGGTAATATTACTGCTATATCCTTGTATTCACGGAATTGTATTTCATGCGACGTCCCGGCGCCGTAGAAGGCGCCATATTGACCCTTCCTTTTTAACGTTGATTTCATTTGGACATCAGTATCACGAATTTGAAAAAAAGACTAAAATTCAACGTATTGATCGATCATGATTTGAATATTTAAATGGAATTTAAACCTCGTGACAGTATTCTTAGAAAAGATGTTTCTTAAAGTTAAGTTTTATAACAAGTTGCAAGTAGTATGCAATCAATTGTTATTTGTGGCAGTAATTTATTAAAACTGTTACGAAAATAATGCAATTAAAATTACTTTTACTATATTATTTATGAAACTATCGAAGAACGGATCCTAAGAGGGTTTATTATGATCTATAGTCTTGCTATTGTTAGAATTTATAAAATTCAATGGAGCATGCTTGTTATATTATCGGAGCAGAAAATATATTTCCTACGATACACGTGTACATGCAAGGTACCTGTAAAGCAGAAATAGAAAATCCTCTCTTACAAATATATTCTCGAATCGGAAACGACGGCTTCAGGCCAACTTGATATGTGATCGTCGAAGCATCCGTTCACGTAACAAATGCGAAAATGGCCGACGAACCGGCAAAAGTGGGGCAAGAAAGCATGCCTATTCAAACATTTTTATTCACACGTTATAAACTTTAGATATCACATTTATCCAAATTTCTTGAGAGCATCGAAGCGCAGTCGGCACGTGTCTATTTTCACTTTCAATAGTTGTAGGTTTGATACCTCCCGGGAGATATTTGTATTTGCAATATTTTCCATCATATATGAATATGAGATCCTCGAGGCGAAGACAGAAAGCATCCTGACCTAGACGGTAGTCGCGTAGTTGTCCATTTGATCCACATCCAGGGAGAATTAATTATTTTGAAGTTTAAAGTGTAGTTAAAATCTCAAAGAATTTGGGGGACAAGCAGAGAAAGCGACTGTCTACAGTGTGATACCAAAAAATATCGCGTTCTGTTTACTTATACTTAAGCGAAGTGTTGTTTGGCATGATACAACGGAAAATATAATAAAAAATCTCTTCGAATATAATTGCGTACAAAATTTATCGGTCCAGCATATCTTAATATTATTAGCATTATATTAATGCTAGGTTCACACAATCTATTACGTCAGCTAATTATGCTCTAATCAGTTAAGCCGGTTAATCTATTAAAGGATTATCGGCTCACAAAATATTTCTTATCGAAATATTAAATGTCATGTGAAAAGAAAATTAATGTGTGCCAGTGATTATATTCAATATAATATTGTTTTTGTTGTTATATTGGCTTGGTATAGGAGAAATAGCTAGTAACACTGTTAGTAAACAAGAGAGTTCCCAACAATAGATGAGTGCGCGTCCATTGATTCACGCATCGGAGTTTAAACGATGCGTTCGTGGAACAGTACGCATTCGGTTACATGGAGAGGTGTCCGAACGGTACCACGATTCCGGTTCTAATTAAAGCGGAATGATTCAGCGAACTCGACTCATGTAAATTTGATTAAAATTCGCGTTACGTCTAAAATGGCTACGGAAATCATTTGTACATAGATTTGTTTCGATTTGACATAGTTAGTTTTAAATTGGAACCTCTATATTATAATAAACTATGTATTTTAAACTCTTCCTTAGTTTATATAGAAATTATATTTCTATTTATATTTATTGATGGAACACTTATTTATGAAATAACAAAAGTATACATCTATATAAAGCACGTTTAACCACCTTGACAGGCGGCATGATATCGCTCTTTGAATCTTTCCATTCATTCACTTAGTCTGAAGAATCCAAAAATACCATAATAGATCAATGACCGGGTACCGAATGGTTTTATTGTAGACCTCATCTATTATGCATTTAGTGGGGCCCAATCACAGGCGAATGCCGTAAACGAAAATCGTTACTGATCTGAAAGTAGAACAGGAGGAACGGGGTCGTCGACAAAATTAAACCACATCACACGCTATGCAAAAACGCTTATCACACCGGCCCAAAGTAAAAGCCTCTCTTAACTTAGAAATACAACTAAGGACATACTTAATTTAAAAATAAATTAAATAATGGTAAAAATAAAAGTTTCTGATGAATAAGGATTCGCTTATGCTAAATATGAGCCACGTTAAAAACGAGACTTAGAATTTCTGGTTGATTAATGCTTTTATTATACTTATTTTATGTAAATATTACATACACCGGTAGCTTTTAGTTTCAAATAATTAATTGTAATATTAATCAATTTACCATACGTAGCTTGTTGAATCTTTGCAAAAAATTAAAAGCATTTTTCTTTGTAATGAAGGTATAATTTTTTTGGTATAATATTTAGACCGCACTATAAATGTCTATAACATTTTTTTTCATCTACGTTCAATTAGTGGGTCATAACTCTTTCAAATAACTAAAAGGACGATGAGTCATGTGTGGCTGTGGATAGATTCGTTCAACATCACAAATAATAACTTGTATGGTAAGTAACTCAGCCCACGTCTCGTGCGTTGGCGGTGTAAGTAAAGAACGGTAGTTTTTTTTTATTCCTTTCGATTCTTTTTGTGTTCCAGAATTGTTAATACAACAATTCTATAGCTTGTTATATTCACATTATATTATGACATATACTTATCACTTAATATATTCACTTATATTTCATGATAATTATTATTAGATATTTATATCCAACATCCAAAGGTTGACTGGAAGAGATCGCTTTTACAGATAAGGCCACCTTTTTGTACTTCTGTCCTTTTTATCTCTTGTATGCATATAGTATATATATATCAATATAGAATAATATTATATATATATATAGATATATATAATATATATATATATATATATATTTATTGTTGTGCAATAAGTATATATTTGTATTTGTATATTTAATTATTAGATAATTTATATGGTATAAATGCAATTTTAGATACTTTGATGACTATAAAAAAATTTATATGAAATCAGATGAAGTAGATAATATCTATACATATATATAGTGTTCCATATAGTTCTTATAGTATTTTTTTTATCCTAACTTATGCGGCTTATCCTTACTTATTTACTTGCACTTACTTGGACAAGTTTAAAAACAATCGTTCAATAATTAATTACTTGTTAATTATTTTTCAAAAGAACTCGACTTTAGATTAATTAAAGGTTAATTTCAATCTATTTCTACGATCACTATTAGATTTTAAGTGGTTTGTTTTATGCTTATTTGTGATTGGCTCGCCGCTTCGCTTACGGGATCTACACGAATATGTTGCCATATTTCCCGTTATAATATGATTTTTTTTTTACGAAATAAAATATTGTTTTGCCTATAATAACTTCGAAAAAGTTGTATCTAATTTGCTTATGTATATTATTAATTAAAAATCTGCTATAATGGAGAAAACACAGTGTTTGAAAAAATATATATTTAAATATCTATTAATTAATGTCTTTATATTGACATAGTTTCAAAGTTCCGTACATTATACGAATAAAAATAATATCTCTGAGGACCACATTCGCTATAAGATAGCTATAAGTTTTCTTTCGTCTTAAATAACTAGCTTGTGTGAAATGAGATTTTTTTTCTATGTTTGTACATTAATCCTGTTCTCCGATGGCTCCTCAAAGTGATGGGCGGTTAGCATAAATTACATGGTTTATCACAGTAGGCCCATATATTATAATCTTGTGAACTATAGGAGACATACGTAGTCAAAAATATTACTTTAAAAATAGTTGCCAATCTCTTTATCAAATTCAGATGTATTTGGAGAATTTCTGCCGTACAACATGATAATCCTCTAATAGAACTTAAGTGGATGTGTCAGTTACTATGCAAGAAGTTTCTCGATTTGAATAACATTGCTTTTTAGCTTCGCTCATAGATGCACTCTGTGCATCTCATTTTGAGTCGGTTCTTTTAGGACTTCATATTTTCTTTTGGTTAAACCAGTTTTCCAAAAATTACTTAATCTTTCTACTTTTCTTTTTCTTATTTTTTGTTAGTATTTTATGCGGAATAAAAGTTGCAGAATCTTTTATTGTCTTAGCTTGTACAGGTGATTGAGATATTTCCTTAAAAATATTTGATGTGGAAAGACTTACATCTGAACGGAGCCTCATTCACTTAGACATTATGTTTCTAGTAGTAATATGCAAAACTCAAGACTTGGTGAATACTTGTGAATAAAATAATAACAAATGTATTTATATGGACTTTTTTGATAGCAATCGGTGGTAAATGGTAACCGGATGGCAAGGGTCGTAAGGTCCACGTGAACGAAGTTGCGGACACTTGTTAGTAAATAATAATAATAAATATTTATCTTTAGATCAATAGATCCCTATACATTTTTTGGTAAAAATTCAATCAGATAGTCAGAGAGTTATAACGTTAACATTATTCTTAAATATTACTTATTAGCGATTCTCATTACAATGTTATGCTATCCAATGCAAAAGAAACGCAACATCTAAGCACTGATTTATTACAAGAAGAATCTCATTACTTTCGCGCAAACGAGCCTAGAACGAAGCAATTCTGAAACGAATTACAGCAAAGAAATCCTGTGTACCCGCTGAGGCGACGAGCATATTCGACGCGCTGCAAAATCTCAGCAACCTAATAAAAGTGTGGTAGTTGGTAGACATTATCGTACTTCCGCTCTAATGGCGCTATAAACTCTTCGAGTATTATAAATAAACCAGATCTGACATATATATAAATTTTGACAGTATGTTAATATCAGTATAATAACGAGAGAATCTGCGCGAAATCACGTTCTCCCTATTAAAAACACCCAGTGAGGTGAGCCCACCTTGGATATCACACTAACCTATTCTCGTTAGAGAGTGTGTCACCCAATCTAACATATTTGGTTTGGAGTTGTACCAGTACTTCATGATTACAATTTTATGTGGGATGTTATGGTTTGCTTTGACTATGAAAGATGAAAATTACAATACAATGTAATGAAGGTATAAAATCAACTTTCTAAAAGTAATTCTATATCGATTATTATCGATTGTTTTTAGATTGATATTAGATATAACTTTTATCTTTTGTTTACAAATAGATACGGACGGTTTACAAATATTGTACACAATGTAGCGTCTTATAAACATTTCGTTATTTTTTTTAGTAATTTTTTTACTACTAATTAATTATAATATAATTTGCAAATAACCTTAAGATTAAGTTCCCAAAAATTGTACTCGTTAGTATTAGTTAACGAAGTAAGTTTGTTTCAATCATTTTATTGTGTATTCATATTATTGTCATATTCAAACTACACTAAATTCCAATCTATTCACCAAAAATAGACCAATTAAATATTTGTCATAAGAGTTAAAAGTGATAGCTCTGTTTGATTTTATTTTCTCTGATTCAAAAAAAGTACACAAAATATAGAATACTCAAGTGCTGTGCTGAAATCGTTTGGGCTAATCTCAAATGGAAATTCCATTTCGTATGGGCAATAGAATTCGGACTAGTGCCGCTTTGAACGTTTTCGGATTAATTTTGCGCTTTTCAAAAGCTGCCGCATACTGTTACCTGATTGATGGACAAGGCGAACGTGTAAACCATTTTGTTCTAGGTGAAATTAGAAATGGGGAAAAATGCATAAAATATATTAATAAAGTACAACTATATAATAAGTAATTTATAACTTATTATATAAATCTAGCTAGCTAATAATAAACTAGCGACCTATCCCGGCTCCTGACGGGTGCAATGCTGATACTAAATATACTACAGGATGTCTATACATATATGCAACGTTCACAGCTTTTTTGTCATTACACAATACAAACATATTTTCTGTAGAGATTACTCTTGAAAGAGCCACATAATTGGCCCCGAAAACTTAAAAATTATCAGTGATCCTCTACTATGTTGTACTCTTGAAGTACTACTTATAAATAATGTACGTACAAACTTAATAGGTATGTCTACTATTATACTTTTTATAGTAACTAAGTAATTTTCAATATTTTGATTAAAAAATTCATAGTTTTAAGTTGTATAAATGGCGATATGATGGTTTTTATTACTTTCGCGTTTCCCTACTTTTGGAGATGTATTAAGAAAAAGTAAAAATATGTCACAAGAAAAAATTTTCCGCCTATTCCAACTTATTGTAAGTTTAGAGGAAAAAAAACATTTATAGCCATTATTTGTTTGCTATTTGCGTAGTTTTTTAAACCACGCACAAACTACTGTATGAAAATAATAATATCGTTTATATTTTATCTAATCTATTACAATAATTATTGAACGTATTTCCGGTACTAGTCACTTTCTACAATATCAATTAGCCACTTCACACTAGAAAGTGTCGGTTTAATTCGTACGAAACTATCAAAATTTGGAAACATGTCAGTTTTGAAGGCGTGTAGTGGAACGCACTTTAAAATTTGACTGTTCTAAACGTTTGAAATAAAATATTTTCAAATGGCTGAATATATTTTATAAATTTAAAAAAAAATAATAAAAAAAGGAAGCATCCGGGGCATAGTAGAGCACATTTACCAAGACCAAGAGTTTTGAAATTTAACACTCAATGTTCCGAATTCAAGAGGAAACGGGAAAACGGAATGTTTTGACATTACCTCGTGTATAAATACCCTACCAGATGCAAGATAAAGCAACTGTTAATTAATTATAATAAGGAAATATATGTTTAATGTTCTTTTTTTACACAATACTATAATATTACATTGTCTTTAGCGTTTTTAACGCTATTGACGTTATTAGATATATAACTTATTCTTTCTGAAGTTAACCTCAGTTATGTTTTGTGTGTCTAACCTTTGTTTTTACATAGTAACAATGACGTAAGTAGCTAAATATATGAATTAACGTATCTAACTGCGTGTTGCTTTAGCAAAATATAGTGTACATTATCTTTTACGCTCAGAAATTCAACTAATGGTGTCGATTACCGTGTTCATAACCATTATCTCCATTTTAGTAATACTGTTAGGTTTTGGGCATTACATTAACATACAGACGAGCAATGGAAATGCATTTTCGTTCGCTTTAATTCTATGCAAATTCTCGTTGCACTCGACATTTTTGTAGCTTATTATTCATGTGTAAGTAACCTCACATACCTAAATAAATTGTAATTTTAACGATTATAAAATATTAAATTATCCTCCAAATGATGATGATGTCTTTGGAAGGATCACTTGTTTTTAATTAAAAATAAGTAAGTATACATTTTATTACGTTCTTTGTTTTTTTATATATTAATAGATAATGCACAATGATAGAAAGTTTAAGTGTGTACCTATAGCAAATTTATGAAAAAGTTTGTAATGCTTTCTTCGTAAATTCGAAATACATGTTGTGTCATTTTTATATTTATAGTTAATTACTAATTACTAATATTACCTCATTTCACTTAGCGTTTTTAGAACGGTACAGTCATTTACCAGAGCGTTCAATGAATTCTGTACCATTTTTAGTTCAATAAGTTCACCTCTTCAAGCCTCCTTGAGATATTAACCCAGTTCCTGTCTTATTGCAGCGTTTCCGATGCCGAATGTTTGACTTTGTATTTAATATGTCATAAGGAAAGCGTATGAGTACTAAATTAAATTCGTAATAAGTAGAAACGTTTTTAATATAACATGAACCGCTAATATTTATTGTACGGCGTCTGAACTAGAGTGGCATATTTTCGCTTTTCCGACAAAATGAATTTTCATTGAAATTGTTGTGTTGTCCTGAGCCCAAATGAAATGTCCTACACAAGCACAGATAGACATGACTTTTCATTAGGGCTTATCGCTAACAACACAACATCAACAGAGCAGCTCTGTTTTGTATTGTACAATTATATCTCAATTTACGTATTTAATAATATATAAAAAATCTCTAAGAAACGTTTTTATACTCAACGTTAGGGTAATGAGCATAGTTGTTTCTAAGATTGTCTTTGTTTTGTTTTTGTAACAAACGAAGTTGCTCGTGTCTGTAGTGTCAGTCTAGACGGAGCTGCTGCAATTTATGCAGCTTTTCGCTACCTACGGTGTGTAATTTACCCAGGAGACATGATTTATGCATGTGTATTAGTAGAGTTTTATTATAAATGTAGGTCCGATAAGCAGCAATACTTTTAAAGTGATATTAAGCTATTTATTGCTCGTTTACATATTAAGTACCTATATATTCAAAAAAAGTAATCTATTTACGTCAAGGATAGATTTATTTAAATATCATTTTAAATATACTGTAATACCTACCTACTTTACTTCTTCTAAAATAAAATAATAAGAATGATATAGTCATTGTGTGATACTAAAGTAAAACTCCACAAGAGAAAGTGGAAAAAGAAAATAATACAAAAACTGTTAGTTGTATGCAAAAAGTAGTTAGTTTTATATAGACGAATGTAGATTGTTGTTAGGCGAATAATTCGTATAGAATCAGGTAGAGACGAAGTTTTTGCTGCCGCCTTTACTGGGTCAACAAGTTCAAGCACCAGCTCGTGCACTCGAGTTCTCAACCACTTAGTTTACATATAACACACGTATAACAATTCTCCAAGAAAACTAACATCGCGTTATCGTCTAAGTTATGCGTCCTTTACTGTTCGACTTTTGACTTTTGTCAGCTATTTATTAATCTGACGGTGTCCGCAAACGGATGTCAGATGATCTATTGTCTATTACGAATACGTCTGCAGGAGCGTCAGAGAATTCTCAAACACCTTTTGATTTGTAAACTGTTTGCCTTTTTATGTACATAGCCTTTGTTGTATTATACTGTACCGACCATTGTCTTGATTTCGCCAGTTGCCAATGATATGTAGCTATAATGAAGAGTATAGTTAATTTTGTGCCTGTTAAACCGCTGCGTTCGCCCGTTCAGCGTATTGATTTTTGTTATTTGCATCCCGTCTGCCCTCCTGTATATATGCGGCCATTGTTGGAATATCCAATTATGTCATTTTTTGCTTTTATCGCGTTTTTAGACAATTTGCACACCGGAGTTTTTTGCAAAATTGTCCTAGAATTGCCCTGCTTTGATTCCAGGAATGGGATTGCACATAAAGGCATTCGTTTAATCAAACGTGAAGATTTGAATATGTTATGTAAATAAAATCTTAATAATAATTACTTCAATTTTTGTCTCGTACTAATTACGATAGAATAGTGTCAAAAAATAAAATAAATAGTTCCGAATCTTTATAGTCTAATAAAGGTCCAAATGTCTGGATATAATATACAATGTGGTATTTTTTTTAATTATTAAAACTACGTATTTTGAAAGTAGTAGTAGTTACAAGTAGTTAATATAATTGAAAAAAATCTACAGTGAGATATAGAAAATAAAAAAATCCACTACAAGTTCCACTACACTCACTTCTTCTTTTTATTTCGAGACATTACGATGAAGTATAGAGAGATGGATATCTAATCAACCAGTATTGCGTTTTGTTAGTGCCTAGTTACCTACTAAAAGTGTATAAATTATGAAACTTCAGAACACAAATTATATATAACAACATCAACATTATTCTTCCCTAAAATATTTTCCTCTAAAAGTAGACACCTAACGAAAATTTCAACTAAAGTTAAATATAAAAGCGCAATAATGTATACGGATTCAAGTGGAGGTGCTATTTCGAAAGCTACCTGACATACCTTCCCGTTGTCTGGAAATAGTCGTTCACGTGTGGCAGTATTTAGGTCGCGTCCGCCTCATTTATAATTATCTTTGCTGATGCGACGGTTATCACACATAAACTCAATATGTATGGGTTTGTTATGTTTTGATATTATTGATATTTTGCTATTTATAGGTGTAATTGATACGGGGAGTAATAAAATGGCGATGTAATAATAGGTTCGTCGAATCACTGCTAGCATAAATTTATCATTGTATATTTTAACATAA
This sequence comes from Dione juno, assembly GCA_037127375.1. NCBI lineage: Eukaryota > Metazoa > Arthropoda > Insecta > Lepidoptera > Nymphalidae > Dione > Dione juno. The sequence continues at coordinate 6,177,917 of JAXRJS010000052.1, forward strand.
ATATTTGTACGTATAGGTACAAATATAGCGACAATTTTTATTCAGTGTTAATAATAATAATAGTAATTAAAGTCACGTATTACGTAATACGTATAAAATAACGTAATACGTATAATCTATATATTAATACGTAAAGCAAAACTTTGGACCTCTTTTTACGGAAATTGTGCGGACGAAGGAGTATGAAATTTGGCACACTTATAGTTTATGTGTAGTACAAGTACAGAACACTAATATTTTTAATAATAATGCTTATTAAGTACATTAAATCAATAAATAAAACATTACACATGTTTACACACACTACCATATGTTTAACGATACAACTTTTGTATAAAGAGACATACACGTTGCTATGGCAACGAGCATTTCACGCATCAACGGGTACTCTAGTACGGATAGCGGAGAGGTGGAATCAAATAAAAAAAGTTATTTCCAACAAAATAATTAGTTTAAAAACCTTCAAAGAGAATCCTTAATGAAATTCATGTTCGCCAAGTAGAAATCGACTGGGAATCTTTAGCGCTCTCGCCATCCTCAATCACTAAACGGTCCTTTGATACTATCACCTAGTCCTAGTGCTGTATAAATTGCGTAATTACCGACTGAAATTACTCGGTAATTTGAGGAGCTGGTGATATTGATTATGTCTGTAGTCTTGTAGCAACTAATTACTTACTCTCCTATACCAAGTGTAGAGGTACTTTATATTAAAATAATGATGTCTGCACATAGACAAAATAAATTTAATATAATTATCTTATATGTAGTTAGTAACCTATTTGTTATTTTAAATGTAACTTGAATTCCATCAGTCACAGTGTCTCAATAATAGTTGGAAACTAAACAACACAGCGGAGTGATTTATTTTTAAAAGTCTACAAATAAAATGTAATATATATGGGACATACTACTATTAACGCAGTTCACTACATAAGAGTAATATTCAAGAAAAACTTAAACATCGGTTTTTTACATTGCTAAAAAATATTTTGAACATAATAATATGATACTATATGCAAGGATCGGTTTCATAATTCGATCACCCTTTCAAAATTTACAAGAAGCCAAGTTCTGAAATATAAGTAATGAGGCCTTATATTTACTTAAAATTTAAGGATAACATGTGGTTAATGTAAATAGTTACGCCGTCTGTTGCAATATGCTATTATATAAATGCAGCACACATCTGCTGACATTAACTTAAGAATGCATACTTGCCGCGGTCTTTGTGTGGAACCCTTATTGGGCACGTGCTGTTTTACTTTTACTTTATGTATAAAATATACATTATGTGTATGTATATTTATATTGTCTAAATCCGCTATGGTGCAGTAAACAGTTAAACTAATCGCAAACAATGTATGTGTGGGTTCAGATCTTATACATTATAGTATTATATATAGACATTTATGTGATTTCCTCACACAAATATGACGCTATTAACATTCAATAGGAAATATATATTAATAGGATGTTTGTCGTGTACATAGATACGAAAGATGCGTCATTACAAGGATTTTAAGCATATATCCTATGTATATGTTCATATGTGTGGCACCTTTAATTCATTACATCTTAACTTTTATTCTTTTAAAAAGCCAATATACCTTATAAGCTTTAAATGCAAGTACAATTCTTTATTATATTATTATTATATATTATTGTTTGTGATTTATTAGTGAGCATATCTTTTTTTATGATTAAAAGTAGTTTTAAGTATCACGATTTTTTATAAGTTGTTATCACCCTTAAATGGGGCATAATTTCTACCTTAAAATAGAGCAGCGACCTATTTTCATTCTCAGTGCACTTATAAGTAAGGCTACAATTACATATATATATATATATATATATATATATATATATATATATATATATATATATATATATATATACAGAATATTATGTACTTTACAGAATATTCTATCTATCTATCTCTAAATTATAATGAACACTAATATTTACAGGAAAACTATTGGCAAAACTAACGTTTAAATTAAATAAAGTTTAAATAAACCCGTTTACTACTAACAAAGTGTGCCCCGTTCAAGTCAGATCGACATGTTGGCGGTGCATAAACGCGTTACGGCGATCGTATTTATTTTTACTACCATGCCATACCATACAAACACAGTACTTTGCACAGTATTTATACAGTTTTGTTTGTCACTTGTTGAATCCGTCATCAATTTTGTAAATTTTACATTAATTTTGGCTTCATTTTATATATAAGTATTTGTATCGCCACATGCTGTTCTTACGTATGGTATGAATATAATTAAAATTAATATGCACTAGAATTGTAAGTACTTAATTCAGAGCCATCCGTAACTTGCTATGCAAAGTCAAATATATATTACACTATACTATTTCTGGTATAGTGTTTAATCTCATACTATCAATTATATCACTCGTTACAAGAATATACAAACTGGAACACAATATATTTGCACTTTACAACTCGGCAAATGAATGTCAGAATAAAGCTGATTTTTGGTTAAAATTAAGGATTCGTGGTTTAGTGTAAGGGAATTTTAGTTTAGTAAATATTGTATGTACTTATGTACCTATATATTTGTATATGCATATGCTATGTGTGCAGTGAGCTAGTCTTTAAGTGAGCCGAAAGTGTATGAAAGAGTAACTTATCTACGAGCCTTTCTCTCTATTTTTTCGTATATAATAAGGTAGAAAGGTTAGCTAGTTGTAAGATACTCCATCGTCCACTTTCCGCCTAATTCTAAGACACACACACACACGCACGCACATTCACACACGCACACATACACACGCACACATACACACGCACACATACACACACGCACATACACACACTTTGTCTTTCTACCAGAGCGAGGAAATGAAATAGTTCATTTTCTCCGAGTGGGATCGAGCCCACAACTTTCGCGTTTGCTGTCAGACGCTGTGCCAATGCGCAGTCACGGCTTTTGTTAACTTTACGCTGTACCTATCCCGCAAGCAGAACAGTAAGCAAGGAACTTAGCGTTTTCTTCACTTTTAGCCAATTTTCGAGACACGTTGATTGGAAGATATCGACGTTGCGCTTTGTGTTATTTTTTTGTTTTGCGTTATCAGAGCGAGGAAATGAGATAATTCATTCCCCCGAGTGGGAATTGAAACACAACCGTCGTTTACAGTCAGACGCTGTCCCACTGCTCCAAGGTGGGCTCATTACATACGGAGCACGTTTTAGAATAGGTACTATCCTTTGTTATCATTATCGGGAACGGTGAAATATAAAACTAATTATACTTTAAGACTATACGAGACGGTGAGTGGCAGTCATTTATTACCATTTTGGTCTCGTTCCATCTGCGTCAGATACCTCAGTTAGGACCTAATGGAAGTGACTCAATATTGCTGAATGATTTATGTTTCTTGTGCTGGAATTTTTAATTACTCTCATTATGCTGCGGAAGTTTTTAATGAAATCATAATTACTATTTTGTGGTCAATTAGTAAATAATATACTTAATTTCTTTCGCGTATTTTTTTCCTTTTGTCATAGAAAGTAATTTGTACAGCTTGTTAATTATTAATTATCAAAAATTAAAAAATGGCCATAATTGAAAGACATTAGCATAATGTAGCTAACATTTGGAACTTTTTAAAAAGATATTATATTTTTTTTGTTGCAAATTATTTTTTGAATTTAAACTTCATATATTTAAAAATACTGACTGAAGAAAAACAGATCTTAATGTGGCTATGTCAATGATAAAAATCTTGATAAGTAAAATTAATATTGTAGAACGTTAATCTCAATAAAATACATTATAGTTATTTCATTACATCGTACGAACTCATTTACCAGTTGAGTAATCATTTCGATTTTACGGCCCAGTTTATGAATCACCGACAGTGCATTCATCGAGACAGTCAGTATGGAATTGAATAATTCGCTTTACCCTTTTAATGAGTAGTTCAAAGCCTAATTTTAGCCGTTAGTTAAGTTCTAGTTCGTTTTAGGAAGACTTGGTTTACTTATTAGTTGTCCCATTTTAGATGCACAATATATAAGTAACCTGTATAGAATATAGCAGTATTCTAATATGTTCAATGGCTTGATATAATTGTAAATTTATGAAATCGACGTGTATTATTTAAATAGAATTGTGTAGCACTTGCTTTGTTATTGTTAAATAAAAGCGATAGTGACCCAGTGGGAGAGAGTCTGGCTATTAAGGAGATGGTTGTGGGATTACAACATAGGAGAATGAATTATTGTCACTGACTGATGAATCAAATCTGACATCAGGCGAAACTAAACGCAGACTTTTGTGTTGAGTTACGTCTGACGTCTTGAATGTTACCGGAAAGCTAAGTAAACGAAGTGTCTTGAATTTTTGTTCTCGCTTGTTTTTGGTCTCTCTTTTCTAGTGTTGTGCAGTATAAAGTGTAGAGCTAAAAATATATGTTAAATTGATATCAGCAATTGAGAAGAAATAATCTAAAAAAAATGTCTTATTTTTATCAAAAAGGTATATATAAGTATAGCCAGAGTTTTGATCAGAAGTATGAGCAACGCAGTGCTTGCTCCTTTGTATTAAGATCTTTGTCTTAACATACATTTTGTTTTTAATATTACACTTCCATGCAACGAAATTATGATATGAATTCTTTAAATGGACATAAAAGCATACTTTTATAACCTTTATATTTATACCTACCCATTATTCTCCCGTAACTATCTGACACCATCCAGTTATAGGAAATGGGAACCATATGCTTCTTAATTACGTAAGGCGTAACGAAACAGTCTCTTTTTGTTTTTGTTTATTTTGGCACGAGTCACGACGTGGACTTACTGTAGAAGAGATTAAGTTTTCAACATTCGTCAGGAAAATTACATGTATGTTTTTGGTTTGCCTTTAACGAGCTTTATTTCTTCACCGATCACCGTTTTATTCGATGTTGATGTGTTTTTTTTGGCTCTTATATGCTCGTACCTAAGTAACTACATATGTATATTATGTAAGAACAAATAATATGATAAGGTTTTCTTTGCGGTGATAACTTTATAAAAAAAATTTATATGTGTGTTAGTCAACATATATATAAATACATTATATTACATATATTAATCTTATTCATAATATATACTATACTGCCTTAAATTAATGACTTAATCATTACCGCTATAACAAGAATTGTTCTGATGTGTAAATGTTAATGTAGTTCAAACCTAAAATAAAACTACCGAACACATTAGTTACACAATTTAGGATTACAATAGACAATACGTACCTAATTCAAAAAAATAATTTTATACCTATGCTAAGATCAAAATAGGTAGGTACCTACTAAGAAACTGAATCCACATAGTAACGAAAATGTAGTCATCAAAAATAAAATGCTAAAAGAAACTAGAGGACTTTAAAGTGTTTTTAAACAAATTGGAAATGTTATATTCATAACATTCGTTTTGTCTAATTTTGGTGTTCATTTTTACTCGTGTTAGATATCGTCGACTTTGTAAACATTCGTTATCATATCAGAGTGATACAAAGCTGGTTCGACGCCTCCAAAGGAGTGCTCGACGCGCGCGCCCCCACCGTGCTCCCCTCCTGATGCCCTGCCGGCTGTCCCCGTCTGATGCAGTCTCGATTCTACCGTCAATGTGATCGCTCGCTTGCTTTTATTAAAACAAACCTTTTCGACTTCGAGCTTTGTTCTTATTTAGAATGAAATGTTATCTGTTTTCCCTTATAACATATTATTAAGCTTATATAGTGCCAGTGATACAGTGTATGTACATTAGCCAGTGTGTATTGTCGTTGAACCGTCGACGTGAACGGTTAAGTTGTGTCAATATCGTTAATTTGACTAAGTTCGTGACAGTGTTTTTTATCATTGGGATGTGTTTAAGAATTTAGAATCTTTAAAATTATACAGGTTTGTCTCGTTACGTAAACTTAATGCTAGCTTAATTTTAACTCATAAGAATTGTTGTGTTACGCGTAGCTTTCCTACTTTCTTTTTTTAAGTGTAGATAATTTCATAACAATATGATGTTTTCAAATAGTAAATACCTAATTAAAAGTTATTGTCAATAGTAGAAATTAGTGGCTATAACATTAATTAGCATTTATTTATGACTACAATTTTTCTGCCATCTGCGATGACATAAATATTTAATTATCCCACGATGTTATGAAAGGAGGGTGGGACACGGTATCGTGTGGGGAAACGAGACAGCCATATTCCAATACAGGGGTTGCCAGTGCTTTACACTCGCATACAATAGAGGGATTTCCAAGAGAATGTACTCAGACAGGCGTTTAGTGGATTCTTGATATCCTTTAAAAACTATTACCAGAGAGGCTCAATGATTGCCATGAAACAGTTAAGATTTTACTGTAACATGTAAACATTTCATATTGAGATAAATGTATAATGTAGGGACACTTTCCTTTGTTTATTTATTTTGCCTTTACCCCGAGACCGAGTCCTTCCTGTTGGGAGTTATCGACGTCATGGGACATACATATATCATGCAAGTTTTATCATGACTAGACACGTTCGGTAGTTTTGAGCACTGCTATCTTGCGTTCCTAAACAAATATAAGATTAAAAAAAATTATCGCCTCAAATATTTCATAAGCAGTACATAATAATTAAATTTAATATTGTTAAGAATATTCACATATCTACTTTATGATACATTATAAAGCAAATTTATATTTGGTATATAGATTATAGAGCAAATTTAGGTTGGAATTATTGAATTTATGCTATTTTTCCTGTTAAAGGCTCTTTATCGTTGTAATATTATTAAAAAATATAGAATCAATTTATTTTATTCTTTCATTTCTTATATATTATAACTTATTAGAATTTTTTTGTTAGTTATATTTAAAATGTCACTTATGTTTCATATTTAACATGTTATCTTATCTACAAATATTATTTTGGTGTTATCTTTTCTTGTGTTTTCTCAGTGACATTGATCTGACAAAAATGATCGTGTCGATTATGGGATAATTAAATAATAATCTAATATTGATTGTTCTTTACACAAAAAGACAACATCTAGCTACCGTTTTAAATTATTAATTACAAAATTATTTCGCGTTAAGAAATATATTAAGATAAAAAATATAACGTTGGCAAGTGTTCGTTATTAATAACAATAAATCATAACGGTATACCATTGAAAGTGTCCAAATATGCTTGTTAACTCTCCATAAATAATCATTAATTTGCTGTATTGGTGTGGGAATCATTGCTTCTAGTCAATGTACAGGACACTGACCCCTTGTTTCTGTATTTAATATAATATTATATTATTGTTCAAAAAAGTGAATGATTAATTGTATTCAAATTCATTTATATATACCAATAAATTATAAAAATATTATATATATATATATATATATATATATATATATATATATATATATATATATATATATATATATATATATATATATATATATATATATATATATATATATATATATGCAAATCTTGGTTTCATCACCCGAGAGGAAATTTGGTTTAAATGGCACTTATTACTGTTTACAAAACGCTCTCCAAAATACGTGAATAACCTAGAAAGACATAGAAAGTTTAATTCAAATTAATGTTTAACTTCACATTGTTAAATATAAACTATTAATGATAATATTATTACTAAGCAGATTGTTGTGATTGACGACTGCATATCAAATGTTATTGTCTTACGAATGAGTCAATTGTTTAAGAATTTCGATATATTAATAACTCACATTCAGGCATACATTTCTTTATAAATATTTGAACAAAACTAGTACGATTTTTCTCCTCGGAATCTCTTGTAAGATTTATTTCACAATCCGACGACTCATATATTATGCATGCGCATACCGTGTCTTAGTATATTAGGTATTTCTAATTACGATGGAGATATGAGCGTCAAACAATCGGATCAAAGGCCGCTGACCTCTCGTGTCTACCATACCATTGAATCGGTGTTTGTCATTAATATTTATAGCCACCGCACTCTTCCATCTAGCGCTTCGGGGAACAACCTGAGTGTGTCCGTAAGGAGTAAGGACTTATTTATCGCTTCCCAAAAAAACAAAGTATTTCTATGAGAAACGCTTATTTTATCAGTAAAAAAATATTATAAGTAAATAAATAGCTTAATTTATTTCTCCATAAATATTAGATTTAGTTAGTTAGTTAGAACCTAGTTTTAAAAAAGTCCGTTCCCCTTTTTCGCCTAATTTTTGAGACATTGCGCGTTAAGTGGCGGAACCCAACGCCATTAACTTCTAACAGAGCGAGGAAATGAAATAATTAATTTCCCCCAAACAGGAATCGAACCCACAAGCGTCGCGTGTACAGTCAGGCGCGGTGGCGCTGCGCCACGACGGCTCCTAATAGTTTATCTAACACGTGAAAACCAAATACCAGTGATATTTGAAAAGAAAACTCAATTGCCTCAATTTAAAGTTAACAGATTCTTGAATGGCTAACGCGGCTTGTGTTGAACGAATGCAATGAGATACCAGCAAATATCGCTGCCACCGTTTCCTGCTACATTGCATAAATTTTATATGGAAATATGATCTGATGTTACACGCAGATGACTATTTGTGCTAAACATTTATTCATCGTTTATCGATCGATTCTTTTTCAATAATATTCAATATTTCTTATTAAGATTAGAAAACTATTAACTATTAGAAAGTCTGTATTGAAATGGCCGGTTAAATATCATGCTACGTTTGAATTTTACACGTCATTTATATACTTTTTTATATTGAAATTTATAACAAAAATATTACATGATTATTTATATTACGGATATCACATCACACTCAGTTTGAGTGATAGATTTCCAGATATTATTCTAAGAGATATTCAGATATCTTCAAGGAACTCATTAGCGCCAGACGAAATTAAGACAGGCATTGTGAAGAAGACGTGGGACGTCAATAACTGTTGCGAAATAAGCTTCCACGAACTTTCTTGACCCGACCAGTGACGTAGGCATTAGTAATCTTGACACTAATATGGCCAATACCATTTTATTACGAGTTACTTAGTATGTCGTTCAAATGGAACGAAAACCAGTGGATTTACCTAATAATAATTAATATTAAATTGAATAAAATTAAGATATATACACATATTTATTGATAATTAAGTACATTATTTTGTACATATATTTTACATCACATAACAAACAAAATTATAAAGTTATTTAAAATTAACAACTACATAACGAGCGAATGACGAACTTTACTAACGACTAGGCCGATAATAGCCGATATAGATTTACATATGAAACTGGGACTCGAAACGTTATTGATGTACTGTCGATTGATTTTGTACACATCATTAACTATAATGTAATGTAATGGTTTATGTAGGCCGCTCTTATGAGGCCGTTACGGTTCGAGTTGGCATTGAACATAATTCATGATGTTTGCGATTCTTATGAACAGCCTAAATAGATTTTTTTTTCATATTTGAACACCTATAGCTGTGTGAGTTGTATGGCCGTTGGACATGAATTTTCTCGATTCGTAACTATATACAGAGTTAGTGAAATAAAAAAATAACAAAATTAACGAAAGAAAACGTGCATTCATATGCATATTTTTTATTTTAATTCTCTTCAGGAAGTTATGGTAAGTAGCAAACTGCAAGATAATATACAAGAACTGTTTATATGCAATATTCTAATAAAAATTATATCCTAATAAAAATATATATTTCCCTTTTTCATAGCTGTTGGGATCGAACCCCTGTAGCCCCGCTGCGCCACAATGGCCACAATATCAATTAATTTCAATTACAAATTCACTTGGATACATATTCGATACTTTTCATGTGACGCGTCTATGTAATATAGAGCATATCAAACTACTATTTTATCTAAAAATGGCATGCATATCGTTGCTGACCCTTTTTAGATAAGACTATATCACTGTCAGATTTTCTTAACAATTATTTGTATCTATTATAAAATAACTACTCTAGGTACATACATGTTTAAAATCTTGCGCAACTGTTTAATAAACAGCTGTTTAGTAACAATATATTTTTAATTACAATAGTATGTAACTTTTTATTTATATATTTAAGAAGGAGAAAACTAAGTAGATCTAAGATACGCACGGGCTACTTTGGAGTGATATCATTCATTATCTTTGACCCAAATATCCGAGAATCCGAGCGTTACTAATTTAATTCATATTATAATCTTGCATTGTCATATGCATTTAAGTGTTTTTAACAAATAAAAGTTCATTCAAGAACTGCTTAGATATAGTAAGTTAAATTTAAGTAAGGACTTTAAATTAATATTTCAAATAACCTACCTACCTAAGGCCTAAGCTAAAGCTCTAAAACATATACATATAGTTAGTTACCTACTCTTTTAATTCTTAACTCGCTTAAGGAATTTTGGTTAAATTAATACAATGTTTCACATACACTACAACAAAACATCTTTTGTCCTTTTTCGTTAGTTTTTTATCGAATAATATTTTAATTACACTTCACAGTAAATAAAATGTGAATATTTCCAAATTGCCTTCATTGAATTTCTTGACCTTGGCAGACTAGGGCTTGACTAGTGACTAACCTATAGCGTGCCAAGAATGAGTTAGTTTTTTATAATTTTTTGATAATATCAAAGTGACCGCTACAGGCTTTGTTAGAAGTTAAGGTTATTTTTCTGAAATATTCTTGTCTAAATAATTGAGTATCGTAGGTAGGTGTGTTTGTTGCTAAGCGTGAATTCTTATAGACGCGTTTATTTAAAGAATCAACAAATAATAGAGGTCTTTGGCACCATGACTAATTTTCCGACTTGATGTGTATTAAATGATGCTATCGCCTCCTCTCTTTTTTTAATTTAATATTAGTCACTATTAAGTACGTTAATCGCATATCTACAAAAAATATTAATTAATATTTTTAATATTTTTCCTGCATACTAAAACATATAATAACATAAGATACCACTATTTTCTCATGCATGGGTTGCTTGGCTACTCAACTAACCAAGCATTCTATACTCAGTAATTGTACCTAGTATATGGGTTTTAGTAATTAAGTTAGCTACGATACATCCATTAGCAGATTCAGTCTATCATTGCTAAGTAATTATAGTAATAAAGCAAGATATGTACATTGAGTTTACTACAATAACCTTAAATACCAATGTCTTTGGTTCAATTTCCTTAAATTTCTAAGTAGTACTATACTATAGTTTAATTTATTCGTTGTATGTAAATTCAAGGCCCTGCTTAGTATCGTATCCACGACCTCTGCGTTTGCAGTCAGCCGCTGTCCCAAAGCTCTATAATGTCTTCAGTGTTTGATTTTTACTCTAATAATAAAAAAATATAATAGATTCTTTAGTTAGTAAGAATAAGACAAAGTGTGATGTTATGTTCGCTACACAATGCCACTAAAATGAAAGAATAGGTTGATTGCGAGAGATATAGAGAATATTTAAACCAAAATAATTTATTAACTTCTTTTCAACTATGTAATACATACCAACGTCAAGTGCCTGTCTTTATCATTTATTTCACATAAAGCAATCGCTTTTGTCACCGCTTGGTCAGAAAGATAAATGAGGGAAGCAGTTCTCGTAATTCACAACAGCCATTCAACACGAATTGTCCTAGAGAGGGTAAATGGTACTACTAACTAAGTACCGTTCACTTATACTGTCTAGAGACTGTCTAGAGAGAGATATAATAATAGCCTATCCTTATATGTCACATGAAATGAAATGAAATGATTATATTGAGACCTATACTAAAGTTGCAAATTAACATTTTTTTTATCTTATAGTTGTTCGTATGACCAATCTTCAAACAAACAATTATATTCCGGCCTGGTTTACTTACAGTAGGCGCATTTTAATAAAGGCTATTGTATATCACAGCCCCCATACTTTTGTTCTTATTACACAGATGACGTAGTATAAACAGCTGCAGAAAATAAACTATATATTTTTTGCTATAATAAAAGTTATTCCTTATATTTTTTAAATATATTATTATCGATATATTATTATACATTTAGTTAAATAGTTTAGGATTAAATGAAGTGTTTTATTCCGTTTTTCTTCAGATTAGTATCATTAATGGAAAAGATTGTTTTACAGAAAAACTCTTTTACTTGTACAACACAAACTTCAATTAAACTCATTAGTATAAATAACTCTCTAAGTGGATACCTACTTTTAACGATAAAAATAAAAGCTACCAACCACGTGTTTATCAAACATCAGTAACTTGACCTGTTGTTTCATGCCATATAATGTCATAGAACAATGCTCAAAGGCGTAGGTGAATTAGAACTGAAAGGCCCATACTATTATATCCATACATCATCCATAAGTCCCACATCAAAGGCCGTGAACGATCTGTCTGATTACACGAACAGGGTCGAATTGACGAATATCTCCTCGTTAATTAACACACTGTTATGATTGAAATGTAACCGTTTCGTTTGATGTCTCAGAAATAGTTAATGTAAAAATAAAACTCCGAGGGAGTGCTGTTGCCGCATTTGGTCGTTTTATTTAAGAATTGAACGTTTACTTGTTTATATGTATATTATGATCAGTAAATTGGAAACAATTAACTATTATTCATATAAAAATTTTGATTTTTTTTTAAATATAATGGTGTAATGTGACTAAATACGAAAATCTCATATGAAACTCTTTAATATACCGGAAGGTAGAGTAAATTATAGAGCAACATATATACTTTTTATCGCGGAACTCCCACGAGATCTCCAGATTTACGCAGGAAAAACCACGTTTACCGCACGCGAGTACCTACCACCCAGATAAATTGTTGAATATAAAATGATAATTTTCTTTTATTTAAATTTTTTAAGGAAAAAATAAATAAAATAATTTGAGTACATCCATGCATAGCATATTATATTAGAGTAAATCCAAGAACATCGAGCGAGCGAAGCTGCTAACGAGTAGCTAGTAATCAATATAAGAAAATGTCATAACAGAATGAGTCTGACAAATTTCAAATTACACCAATCTAACTTACTTATGAAAAACGTACAAATGTAAAATAATGACTTTAATCGAGGTTTTAATAATTAGTTATATCATTGTATTTGCTATCATAATAATTTTATGAAGAAATCATTATTATATTATAAAAATAAAAGAATATTATATTTTATTTTCTTTGTTCATTGTGTATATTCAAATAAACATGTATGTTTAACAATACACACATCTTCATAGTTCATAGTAAACGTAAATGTATTCTCCTTAAAAGTTTTGCTTCTTCTAACTTTTCGCAGTCAACAGCGCACGGTACCACTTAACAGGTATATAAGCTAAAACGGTTGCCAAGTATGTGATTATAAAGTCAAAGACATAATTCAATTATACAAGTACCTATAACAAAACATTATTTAATAGACCCTCTTTTCTGACTGACCGAAGAAAATTATGTACTTCTAGCATATTGATCGACATCCTACCATTTTTATGACTCATAAAAGTAACCTAGCGTGTATTATTTAGTGTCAAATTTATTAACTTTGACCGCTTTTTCCTTTAACTCACTTCTTGAAAATATTTCATATGTATTATTTTAAATATTATATATTGTTTGCAGGTACGAGTCATGTAATTTCAGTTTTTATATGGTAAGTGATCTATAGATTCCCCTGTAAGTTCCTATGAAAGTTATCTTATTTACTTACTGTAATACTTATTGTAATTTATTTGGATGGAGTGAATGTTGAATTAAGAAAATTTGAATATTAGACATTCAACAATATCCATTTTCTATAATAGTTAACAAAACTTGTGTTTTGTTGTGTTTTTTATTTATTTTAATCATTCAAGTGAAACAAACGTGTCGACACGGCGTAGAGTTTTTGTGGTTTTTATTAATTTTCTATAAGAAAAGGATAATGTTATACATGCCAACCCCTGCGTGACTGAACTTGGATCGTCGACCTTCTATGGCAAGAGAAAACCTACGCGTAGCCAAACATGGAAATAGCGGACTTTAACCTTTACTATTCAAAAATAATATTTTTGTCGACAAATATTCATTAAGATATAAAAGAGACACCGTTATTTGTTCTTAACACAAATAAAACTTCTTTTGTCATCTTTTCTGAACATTGTTTAATAGGAATAAATTAAATTGTTAGAGAACAATGGAAATAGTCACATTTCTTCAATTTAGTGCAAGGGTCACATATAATGAGACACTCGAAGAATTTGACAATATAACCTTACTCTGGAGGGCTGTACGTTTAATATTATTGCAGTTATTATAGAACCGACAACTCTTATTATTTATCGCTGGAACGTAATTTCGGATTAATGGTATATTCGACTAATTTGATATCATGTGCATATTTAGTTATTATTTTATTACTAGATATCATAAAAACGAATGTAGCCATTAATTGCAAATGGTTATTTAATCCATATTTACATATTTTATATGATTAGGCTCAAAGCTTAGGTCGTTAGGGGTGATATGGAAATAAAATGAGCAGACGATATAAATCCTTACGCATTTAACCTAACCAACGATTGTATTGTAATGTATAAAGGTTTTACAAACATACATATAAAGTATGTTACTACGTGAGAATCAATACAATAAAATCTTATTATTGGCTTCCAAGGTTTTAGATAGCTTACTGCGTACTTCACTAAGTGGATTTACGCCTAAAGACTTTCATCTGCTTAGTACGATATAGGTACAGAAATAATAAATTCAAATTGAATGAGATGCTTTTGTGAATCTTGTGCAATTGTTTTTATATTGATGGACAAATAAGGATGCTTTGTACGTACTATATTGTCATAATTAATAAATTAATTTTATGCAAAGATGTTATAAGATTATGATGTACTTAACAATGTTGCAATTAGGTGGTAATTAAAAACACAAAAAAAAATGATTAGGTAATCACTTTTATATGAGTATGAATACTTCAATAGATCAGTAGGTCGGGATAAAATTTCCTAGTACCATTAAACTGAAACCCCATTGGGACTCGTTGACCGAAAATCGAGATGCCATACGCATTGCCTGCCCTAGATCACGTACTCCATTTTGGAATCTTTCCACGTAATTTGTCTGATATTGAGTTACTGAATGACTTCAACTAGAAGGAATGAGTAGTTTTAGCATAATATGAGAACCTACGAAACATTTGTATTTGTGAGTATAGGGTACTGTACTTCAACTATTATATTAGTAATCTACCCTAGTTTTTCTTTCTGAGAAAAAGCAAAAAGGATTGTTTTCTGTAAAGCTTCTCTCTTACTTCAATAATGTAGTTCTTGATACAAATTTATTAGAATTACATGGAACATATCAAGGAGTACTCCAAAAGGGCTATGAAATGCAAGTGATTATGCACTTAGATTACTGAGTTTTAAGCATATTAAAAGCAATATTTGAACTTAGGCAGCAATCCGTGATTGTGTAAGTAAATTATTTTATTGATGTTTCAACTAGATTTCAAAAAAATCTAGTTGAAACTCTTCTAAATTACAGATCTCTTACATAAGCAACTAACTTATTCTGCACTGAATTTTAAAGTAATTACGAATCTACTTCTTGTAGTTTTTTTCCCCGAATTTTTGGTGATTCACTGTAACATCAGAGCATTGTTAGTATGTGAGAACACCTGTCCGTCGGTTTTAAAATAAGTGTATATGAACTGGGCCAATCGGATGTTAAAGAATGTAGCTAAACAGCCTTATGATCATTTTGTAACCTAACAACATTCCGTATTCAATACGGTAAAGGTAAAATCAGTTTTTTCATTATAATGCCATATTTATATCGAGTATCATCATGCCCAATGGCCATGATTCAGGTTCGCATCTTCTAGAATGCTTGTTTTTGTTTGAAGATTTTTGTATTTTGTTTTTGCAAATGCTTGTTGTTAAATGTCAGATGAGCCATACCATAAAGGAAATGACCAAATATAGGCATATGAAGTATATCTACTTATTTAATGCTAATCGAAACATGTTTAATATTAGTTACAAAAACAATTTATATAAAATATAAGAACATAAGAATAAATAAAATATATACATAATATATCAATACATATAAATAAAAAATAGGTAATATGCATATAGTCGATTATTTCCGTGCCTCTATTTAAAAAAACAATGTGAACACTTAGTTATAGCTTATTTACGTATAAGCTAATAACGTTTATAATTAATGAGAAAAAAATGTTAGCTTAGCTTTAATAATTTTAAACATGTTTTTCTATATTGCAACGGTGCTTTTTTCTCTCGCTGCACGAGTATTATACATGGTATAGTATATGGTTATTAAGTCTAGGCATATTGAATATTACAAACAATAGGTCCTTTAATACAACCCCACGCACATCTCGTTCAAACGTTCAGACTTAATTTTTCTGAACGAGACGCTTCTAAAATTTGCAGTTCGATTGTGCGTTGTAGTATGTACATATACATTCCGGCATACATTTAACATTAGTGACGGAGCTCAACGCTGTTTATGTATAATATATGATGATATGGTTTTGTTTTAATAGAATTGGCTAATGGATTCTTGTTTACTATAAAACAACAGTCGGTTGAATAAAGGTATAGAAGTCGTGTCTTTAACTATTATTTCATTACTAAGCCACATTATTTTTATTAATAACAGTTCTTATTATGTTAAATGTAATATAATAACTTCAAATAATAATAATAATGTATGTAGAACAAAATCGGATGTTTCACTATGTGTAAGTCACAATGTTATAAATACATTCGTTTAGTCTCAAGTTCAAGAAACTCGTAATGTATTAACTGCGCCGCTAAGTCTAGCGGGATTGTTAATAAATACTTTGCATTGAAACGGTGAATATTATTATTGATTATCATTAGCGTTATTCGATTTATATATTTTTTTAGTACACATGACAAGTATTAAATATATATTACGCGATATATCTAAGAGGATTTTTTTCTACTGAGTTCAATTATTTATAAAAGGTACCTATACCTAAATTTGCTAATGTAGATCATTTTAGCCGTATCTAAGAGTTGATCACTCCTTAGCCAGCTTTAAAATAACCGCGTAATATCAAAGTCTTTGACAACGGAAAGCTGAAATGTTTTACGTAGTGTTCGCAAGGGATTTTGACTGCATCCACTGACTCGGTATTTTTAAAATTTACTTTCAACAAAATTTATTTATTTTGGCGCTAAGACAGAAAGTTTAAAAAAAATGTCGATATATGTTTACTTTGTGCGCTTTATTGTTTGTACTAAAGACCTGCTCAAATGCAGTTATTCCCACATTTCACATTTTCTGAACTTCTTGCATACTTAAATACCTTGTCTTGTTATGGCTAAAACTTGTAAACAAGATTGTTCTCAAGAGTTCTCGCTCTTAGCGATTTGGTTTCTACGTAAGGAACGGTAAACAGTAATTGTTTATAATGCTACAGCATTCCCTTAACGACATTGGCACTTTGAGATACATCTTTTTTACTTGTTTCTTTCTAAAACTAATTAAAATATATTATTTTCTTTAAACAGATAGTATAATAAAATAACTTAGGGAAGCAGTTATGTTTGACTGGACATATATGAAAGTTTACCTTTAATGTAAAACATTCCAAATTTTCAACTTTTTCTTACATTTAGGTACCTATTGTTATCGATTAACAGTAATATATATATATATATATATATATATATATATATATATATATATATATATATATATATATATATATATATATATATATATATATATAAATATATATATTACAGCAGTTCAACAATTTAATAACCACTAATATATAATTATCATTTCCGATACTGTTCTTATTAAAGTTTTATATTTATTTATTCCTTCACTAAAGCATTCACTATTTAAAAAGGATATGCTTGCTATTTTCACTCTTAAGCTCTTATTGTTCTGATATTTTATACTTTTATTAAGTATTATGAAATATCGATTTTACCATCGATAAAGAACACTTAATTTATGTCCTCACCTAAGCAATATTATCTCATTTCTCTGCCGTTTCTTTGACATTTACGCTGAATTGAATTTTGAAACTAAGAAATAAATTATATCAACTACTGCCACCGTTATTCGTTCCGTCTATTTAAGTTGGTTTACTGTCCGAAACATTCCAGCACCCCTCCTTCCCTCCGTGTATTGAAATTAAGCGTGTTTCTTGCTTATTACAGGCAATTAAGAGCGTCAAAGACGTACTAATAGGCTTCTTATAAATGTCATATCAATATACATTTTGATGATGTTGTGCCTACAGGTATGTTATTGTATTTAAACTGAATTAGCTTTTACTTATGTACTAAAAAATATGGATTTTTTTATTTATGATTATTTTTTCTGATTAATCTATAGTGCATTCTCAAACGTTGCAACTGATCTTCGTAAGAGAGGTCTGCGTCGCAAGTGTAATTGAGCGTATGATTCGTGCACTGACCGGCTGTGTTCACCGTCTGCAACAGATTGCAGGGTTACATCTTAGTGAAGTGGAAATTTTATGTATTTACTCGCTATGTGAACTGGCTTTGTCTTTGTATAGGGTTTATGCAAATTTCGATGAGCACGTCATCTTTGTTCCTTTCGATCAAATAATTTATATATTAATATATTAGGGTACGAAATATACTTGACATAAAATAAAGTCTATGAAATGTATATGAAATAATAAAATCTTGTGATATTAGGTTGTAACAAATACAAAACCACAGTCAATTTCTTTTATTATGCAATAAAAAACAGAAAATATTATTTTATTACATTTATGTTTATGTATAGGTATTATTATATATTATGAGATTAAAAGTTTTAGTTATCGTAGTTGTTGTGGCTTATTTTAATGTAAGCTCTGATGTTATGACGTGCCAATTAAACACACGTGTGTGGTCAACCAACACCTGCAAATTGCAAACTGCATAGATGGTTTATATCTTGTACCACCAAAGCATATATTAAAATTACTTTATAACTCACCACGTGTTATGTTTATATAGAAATATCATGTAATTTCACGTTCAAACGGGCGTAATAAGCACGTATATTCAAAAGATAATTATCCCGCACTGTGCGAATCAGAATGTTTCATATTACATAATATCCACTCGCTTTGCCAGTTTTCAATAGATTGACCTATTTAAAAACTTTATTTTTGCTTTAAAGAGTTGTTTTCTTTAATTATGTTTTAAAATCCAGTCCAAGAGGTCAGAGCAAAAATGTTGCTATTAAACTCTTCAGTTTTTTAGTGTAAAAATCCCTTTTTGCCGGTTCTGGGTGTATGAAAATTATTTTTGTGCCTCCAAAAGTAGGTTTGTTAGGTTATGGGGACTTTAATGCGTGAGCTATCACAAAGGAAAAGTAATAAGTAGTTCGAGTTGAAAGCGTAGTAGATGAAGTATAAAGAAAAAGCATATTGTCTCATCAATCACGCCTGACCTGTTAAACATGATGGATAATATTGCTTGTATACATAAACTGAAAGTGTTGCGTACCGTGCGCACCAACCACTTCGTTTATTGCTTTTCAGATATGAAATTTACATATGGCCGTATGCTAGCGACAAAATATTTGTTTGCCATGTTACTTTGCAGAAAATACTAAGTTGTAGGAAATAAATAAGTTATTTCATCATCTGTCCTGTTTCTATCTGATTTATCTAAGATTTCAATCACAAAGCTTATAGAATTATCCAAATATTTTTTTAATTCGTAATCACGTTAACTTATTTAAAACTTTTGAGTGCTTTTCTGAAGTCATTAGACGAGCTTCGACATTACAAACAGTTTTATAAGTTCATTGTCATCATTAGCTGCGCCCACATCCTTTATTCTTAATAGCTTTACGATGTTTAAGCAATTTAGAACTTTCAGACTTTTCCATGCATTCATTATTTAGTTTAATACCTCATAAACTACGGTCAGTGCCCGTTCCTACTGTCATAGTTAAAGATTGTTTTATTATAGCCTGTCCAGTGAATGTGAAATATTACTTAAATTATAGAAGCTTTCCTTTAAAGTTGAACTTAAGGGAAAGGACTATATTATACACCTCGTGAATATCATTATAAGTTATATAAGTCTGTTTAAATAAGTTAAAATTATAACTAGTATTAAAGTAGGTGGTACCACGAACGTAAGAACAGCCTTTGCACACGACCTTTTGTCTTGTCTATCAGAACGGATATTTAAAAATAATCTATTACCCCAAGTGGGGACCGAACCACCACTTTCACAGCAATGTCGCACTGCGCTACGATCAATTTAAACAAATAAACAAAACACACAAACAATATTATATGCCAGCTGGAGAAAATTATTGGTACTCCGAGATAATAAAGCTAAAGCAATTGTAGTAGCCTTAGCTACCTTTCGTAACATTATCCCATGCCTTATCTTCCTCCATTGTGCGAGTGATGACATTATTAACATATTAGTGTTATTGAACACATTCCGTTTTGACACATTTTTTTTGGAAAAAAAGAAAATGTTATCCAAGCGAGCCAGTAGTAATCTCACAGATGTAAAATTATTTAGCTGATTTTGATAATTTTGGTGCTTGCTTATTAACTTTGATACAAAATGGGCCCTGATCGCAAAGATTTCTGAAATGATTTCTGTACCTAGAATAATTCAACAAATAAATTTGGGTAAATTTTCATTTACATTGAGACTATAATTAAATTTGATATAGTAAATACCTACTAGTGGTTACTTTACAAAGTCAGAGCACCTCCAGTGCTCGAGTAACAAATAAACTTGAATTTAATCTTGACGTTTGTAGAAATTTCTCCAAATCTAAGCAATTATATACAAAGTAAACTAATTTTAGCCTGTTTCATCTTATGTTAGTAAGCTTTGTTTAACTTCGCGTAATTAAATTTAATGATACATAAGTGAATTTATATTTTTTTTGCTTTATAATTTATCTGGTACTCGTTGTGCATAAGTTAAAACTAAAACCAGTCGAGTTACATTCGCGAGCGAAAGTTAAATTTACGTAACGCTATGAAATTGTTAAGTTTTTTCTTTACATATGAGAGGCTTGCCTAATTGGAGCATAAAATGCTTTCAACAGCTCTCTAGTGTACAACAATAGGTTTTTTTAATTGTATATACAAATGAATTAAGGACGACCAGTTTGTTTACTTTAAATACTAACTGTGAAGTTGTTTAACGTTGCTAGTAAAAAGGGAACATTGAAATCAACCCCAGGTTAAAGAGGGTTGGTAATATAGAAAATTTCAAATGGGGATGATGTGTATTATTCATATCCATTGCCGTTATACGATTTCATTATTGAATATAACCTGGCAGTCCGTTTCGCTAAATTTGAATACTTGTTTGTACCTTGATTGTAATACTGTAAATACTAACACAACATAATTTAATTAGTAGAAATTGTACACGACACGACAGAAATTAGAAATAAAATAATATGACTATGAGCACTTAATTTAAAAAAAAAACCTAATAAAGGAATTTCCTTATTAGCCGCGATTAATGTACTGATAATGTTAATTTTAATGAAGGTGGGATGAAATTGTTGTATTATTGTTGAAATATTGTTCAAACACAAGAACCTATTTTAGTTTGTTAGGTATAAGGAATTGAATTACTTTAGAAACATCATATGTGTTCAATGTCCACGCGGGAGGGTATTTTTGTTTTGCTCTGGTAAGTGTTGAATTCCGCTATTTGATCCTTGATACCTCGAATTTGAAAAGAAAGTAGAGGATTGATTGTCCTGACACTCGGTGTGTAGTGTGAGAGACACTACACACCGAGTGTCAGGGCAATCTTCAATCAATTAATCTTTGAACTCTATTTTTGAATAGTCATCTGTGATAGTCTAAATTTATGATAAAATTTTACTCATAATAAATATTTAAGCTAGGTATATGAATACAGTTCTCACACGTGTTTTTGTATTATACAAGGGTCCAACAACAATTTTTTTTTCATTTATATAAATATATTTAAATAAATGAAACTATAAAAGATAATGAAGACTATCTTTTATATTATACGTTCGAAATCCTGCAATGCAGCTCTTGATATTGGTGTGACCGAATTTTTTTGGCTTCCCTTAACAAGGAAATCCTTTATTTCAATTCTTACTTTAAACGGTCCTATAAATTAAATTAATCTATAAAAATGCTTAAATATTTCAAAATAAGTACTATTTCTTATGTATTCTTGTACTTATGTAGGAACAGGAATTGGAAACATTTATTTCTATGTAAAATGTCCGTATATACTATTTTATTAAAAACTTAGTACCTATACCTAGTAGGAGCCATACTTTTATTCGTGTCTTTAAGAACCTTTACACATAGCCTTTATACTTAAAGCACTCTTACCTGTACACTAGCTTTTATCAAACTACCCCTAGTAACCGTCGATACTTCAGACGTGCCACAAAGGTGTAATAAATACATGTCGTCTACATCAAATATATGTACATATTATGTATGTACAATAATATATGTATATATTTTTTTTGTTTTTTACTGTTTTTTATTATTTTTAACAAGCTCTTATATAATATAATGTATAAATATTCAATTTATAATAATGTATACTGTAATCATTTTAATCAATCATTTTGAATGGCACTTATGACATTAAGCGTGTGCAAGTTAATTATTTCCTTTCTTTCTTTGTTTCGAAAGCAAATTTCTATTCACTTTGTTTAAATTATCTTACAACTACCTACGTTGTGTGTGTAATTACTCAAAGCAATTAAGATTATATATTTTTAATTTAAATGAAAAAATAGAAACTTTTCGTAAATTTCTTTTTTATTAGACAGATTTTTACAGCTCACTAAATATTGGTAACTATGTGATAATAAATTTGTATAAAGTTGGTATAAGTTTGCAACCCTACAATACAATTCTATATTTGAGCCCGCAATAAGACAATTATTCAAGCATTTATGTTTAATCTAAACTTATATTGATATAATAATTTATATCTAATTTAATTTTAGTTTTTTAGTATTATATTATATATGATAAAACAAAATGGTAACTTACTGATTTATTACCCCGCGGCGCACCATGTGCATAGTTGTCCACTGGACATATCCACATAGATATATATGGCATGCAGATTGATGTCGCTTTAATGTTATACATTCAATTTTACTTTTTCCATTTGAATCATTAAAAATAAAAAGTGCATATAATACCATTTAAATGTACTCGCTAACGGTTGCCGTTCGTTGGTCATAGATATTACTAATTTACAAATCTAATGACTTCATTTCCACAATCATCGCAATTCGAACAGTGTAATTCACTCAATTAACGGTCCTCATACTACCACTCTGTTTTAATTCAAAATAATATTTTACAGACACTAAGCATTTCATATACTCCATTAAATCCTCTGTTCTTCGCTTTAAGCTTTCTTCGCTTTACCGATTAATTAGAATAGGTAAATAGTACGTGAAACTGACGTCATCGAGGCGCAGCAGCATCAGTCTGTAAACGCGACAGATGTGACTTGTGAGTTCGATTCTGACTACGAAGTTTTTTTTTTATTTCCTATCTCTAAGAAGAAGAAGCGCGACGTTGAGGTCCCTCAACACGCAGTGTCGAAAACTGTTTACTCTGCTATGTGTTTATTATCTCGTATTGATTATTTCATTAAAGGAAGCTCAAAAATATTAAAGAGGTAGTTTGATATCTTCTAATGTTATACAAAGTATTAAGTTGTATTTGTATTCAAAGTTTTTTTCAAAATTAGGTCATTGTGTAGCAAAAAATAGATACGATTCAATTGGTTTTTATTCCCCACATGATATGAACTTTATGATGATCTAGGTCAAACTGCGCGCTCTTATGATTCTTTATTGACATTTTCAATCTAAACCTATTATGCAGTGCAAAAGATAATTTAAATTTTCATGTGCGAAATATTATTGGTAGAAGAATTTTTGCGGGCGAATGTTTTTGAGATTGTAAAAGGAATCATGACTCCGTGAATTTACGATCCAATCTGCTGAAGCCGTAAATAGATTTAAGTTCAGAAAGGGCTTCATAAGATCGTTATAGTATCAATCACGTAGGCATATGACAACGAAATGAATTAATCTATTTCTAATAATTACGTAGTACTGCATTAATAAATTCCATACACGCATACATTTTATACAAGATTAAAGTCATTCCACACTATTTTTTGGATTTGAATCCGCGCCTCTTGGAACGGTTTCCAAGCGCTCTCACCACTAAGCCAGCTTTGACTAAGATTCTCATCAAGCTAGGTCTAAATTATTATACGCTTGTTACAACTTATTTATTATGTTAGCATCTCTGCTGTTGAGATTATACTTATAATCATTTGACAAAAGATGATACTATTATATAAAATATTTTTGATAGTTTTAAACTGTTATTCCTCACTAAGGATAAACTAATAATTTTTACAAAATTTATCTCTAAAATATTAGAACTTCCACCACAATCAAATATTTGTTCTACATAAATACTTATTCAATACGAGAAAAGTTGGCTGGTTGAAAAACAAATACATTTTGTTTATATTTTCTTTATTTGAGCGTAGCAATCCGTTATAAGGTTGCACCTTCCTTTATAAAACTCCGCAAAAGCCACATGGTGGAAAAATAAAACCGGGTATCCGTCTTCAAGGAAATTCATCATGTCACGTAGAAAACGTGTGTCGCATTTCAACGACATATACATAAATTTGCCTTCCTCTTTTTATTTTATATTGCAAAACCGTAGATAATAAAATAGTTTTTTTTTTATCGAAACTCTTCTTTGTCTATCTTAATCTTATCTGTGTCTATCTAAAGTGAATCGTATAATAATTGCTAATTAATATATTATAATTCAGTCTTAAAATAAACCATAAAAATCGAGCAGCTCTGTAGATCTCGACAAATATCATGTAACAAAGCGAGCATCAATTTTTGTCGTATTGATCTGACAAAAAGGCTTAGCCTTAAAATGAATGCCTTCTGCAATGGATGGATCTTGTAGTTATAATTAAATAAAACAACAAACAAATACTGTTGAATCGAAATGAAAACTTCACCATATTATTATATAAAAATTATATTCAAATGAGAAATTGAGGAAACAATGTCTAATTTTAATAATTCATGTCATAAGTGTGTCGGTTTTAAAAGTGTGCATATATATATATATATATATATATATATATATATATATATATATATATATATATATATATATATATATATATATATATATATATATATATATATATATATATATATATATATATATATATATATAGACAAATTATAAAGAAGTAATCCGTACATTTATAGTGATTACGTACTGACACGCTATCACTATACATGTATAAATGTAAATTGTCAAATTGTTATTTTCTAATATTGTTTTAAATATGCTTCTGTTTATTCGTGATATAAAATTTTGACGCCCTCTAAACTCTAAAGTTTACCGTTCGACATTCTCCCCTTCATCAGATCCCATTTAATTGTATTACGTTCATATATTGAAACTGCTCCCTACAAATTAAGTAGAATCGTCCATATTTCAATTACGAATAAACGTGGGTGAACAGTGTTTGACATTGTTCTCTATTGTGAACATCGATTATAATAAACTTGCGTCAAACTGTGTACTATGTAACTCCTATTACGGTTTACTATGTAGTACATAGTACTCTGGACCGCGTAGATAAGTCACCAGTCCAGTCAATTCTGCCAGTAAATGTCTGAGAGTAAATTGAGATGTCTAATGGAACAGCAGACGTTCTCCTGAAATTAATTCTGCTTAAGCTATTTGCATTGCAAGCTGGGATAAAGTTGTAGCAAATGTAATTTGTTTACATTAATTACGTACCGATTATGCAGTTTATTTAAACCAATAAGTAAGATCAAAGGATTTAGTCAAATAAATGAAACATTTGTTTACTATGTTATGTTATGTCTAAGCATGGATTTTGTAAATTACAAGCGTCGTTTTGGTTTTCGTGGCCCATAACGTGGCAGTAAGGGAAGCCCTGGCGTATTGATCGCGCGCACCCCACAGTTATGACCACCGGCGACAGGAGGGCGCTCCTCCTCCGTAAACATGTGCATTGACAGCTGAGCGCTAAAAATATTCCCTGCCTTATTGCCCTCCATTGGATTACATAGAGCACGCAAGATTTGTATTTCAGTATATAATGCACAAATTGTCTTTATTTTTGTATTTCAAGCTTAAATGATTTCGTTATATTTCATATTGTAGTAGAAATTAATCATTTACTATATGCATATAATTTAGAAAGGATATTGGTATTAAAGTGCATTGAAATTGCCTATATAATATACGACGATAATGCTATTAAAAATACATGTACGGATTCATAACGTGTCAGTATACCTACTATTTAATAACATTTATTTTTATCATACGTTTTATATTATCGTTTTATATTATCGTCGTTATATTTAGAATGGAAATATTCAGGAAGTTACATTCTTGCCTAAATTAAATACAAATTTAAAGATATATGACTAATAAAAATAATATAATTAATTATTCACTTCACCATACCTATGAGAATAGGTAAGAAATAAATACGTTTTGAATACAAAGCTGTTGTTAGGCGTAAAATAATGACTTGAACAGGCGTGAAACAAAAGTAGTTTTGCAAAATTACTCGCGTTTCCGGGATGCTCTTGTATTTGCGAACAAGTTTTTGTCGTCACAATTCACCGTGAATCTTACTGGTATATATAACGCACGTTCACCACTTCAAACGCTATACGTCAATTCTAACGTTAGGCTCTATCGATTTGATTTTCTTTTTAATGCGTATTTGCAATTTGTTATTGCTATGTGTACAGACATATAGGTTGATTATTTTTAAAATAACAGTTATACTTATTTTTGTTAAAAGTTAGAGGTTTCTTATGTACCTATGTGATATTAGGTAACTGAACTTTCAATTGCAGTACAAATAGTTGATTCTAAACTTTAGACAGTATCTACAAATACTGGATGACAGAATAAAACTAATTTCGAAATGTCTTATGACTGAATAGTGCCTTTAAAATGTTTACAACCGTTAGTCCTTGTCGTGCTGATCACATCAGACTAATGTCCTTCAAATGACTATTCGCATCCGTTCCAATCTTCTTAATGGCGCCTTGTTTTTAATCGACACTAGTGATTTGTCCCACTCTCCAGACCGTTTTGAATGCTAACATTGCATCGCGTGTTCTCACATAAACATCCCGTGGCGAAGGAAGTGGGTTAACCAAATATAATTCAATCAGTAGGTATCTACGAAGGAAATGAGATTACCAAATGGAATCTAATTTACACTCAACGCGTACTATTTGTGTTAACGTTGTGTTGCTAATTAGGATATGAGGCACGTATTAATCTTAGTTTATTATCGTCCGGTATATCTCATTTTATTTAATTAGTTCCGTAAAATACACAAAAATGAGATTTATATGATTATTTTGTCGTTATTGTGTATATAATATAAATGCTCAATAAAAAAAAAATTCGACATTTGTTTTTAAATTATAGATAAAGGTTATTTATGGATATCGATTTTGCAATTTTCCTTAGTTATGCTCGATGTAATGGTGTTATAACTACATATTATTTATAGATTACAAGGTGAGCTGATTTCTAGAACAGTATCAAGTATTTTCAAAATCAAAATCGAAATTAACAAATAACCAACCATAGATTATATCAAGAAACATTTCGAAACTAAAACAAGTAAATTATTTGTTTTTTCGTAGTTGTAAAAATAGAATCTAAGGTTTTTATTTTACAAATTAAACTCAGAACTTGTGTTTTTTCCTATACATATGAACATGCGGGTATATTGTCGACTCATTCCTGACCCGGCCCCTTCCGCTGGTAGCATCTATAGATACAAATAATATTAAATACATAAACAAACAAGGATTGTCATATAAAATGACATGAAGAATAAAAAATGTGATCTAAGTGTGCCAAATAAATATCTAAACTGGCTGGAACTGATGCTAGGAAACTGCTCCAGGCTAAAAAATATTTCCGCAGCAATATTCAACTGAGTTACAGTAGTCTTTGTATGACGAAAATCAATATAAACAAACCCTTTTGAAGCCTAAAACTAACCCTTATTGAGTCTCGATAAACCACAAAAGAGACCTTTCGGTCAGAGGCTATAGTTTAACGAGAGGGTTTAGACGAGAAATGTCCGAGGTATTTCCGTCTTTGGGGAGCGATGATTTAGAGCGTGAGATAGTGGGCCTACTGTGTTTATTTTTAGATTTTGACATCCGCAATATCTATTGACCCCTAATAAAATGTGTACAACATCCAACTTTTTGTATGAATCAGAATATATTATTTGCTTGCCAAAAGATTATTGACGAAATTTTAACGTACCATACATTTTATATAGAAATTTAACTTATATAAATAGAATAATATCTACTTAATTTTGAGTATAATATATATTATTATTATTTAACCTGTTATTTTTGTACTACGTATAGATTTTAATGAATAGTCACTTATTTTTACGATCTATTACAAATTATTTAGTTATACTTGATTGGTTTGTTTTTATTGGACCGATGATTGAAACTATGATCAAGCGCTTAACGGTTCAAATAAAGTTGATGATATCAACTTTGCACGAGTCAAATAAATTCGAGTGATTACTAAATAAAATTTTATATTTATTACCAAAATATACCTTTTAATACACGATGTAATGTTCCAACAAGATTCTCATAGCAACAGTTTCCGGCGGAAAGTGTCTGGTAATACCTTCAGAGTTCCATCGAAGCGTGTACAGCGTTTTAATAAGGCTTATTATAATCATGGTACCAAACACTTGTAACACGACGTTTCCTGCATAATCAGTGGTCGTATTGCTGAGAAACCTTCCTAGTTTATCATAGCTTGCGTTATGCGCTCCGCTGGCTTCATGGCCGGTTATAATGTTACATGCACCGACGTGCTGCCGCAATATTTACCACTACATTATTCCATTGCGTCAATACTCGATAAGAGACGATAAGTTGTTTAGTTCCAGAGGAGTTTATATAAGTTAGGTTGGTGACGTTTACGAAGGAACATTGCGCTCAAAATATTAAAATTTTGTTCAGTGATACCAAATAAATAATATTTCTTAAGTGAAGCCCATTAAAAATTTAAGCATAAAGTGGATATTCTAGAAAAAACCAGCTGTTTCTTGGATTTTCCTTTTAACAGGTAATATCATAATTATTATAATTTAATGTTGCGGTTTATAGGATAATTTTGCGGTAATTATGAAAAAAACATTAATTAAGATTTATTATGCCAAATCATGTAAGTAGATAAAAATATACCATTTGAAATTATACTTATAAATCGCTTTAGGTCAACTATTGAACAAGGATGTTTCATTATATAATATAGCTGAAGTATGAATGTCGCCTAATGATTATCCACAGACGAGGTCATTATATTAGCATATACCTAAAATTTCCTCTCATTTAATATCGAAGCTAATTTCGCGGTATATTTCACATGAAAGCAAAGCTCCCGCGTTGGAGGTGAGTGCGTTAATCATAACAGCGTAGAGGCATTGTCTCGCCCGCAGCTGCGCCTGACGGCCGGCCTACGTCCTCCAAATACAAATCATTGTCAAGTTCAACAGAAACGTTGTGTGGGGACTAGGTAACAAGCACTAAAGTAATCATAGCACAGCTATTACGGCGCTTTATTGAAGAATAACTTGCGCAAGTACTTAGAATCTTTGTAATTTTGCTTTATCAAATATTTCGCATTCTACCTCAAAATATCGGTATACTGTGATTGTTCGACACGTTTATAGTCGAAACTGCATTAACTCGCAAAAGATGCCATTTTCCTGAAATTTAAAATTCACAGTACCATTTTAAATAGCTTCTGTTAAAGTTATTACAAAATACAAATATTATTACAATATTAATTTTATATTTAAACTAACTTTCAACGGAGGCTTCGACCCCGTTGTTAAATGGAAATAACTAAAAGTTGTTAATGTTGTACACATGACACATTCTAAGCGCATACAGCAACAATGACCGATACCGATACAGTGGATTACATTGAAACGTAATATAACATGACGCAATACAGCCTATAGCCTTTCTCGATAAGTGGCCTATCCATTATAAAAAGAATTTGTAAAATTGAACAATAAAACTCTCCACCTTTATAATATCAGTAGGAATATATAAATTAATATGCTAATTAGAAACTATACATATATGTTTCTATATATATATATATATATATATATATATATATATATATATATATATATATATATATATATATATATATATATATTATATATATATATATATATATATATATATATATATATATATATATATATATATATATATATATATATATATATATATATATATATATATATATATATAATATATATATATATATATATATATATATATATATATATATATATATATATATATATATATATATATATATATATATATATATATATATATATATATATATATATATATATATATATATATATATATATATATATATATATATATATATATATATATATAGAATTTACGTGTATTTACGTGTATATATATGTATATATACAATATAGCAATAGATCATGTTACTTCCTCGTTTTGTGGTATTCTGGACGTGTTAACGATGCTATATGAGCTTAGGTCACTGTAAGACAATATGTTTCAAGATTATTAATGCCTTTCAAGTTTAATAATCTTAATAACTTGAATAAATACAAACAAAAAACCTGGAAGCTTCAAAATTAAGTATAATTAAATACGTAATTTTGTAAAATAATATTTAGATACATATGGAATAAACTAAGATGAAGTTAAAAAACATAAAACAATGAAGGTGATACTGAGAAAAAAATGGATAAAAAAATTAATTATAATGTTGTAAAGGTCTTCTGACCTTGAAATGTATTTATGTCTTTTTAGGCTTTGTTCATTAAAACTTCTGCATTTTTTATGATATTTCAAAAAAAATATAAAATCCAATATTGCTGTATTTTCTATATAGTTCAAGTTCAAGATTCCGCCCACCGGGTTATTGACCGCCCCCGGTACATGCGCGACGAGCAAATACGTCTTTCCTTTCTAAACTCAATTGTGAAACTATTGATAAAATCTATATTGTCGTCTAACGATTTGTTATACCATTATCCGACCGTGAATGCAATGCAAATGTTTGCGTTAAAGTTATAATCGTTTTGTGTTTACATATTGATAATTCCGTTTGTCTTTCTGTCCTATAACTGTTTTAACAATTTATATATCTACATCGAAAGCCTATGTTTTGGTTGATCTTTTTATGGTAAGCTTTTAAAATTTATTATAATTTCCTCCAATTTCATTATTTAATTTTTTAATAAGTAAATCGTAATCGTAAATTTACATTTGGAACGGCCTTTGTTCTTGGAATTTGTTTTTAGCATCTTGTTTCCAAATTGTAAATTCTCTGCGCATTCACTCCATTGTGCAATGTCTGAACATTTGTAGCCAGATTTGGTATTTGGAAGTATTCCTTACAATTTGTATGAGGTTATATGCGTAATATTGCGTTTGTGATGGTATTGATTAGAGGCAACAGGTTGCTGGGGCGTCCCTCCCCCGCGCCTCTGCCACCTTTACTTTCTTCGAATTCGGTTTAAGAGCCTCTTCCCTAATTTCTAAATTTAAAATGCGATTTGTTTATAATAAACTCAATAGCAAATAACCTTTATGAACCTTATTGTAACTCGAAATATACTATATAAATCTAGATTCGAATGAAAATGGATATTTAAGATAAACTTTAAGGAATTTAAAGTTAAATTAGTTGAATAGAAATTAAAATGAAGTTCAGAGACTAACAAGATTGTGACTTATACCTAATCGTAATGTGTTGGTGTTTTTGTGCCAATTTCTCTTTGTCACCTAAGCAACAAATATCGTTTTAATGGTATACACTAAAATTATTTTTTAACATCTATCAATATAAACAACAAATCTATGTCAATATAAATTGAGGCATCATGTTATACTTAATGATAGTTTTTAATCATACAAGGGAGATAGTAACGATAAGCATTTAAAAAGTTAAATATCGACAACAACGTGCACCTAAAAAATGTCAATAAAATATCTTGTTGTATTTGTATAGAAAAGAAAACATTGAAGACATTAACGGTAAAATCACTAAATAAAATAATGTGTTAGTAATTGATAATTTAAGATTTGTTAAAACTAATAAACGTTCTACTTAACTATCTACTAACTATTAACTTCTTAGACAGTTACAATATCTTTTTCTTGTCTGTATATATATTTTTTTATATTAATTTTAATTTTATATCTAAAAAGATAATCTTTAAGTATATTCTGAGTACAATTTACAATGGCCGTCTATTTCATGGTAGTGCCTAGTGCCTATGCTCGTACTTATGGTAAAGCGATACATATGCGTGTTTATACACACATATTTCCAATAACAGGTAAGTGTCCTGTAAGTATAATGGTATTTGATATTACTATGCAAGTATCATGCTCGTTAACTAGTTTTCTACGTATTGTGCGTTTAATAAGTTTTATTATTCGTTACATTATGTCTATCACAAGTAACTAACGTTTTCGTCTTTTGTTGGAAATCTTGTGTTTATTCAGTGAAACTTTTACCTATAAATTTCATATAAGTTACTGATATGTTTTTCACAATTTTAGGTTTTTAAGTATATATTTTAATATGGTACTAATCCACAGATGTTTGTTTTCCAATTACACTAGACAAGAAAATAAAGAACTTATTAAAAAGCTTTATTTTCATAACCTAGAACCAATTTAAAAAAGCTTACGTCTTATATTTACTCACACAATGTCATCAAATCTAACCTAAAAAATCTGATCATTCTTAAATATATAATACTCTGACACCATAAAATATCACGTTTTATTAATAGCTTTAATTCTATCGTAATCCGAGACGTCAAATTGGTAACAAGAATCGCTTACATCATCACCATTCAACACCAAGCAACCGGACGCCATTGTGTATGCCGGACACGTCGAGGGATTATTGACGATTGATAATCTGCTTACACAATAGTAAACTACCTATAATATATATAATTATTGTTATCAAACGTTGAACTGTCTCAAGTAATGTTAACTGTTTAATCTTATACAATGAATAATTACATTTCATAATGTTTCATTCACACATTTCTCGCATTTTGCTTATGATAGTCGGCATAGAAAAATTTGTCGTAGATTACTGTACTCTTCATCATCCTGTTTCTCCCGTTTCTTCCGGTTGAGAAGCGGAAGTCAACGCATGGAATTGTATATTAAGACCGGTGAAAGCAATAATAATAGTAATAGTCAATATGTCTATGGCTTTATGCTTTATCCTGCATATAGTAAGCAGAGAAAATATAGTGTCATTGTAACCCGACTGACTATAAATCGGAAAGAGGATAATAGATAAATCACTGTCGGGTTGCCTCAATATTACACGGTCACGTATTAGTTTTATCGGAAAGAGTCGTGGGAACTTGTTGTTGATATAGTGATAAGAGAACAAGTTGATATGGACGTGATTAATGATAAAGGATGAGTTACTTTCGACCTGCTTATCACTTAAAAACATCCAGAAGCTCGTCGATTTCAATAGCAATATATGAAAATTCAATGAATGTGTAATTTTTATGTAGATATTCATGTATAAAAACATTTTCGTGGATTACTCATTATAATTATTTATAACGTTGATTTTTCAGTTTCACTTATGCTAATATGCGAAATCGAGGCTCCTTATGAAATTTCTGCTAGACCTGTTTATATTCAACAAATGCGCTTAATTTAAAAATAAAATTGTATGTAAACTAAGTTTGTAAAAATGTTTGGTTTTGCATACAGTATTGCATACTGAACGATTAATTTTAGTGATTACATTTAGAAGTAAAAATAATGAATAATATCCTGATTGTATTTTATTGTTATTTTTTAAATTTTATTTTAGAAGCGGCTTGGCGCGGCGTAGCGGGCGGGCCGCGCCATGGGTAACAAGTGCTGCAGCCGCCGTCACGACCCCGACAGACCCTTAGGTAAGTTCAATGTTTACCTTTCACCCGCTTAAGCCTCTTAAGATACGCTTGAGACTTTTTCTATATCTTACTTTTCGTATTTTATTTAATTAAGTAATTCTTTGTAGTCTTAGCCATTTCTAGAATTAACTAAAAAATAACTTTAATATCTATATTTTATACCTTTTTTGTAGTTGTTCCTTTTGAAGGGCAAACGGACCTCAGATTTGTATTAATTTAATATTTTATTTTACCTCCACATTTCTTTTTCACAATACAATTGCCAATATCAGCATGATAGCTTTATTTTAAAATATATTGGGTCCACCAAATATATAAATCAAGACTAGAGTGATGCACGTAAAATATGTTAAATACGTCCAAACTTTAAAACCATAATATGAAATCAAAATGAAAGCTTTTATCAAATCTTTCAAACGACCTTACTCTTATCTTTCACACCAAAGCATTGCTCCATACTACATAATGTCAGAACAAAGACTATTGTTCCATACAAGTGTTTATTACTTAACTCCAATGAATATTTTTGTTAATCATAAGATTGCGTCAGCTTTTCAAAAATTCAAAATACCAGCCATTAAGGCAGCCATTTCGTTTCGTTAATGGTTCATACTCGTATATTGCTTGCACTTTGATAGTTCCCATTTCTTGCCTTTCTCCTTTCAGGCAATCCTCTTTGCCGCGAGCCTTAAATAAGCTGCGAGCGCAAAACCTAAGTTGCAAAATGTCTTCCTTTTGTATAATTTAAAATTTGCTCACATCTTTGTTGGTTTTTATCTTCCTTATTCATTGTATTCAAATTCTTATGTATTTTATCTTTTTTTATGGTAAATGCACCATATTTATAGTTACACGCTGTATCCCGCATATGGCGTTGTAGACAGAGGGAACCTAGTGTTAAGGCACTCTGTGTCCCGCTTTCCGACTTTCGAGACATTACGTGGTGAGTGGAAGAACTCACCTTTGTCTTGTTACCAGAGAGAGGAAAATGATAATAATTCCTTCTAATGAAGTGGCAATCGAACCCACAACCATCGTGTTTACAGTCAGACATTGTTCTACTGCGCCTTGAATTTCTCATACTAATTCATTTTTACTATTATTATAATTAATTCATAAACTAATTTTTTTCTGTCACCTTTTACATCACAGTGAAGTCTACAGACTTACTGTTATAATAGAAACTGAAATATCTTTGACTCTTCGTTGTCTATGTCTCTGATAATTATTACTAAATAAAAAGTTATTTTAACTAACTCTAATCCAATTATCAAAGTCAATCCAAAGTCAAAAGTCATTATAAAGTGTAATATTTATACGTATATCATTACATGATGTAAATTAAATACCGCAAAATTTCCAGTCTCGAATGCCCGAGCGGAAACAATTTTCTTTCAAAACAATGCTCGAGATTTTTTCGCACGATGTTTAAAGTTCACCACTTAGCGTCTGTTTGCGTTTGTTTGTTCATGGCGATGGGTTTTTCTATTTTTAGTTAGTAATGTCCTGAGTTTTACTTCAAAACTAGACCAATTTAAAGAGCAAACTCGCTGAAAATTACATTTTATCCTTCTTCTTTTTATTAATGTTTTGTTTATACAACTGATGATACAAACTTTTTCATTCACATTATATTATTATATGCCTACTTTGGAACAATACGCTGTTATTGTTAGTTCTAATTAGTGACCGTTGATTGGTATGGAAAAGATATGCGTATAAGTAATGCACACATTAAAATATGCATCAATCAATGCCATTACTCAATCCAATAGCTATACAAGTCGTGATAATAAGGTGAACGCCGGCCAAAGACCCATTTAACTCCGGTCAAGTGTAAGTAGCCTAAGCAATATCAATATGCTTGGCTCAATATACGTTCTTGTCAACGCGCCCTAGTTTCCCGTCATTTTTCTCGTACATTTACTATAGTTGCTTTTGAAAAG
Organism: Dione juno; assembly: GCA_037127375.1. Taxonomy (NCBI): domain Eukaryota; kingdom Metazoa; phylum Arthropoda; class Insecta; order Lepidoptera; family Nymphalidae; genus Dione; species Dione juno. The sequence goes on from JAXRJS010000052.1 coordinate 6,214,064, forward strand.
ATTGGAACGGGGATATCTTTTTATTCAATAGCTATCACTTGATGAAACGCTTTCAAATTCACACAAAGAGTACTTAAAATATAGTCCTCTATTCGGGTACCGTGATTGTACCTACGAAAATGTGTCATCAAGTACTGTTCTATTTTAATGGTTTCTCGTAAGCGTTACTGTACATGTCTCAATTAATATTTACTTTACTTTATTTTTTAATATGTGCAGTTAATTTCAATTAACTAATAACGAAAAAACATGTATCTGAATATATTATACAATTTAATGAATTACCTACTGGATACGTTTTAATCAATTTTTTTTTCTTATATACGAGATGTAACAAAAAAAAATTATGAATATTAAACAATACAACTTGTTGCGAAAATGCAATGACTACACGTCTAATGTGCATGTTGAATGTGAATTTAAATCACTCTTTGGTATCTTTATTAATACTTCCAATATACAATTGAGAATAATATCCTTTTATTTGACAATAAATAACTACAGATCTTTTTATGCCATGAATAAATACTAAAATATAAATTCGAATATTTCTATTGAAGATCATATTTAAAAAAGTCCTTTAAAACGTCTGAAAGTCTAATGTATTTTTAAACTGTGTTGATGGAAAAAAATATCTATGTTCATGAATTCATTTCCAACATAAAATGTATAATATGGGTAAACGTGTATGTAACTTGTATCGTAAAAAGCAATTTTCAAGTAATAATGCATTATTCAGTATTCCAAGAGAGTCATTACGCGCTTACTTGGTTTCCGTTTTCACAGTAATTTAAAAATATTTTAAGATGTTGTGTCCTTATAATTTTACAGCAAAAAACGCACATCCTTTTATATACACGTAATTATTCAAATGTAAATAGATACCTTTTTACTTGAAAATAACGTATGTGAAGTAAGATAAGAAATGTAATAATAAGGTATACTAAATTACTATATTTTCCTTTTACTGTTTAAATAGTATCTCTATCCATTTAAATAATGCTGTGGAGTTTTTGTTTATTATTTAATATATCTAAACAGTAATATTGAAGTTTACTATTTATTATATATGTATATAAGGTAGTGAAAGTTTTTGGAATCGTAGCTAAAATACTAGAGGTCTATTTGTAATATTTTAGAACATTCGTCTCAACCTTACTTAAATAAAACAATATAAAAGGGTTAGACATATACAAAAATATAGCTTATTAAAGGTATTTTCCACAGATATCAAAAATAAATATTTATACAAGTAATATAACTATTTATTTCAGTATACCCAGCGTATAAGAAGAACGAAGCGGGATTCACAACATGCCCGTCGCTAGAGACGCGGTACACCGGAGAGCCCAACAACCGTGCCGTGTCGCGCCGACCAGCCGACATTGTGCGCACGCGCAACCCTGGGGCGTGTTAGTATATTTAATTATTTTAAAGCTTCTATTTGACTGTAGTTATATTTTTAATCTTTTTTGTTACATAATTATTTTTACTTAAGGAAAACATATCAAAATTTGAACCGGGGGTTTGAACTCGCGCCTCATGGGGACCGCCCAAGCGCTCTAACTAAGCCATGCGTTCTACATCACGCTGCATCGAAATCTTATATGCTTTTTACAACTTATTATGTTGTTAGCATCTCTGATCTCTCCGATTTTTACAAATTTCCGCTCCCGAAACATTATTGCTAAGAACAATCATTTGTCAAGAGAGAATGCTATTTTTAAAGTGTTAATCAACTCTGTAAGTAATTTTTCTACACTTAGTGTGGAATAACACTTTAAAATGTAATTATTTTTGTTTAAATTTACGCAGATTTATTTAGCTACGTTGGTTTTCCACTATTAGAAAGCAATGTGTTCAATCTAATTAAATTTTCTTGCTTATGGCTTCTGAGCGTGACAATAGAGCACTTATAACTTCATTAATAACACTTAAATGGATAATGATTATAAACAAAGAATCGATAAGAATATTAATATAATAAGCTTTAAATCATATCTAGTTCAGTTAATAATGATGATATTTATTATAAGAAATACTGAGCTATTCCAAAGAATAATCTCCATCGCTCATTGTCTGTCTTGTTATAAAGATAAAAATTATTTTATTTATAATGTATAAATGTTGGTATTAAATAAACAATATCTGTAGCCGTTCTGCACTTTTCATCTTTTAGAAATATTACGTGCTGAGTGGCGGAACCTAGCGCTATGCTTTGTTTCACCGACTACGAATATTTTAATGGGACTTAAATTTAAAGCATTTATTTTGGCACGTCCGAATTGTATGATGATTTGGCGCCATATATAGAATTTTTGAATATTTTAAAATATAACTATAGTTGGTATATAAAGTTTTAATAATAATTAATCCAAAATAGGTTTGCTCAAAGTTGTCTCATGGCTAAGTTTAGTAGCCTAGCCGTAGCTTCTCGTTACTTATGAATAAAGCTTTAAATAGTATTCCCGATTACGCTGGGAGGAAAATTTATTTTAGGCAAATGTAAGGTATAAATAACTGTTTAAACTTTTAAGAGACGTTTGAAAAGGGCTCAGCAGCCATTAATTCATTACACAGCATCCGACAATACACGTAGCGATTGTAACAAATATCTAGTCTTGAAATAGAAATTAAAGTTTTAATAACTTTTTTTATTATGGATAACTAAGTTTCCATATATCCACATCGCTTTTGCTGTTTACTTTACATTGGAAAAATAAAGTATTAATAGCGGTCTGTGTACATAACAGAAACTTTGTTAATTATGTTTTGATACTGCAACTTTGTATTATGTATCATACATATATCGTTTTCTCTTTATATGAATACATCTTGCTGCCAAGATTAGGTTGTATTTAGTAACTACCGTACACAAGACGTTATACCCTTAAGAAGTAACTATTTCCCTTGTGTAAATAATAAGTTTCGGGTTTGGGTAAACTAAATCGCAAATTGGCACCGAGCCAGAGCACTACGCCTGCCTCCCTTGCCCTTCTCTGGCTGTATGAATATACAAATGCGTAAGTTGACGGCCTTAATTTGCTTTAAAATATTCACATAGTTCTTCCAAGTGCTGCTAATTTATAAGACAGAGAGCTTTGCTCGTACGAAAAGCTCGATTCAGATGCATATTCAGGAAGCTTTTTGGTAAATACTAGTCTTTGTTGCTCTGCACAATATAACTTTTAGAGCAGTGAATTATTCGTTTCATAAGCTCAGCGCCTGTCGTAGTTTGTGAAATATGCGTAATGCTTTGTGAGAATATTTGGACTTTTGTAACTTGTAGGTTTTGTAACTTTGTAGAATGAAGTCGAAACAATATTTTCAACGCTCAACTATTTAACAAATATTCTTAATGGATTACGAATTTCTTTAACTTGTACTGAGACGAGTTAAATATAATTGTTTATACATCAAATTTATCCACGGATATAATTTTTATGTAAATCTTATAAATCGTTAATATGAACTATGTATTTGTTAAGTTACTCATATTGTTGGAAATGTCGAAAATCTAAATGTAAAAATAGATATGTACTAAAACAGCTCATGACCGAAAAGCTCCAACCCTAATTATACAAATAAGAAAACCAGAACAACAATGGCACGGACTCCAAAATTCTGTGGTGTACAAACAAGAGATATAAAAAAATAATCTAAATGTACGATTAAAACTAAACTTTTATAAATATCTGTCCATCTTAAAACTGCTGATGATTTATATTAAAAGAGTAATTCTTATATAAACTACACAAGTTTAAGTATTCAATTTGAATACTATAAAATATTATATAAGATTATAAATGAATACTACGAGTAGGAACATAACTTTAAAATTATTAATAAGAACGGATAACAGGTTCTCTTAACCACGCCTGTCCTCTTAACTACGTAGGAAATAGCGTAAACTTATGTAAAAATTATGCTAACAATAATAATGTTATGACATCCTTAAATAATTCTTAATTCTAATTCCTAGGTATATCAAACGGCGGCAGGCGTGTAGTGAAAGCACTATGCGCGTACACAGCTCGCGCCGAATCCGACATCTCGTTTCGCAAAGGCGACCGTATGGAGGTCCTCAGCGATGCGGAGACCGATTGGTGGAGAGTTCTCCACCTCACTACGCGGAGAGAGGGTCTGGTGCCCGCTAATTTTGTCGCTGAAGAAAGTTCTGTTGAGTGCGAAGAGTGAGTGTTTGATTGATTATTGGTATCTTTTTTGAGTTCATTTCTTTTTGTTTTTAGATGTGAATAAGATTTTTTATATGTTTTTTATAAATTTTATTACCTACTGCTATACATATATTATTTATTTGGTTTGTTTGGGTTAGAGTTTGATGTGAAAAAAATATATTTTCGTATATGATAGCCACTTTCACGAGGAAAGCTATACTACGTACCATTATATTAAAGTTCTTGGCTAACATATATGTTATATCAAATAAAACATATCTAAGGACAATTTACAGTAATTGCTTTAAAATAATATAATAAATTGAGCTCTCGGTGAAGTCGAAATTTTTTGTTAACATAGTGTCAACAAAAATTGAAATATTGATTTAAACCTACGTGGTATTTGTAGTGTCTCGTTATTATTAATCAAACAATACAATTTAAATGTGACAACAAACTAAAAAAAAAAATAAGAAATACAGATTAATCTAAACTTTAGTAAACCTAACTATTTTCTTAATAAATTGAACGAATTATTATTACTAATAATTAAATAAAATTTTACCAATTTCTCGTGATTTTTAATTAATAACCTATTATAAAACCTATTTCTTTTTTAGTTGGTTCTTCCCCCACGTGTCTCGAAAGGAAGCTGACAAGTTACTGTTAGCGGAAATCAATCCTCGCGGCACTTTCTTGGTGAGGCCTGCTGAACACAATCCACATGGATTCAGCCTTAGTGTCAAAGACTGGGAAGAAGGAAGAGGATATCATGTCAAACACTATAAGATAAAGCCATTGGACAATGGCGGTTTTTATATCGCCACGAATCAAACGTTTCCTAGTCTACCCGCGTTGGTCATGTCGTATACGAGTGAGTTTTATTTTGAACAATATTTGATATTTTTTAAATAGTTAAAGTACTTACATTAAAGATTTAATACATTTTCTTATTTATTTTTCGTATAGGATTTAATATATGTATATAAATATTATTATTTATAGATTTATGTTTATTATTATGTATATAAATATTATATATTCAATAAATTACGCAAAATGTTCTTTAAATTAGTAAAGCTTTAAAACTTTTTAGATTTTGTGAATCATCAGTTTTATTTCATAATCTAAATATACCAGGTTTATTTTTTACTTTTTTTCTTATGATACTTATTAAGTTTTGCATGGAAACTTTGGTGAAGGTATACTTTAATCTCAGTTATAAATACTCGAAAAGATTTATTTTAATAATATAGTATTTAAAGTACTTGCTGGTAATATTCATATTTCTATAAGGGGAATTTACTAAATATAACAAAAATACTATTAAAAACTATGTATTTTATATCGTAATTTATTATATTATTTTATGATATAATAAATTAAAATATGCTATACTTATATATTGTTGTTATTCAAATTCATGTTTTTGCTACAAACGAAAATCTTATCGATAATGGCAATAATCCAACAAATGCCAAGAGCTAATAAAATACCTCATTACAGAAAAATAAGAAACAAAAGCTCCTTATCTTTTTACCCTACATTATTATAAAGAATTACCATGTCTCTTTTTGATACACTTCCTATTAAGCTTCCTAAATCTTCCCAAAATGTAATTTTCAAAAGCTATAAACTAACATAAAAAATCATAATCCGAATGAAATGCGTTCACGTATTACAGAGAACGCGTTAGGCCTTTGCCACGTGTTAGCGAGGCCTTGTCCGAAGCCCGAGCCCCAAATGTGGGACTTGGGACCAGAGTTAAGGGACAAATGGGAAATACCTAGGAGTCAAATACAGCTGATCAAGAAATTAGGACAAGGGAACTTCGGCGAAGTGTATTACGGCAAATGGTGTAATAATATTGAGGTTAGTTCGTCTTTTTTCAGTTATTTACGCGTATTTATGAGGTGCGTTCTAAAATTAAAATATTGGTCACCCATATTGGCTTGGCTTATTGCATGTGGTACTAAACGCCATCATTTGAATTTTAAGTATTTTAAAATTTAACATATTGAATTTGAACGGTATGGGAATTGAACCCACAACATAATTTACAGTCAGACGCCTGTCCCACTGTGCCACCATGGCCTTAATTGTTTATAAATTATTAAATTAAATTATATCATATCTATATTTATTTCGTTTTCTTTAAAATGTTAGGAAACAATAATGTTTTTTAAGATATTTTATTTAATGAGAGAATGTTGAATGTTCTCGAATTTCTTGTCTTATTTTCTTAAGATTTTGCTATGATACATGATTTTTCTATCTATGTATGTATATAATGAACTATTTATCCATTCATATTTTAGGTCGCCGTGAAAACGTTGAGGGAAGGCACGATGTCCAAGCAAGCCTTCCTTCAAGAGGCAGCCATTATGAAGAAATTCCGTCACAAACGCCTCGTAGCCCTTTACGCGGTCTGCTCACATCAGGAGCCAGTGTATATCGTACAAGAATACATGTGCAAAGGGTCTTTGTTAGAATTCCTAAGAAATGGCGAAGGAAAGTCTCTACATTTCGAAGATTTAATATACGTGGCAGCACAAGTTGCCTCCGGCATGGAGTATTTGGAATCGAAACTTCTAATCCACAGGGATTTGGCAGCTCGAAATGTCCTGATAGGAGAGAACAATGTGGCCAAAATATGCGATTTCGGTTTAGCCAGAGTCATAGAAGATAATGAATACTGTCCTAAACAGGGCTCCAGGTTCCCGGTGAAATGGACGGCCCCTGAAGCCATTATTTACGGACGTTTCTCCATAAAAAGTGATGTATGGTCGTATGGGATATTACTCATGGAATTATTCACATACGGTCAAATACCATATCCAGGTTTACACGGCAAAGAAGTGATAGAACAAGTGGAGAGAGGCTACAGGATGCCTAAGCCGGTCGGACATTACTTACCAGATGACATATACAGACTAATGTTGCAATGTTGGGACGCAATACCAGAGAAACGGCCAACTTTCGAATTCCTCAACCATTACTTCGAGTCGTTCACAGTGACGAGTGAAATACCGTATAGAGAAGTGCAAGATTAGTGCTGTGATATAATAATAACGTGAAAAGTGAAATAATAAACGCTGTGCGTGCTTTTTTTTGAACGCTCGGACTTTTAATGGCATCGGCATCGTGTAGGAGGGGTAGGGTCCTTAGAGTGGAGGAGGGAGGTAAAAATCGTCCTAAGGCTGCGTTATGTAGCAAAATTATGTTGTTAGATATCAGATTGCGTGTATTTTTAAAGGTTTTCTTGTGCTCTTATTTGATAAACCTTAAAATCATTAACGTTATCAGATTATTATAAATGTTGACATTTATTGGTCTCTGCCGCAATGTCTCGAATTTAACGGAAAGTGGAGAGCGGAGTGTCTTGACTTGACTAATTCCTCTCTGCCTATATTGAAATTACAAAAGTAAATTACTTTGTCAATTTTCGTTTATTCAAGAAAGATTGCACATGAAATCTGATATCTAACTCCGCACACGCTCATATTTTCTAATTTTAGTATTTTTATACTCAAAGCGTTACTAAACTATACAGGAAAGTGAGCTTGTCGTTTTTATTCGGCTTTTCTTATCATTTGTGAGAGAGAGGAGAGTGGGGAGAGTCGGATCACAAGTCACTTAATGTTCACTGAAAACGAATGAAGATGAGGCTTTAAAATGTTTTGTTCCATACTTACGTGTTTTGATACTTGTAAGATGTCAATATATTATTAACATTTACATTTAACTTATAATGAGCTATGTAAGATCATATTTATTGTGAAAATATATTTTATACTTTAAATCATTTTGTACTTAATCAATATATTATACTAAACCATACAACCAAAAAATGTATGAAATCATTTTTATCACACTTTTTTTTATATATTATTATTTACTTTATTGACATCTTACACACAAACGTCGCCATCTTGTTCAAAACATTTCCAGCCACATATTTTATTTATAATAATAGCTGTAGTTTAGGCACGTCTATGATCATTTGCAAAGGGAACGTCTCTAAAATAAGCAATATGTTGAAAATCTAAATTATTGACAGTATTTTCATATTCTAAATTAAAATGTGATATTTTTCATCACACATATAATAGGTAATTAATAGTTTTTTGTTTCATGGTGCTAGGATTTAGTCGACCTTGGAAATTTGTAAAGTAAATATGTATAGGTATAATTCTTTTTATTCATAATTATATGAGAATTCGAACACTTACATTAGCTTTCATTTATATAAAAATAGATTTATCGCAGATCAAAACTCTGAATGTTTTCCAATAAATTATTATTAACCATATCTTTAAGGGTCGACTAATGTTAATATTATTTGTCTAGAGATTATTCACACCATTGCATACATCTGTAAAATAATGTCCATTGAGTGATTTCTTTTCTAAATATATTTAATGACTGTTTAAGATGCTTAATTTCGAAAAGTATTAAACTTATTCGAAGCCCACTAACATTTTGAACATGAAGTTTACTCTGTGTACCTCAACTGAAATTACTAAGGCTCCTTTGCAATATTTTTTGTTTATTTCTTAAATCTATAGATAATTAATTAAAATCCCATAGTGTTTAACAACCTATCTCAAATGCAAAGGGGCCAAATTCCTTTTAAAAATAAAATATAGCTTTAGGACCATATACCAAAGAGTTATTGTACATTGAGCGAATGATAGAATTAAGGGGGGCATATTATTTAATTTTTAGAATAATTAGAAATTGTGACCTGTGTATTGTTAATTTGACAAATAACCTAACAATTTATGAATGTATAAATTAAAATATATTTAATTATTTGACTGATTCGTAATTGACACAAAATATCATTGTAGCTACTTGCCTCGAACTATTGAAGATATGCTTTAAAATCACTTAACCATTTTCATCCTAGAAATTGTATAAATCAAAAATAGTGTCTTATAACATTCCAAGTAATCAAACACTTTAAATTTGGACACTTTTGTAAGAAACGACTAGATGTATAAGATTTTGTACATACAATGAAATAAATGTCATTGATATAAAAACTAATAGTTTTATTTTATACTTATGTCTTGTTATTTACATAATATGTATGTGTATCTCTTAATTTCTATACAAATTAATTACAGTTACAATTGTAAGAATTTCTTTTGAAGAATAAAAAAAACAAATTTTGATTTATTTACTTTTCTGACTTATATTAAATGATTAACTTGTGTACTGTTAAACTAATTATTAGAGTTTTAACTTCATTATTTCCTAGTGTCACTATAAATGATAAATTATTTTACAATTCGGTCAAATAAGATCCACAATAAATATACAATAGTTGATTAGTTTATATCATGAAATATTATGTTATCATTAACTAATAAATAATTGAGTCAAATCATGAAATCTTCAATTCTACGACATAGACGCGACATATACTAAATAAATTGAGTTAAGATATGTATTGAGTCAGGAATCATTTAAAATTAAAGAAAAATAATGTTAGCACAACATTATTCGTCTTTGCCAAAACCAGTAAGCACTGGTATATTTTTTATATAATAATATCATGTAGATATATTATATTATATGCTCATAGGTACTAAGATACAAGATAATTTCTTATAATTTCCATTTATGATATTAGATCAAAAACTTATATAATTGAACAAATTTCTATACATATTCACATGAACTATAATAAATAAACTAAATATTAGTCGTCACTCATCACATATTATACAGTATCTGCATACATTTTGCTTTTTATCTTTAAATATCTATATTCAGACTGGTAAAACGTTTGCATGTAGTGCCAACATTGCAGTATTGGCATGGGCACGTAGTGGGGATGCTTTTTGCTGTAATGATTGAGATATATTGCCAGCGCTACCAACATGCCAGACCACGCGTACCTGCAAGAAATATTTCATTTTTAAGTATGTTATCAGCTATGTAGAACCGTACCTACGAGTATATTTTATATATTGCTTAATAATATGGTTATCTTACATAATTTCGTTTACAGTAAAATTGACTGGCAGTTAGTTAAGTTACAAAAAATAAAATTTATTTTTAACAATTATTACATACAATTGATATGATTTTATTAAAAAAACACATCAACACTGTTGAGAGTCTAAGTGCCACTTGTTTTTTTAATAATATCTACGGATTCAACAAACTCGTTACCGTGACATAATAAGACAAAGTGCAATTATTACGCAATAATTCTGTATGAATAAAATTCACGAATTCTTAAAATATTAAATTGTATAAAAATTGGAACACCCGATGAGGAACCATAATAACCTAGCTAAACTATAATAAAAAAAAAACTATAAGAAAAAAAAATAAGGAAAAGTATCCTTAGTGGAAGGTGTTGGGAATTTTCGATTACAATAAATCGGGAAGCAAGCATCATAAAGTCCATGCTAACTTAAGCCAAGCTGTGGGTGTATTTATACCAATATTATAAATGGGAATGTCTGTTTATTTGTTTGTCCTTCTTTCACGTCACAACGGTGCAATGTTATGGTATATTTTTTGTATGGAGATAGTGAAGAGGCTGCAGAGTGACCTAGGCTACTTTTTACCACGTTAACACATCACATTACCAAAAAATAAATAAAAACCCATTTTTATATAATTAAACATGATCATGACTGAATGTGCAATATGTTATTTTTCATTCACAATATGGGCGAAGCCGCGTGTAATATCAAGAATGTTACAAACTAACAATTATGGCCAATTCGGCTATTTGAGATTAGGCTAACCTGAACTTGCTCTTTGAAACATTAAGTGAGAGGGAATGAGTGTGGACTGGAATCACAATTATAAAATTAAAACACAAAAAATAGAACTTCTATTAGTCAACGCAATCAAAAGGTATATATTATCGAAAAGCGATAAATGAGATTCACGAAACAACGGTTAACGGTTTGTGGGTTCGATTTCCACTCGGGGAGAATAAAATATTTTCATTTTCTTCGCCCTTGGCGGCAAAAAGGCAAAAACGCGGCGTTGAATTCCACCACTCAACACGCAATAGCTCTAACAGCGGAATGCGGGGAACGGAGTGTATTAACACTAGGTGACTTCTACCTATGGTTCCCTCTGCCTAGCCTGCTATGTGCGGGATACAGCGTGAAGAAATAAATCGGAGAACTATAAACATAGTGGTATTCGTCATTAACCCTGATTACGCTATAGAAATTATACAAATATACCATATATAACTTACTGAAAAACAAATGGTTTGCTGAACAACAGAAACGATATAACAATGGACAGTGCCTTCCTCATAGTTGTCACTGTAACAGCCACGGTAGCGCCACATATCCTTACTAAAGTGAGCACTGCTTGTAAACCCATATATCCACTTATACTCAGGAGAAATATATTAAAATACGTTTTTGTAGGTTCCTGGAAGAGAAATAATAACTATAGTTGAGAAGAAAAGTTTAATTGTTATTAAGAAAATAGTTATTTCTGTTATATATTGTGGTATGTTGATATATATAAAATGGCGCATACCTATATTCTATATTGAACGATATATCAATAATTTACTTTCAATATTGTATTTGGTAGATAACTTTCTCAAAATCTTATTACACAGAAAATAATATTCACACAGAATTGTTATAAGTTTCTAAATATTAAAGATCTAGATGGATTGCATCTTAAGAATTTTATTAACCCTAGCAGTCCGAAAATCAATAATATACTAAATCATATCTATAATGTATAATATATATATATATATATTAGATATATATATATATATATAATCATATATATATATATATATATATATATATATATATATATAGATATATATATATAGATATATATATATATATTATATAATATATATATATATATCTTTCTTCTTCTTCCTGGCATAGTCCCGGCTTTTGCCAGGGTCTGCCACCTTGTTCCAACTAAGACCAATCTAGGTCCATATGAGTGGCGAAGTGGTTTTTTTGTGGAGCGATTGCCATCTGACCTCCAAACCCATTACTGGGAGAAACCAGGAAAGGAAAGGGAATAAGAGGCAGAAAGACTTGGAATATAGGGGAGGGACACCACTTACATGGATTGGATCGGGTTATGAAAGTGGTGGCTCGAGGTCCCGGGGTCGCGTACCCGTATGCCGGAAACCAAATATCGGACAGATAATTGGCTAGACACCCTCTGAGATGCCAACGCCACGCGGTGTTCCCAGGAGGTCACCCATCCAAGTACTGAACGCGCCCGACGTTGCTTAACTTCGGTGATCGGACGAGAACCGGTGTGTTCAACGTGGCATGGACGTTGGCTCAACGTGGCATGGACGTTGGCTCAACGTGGCATGGACGTTGGCATATATATATATATATATATATATATATATATAGATATATATATATATATATATATATATATATATATATATATATATATATATATATATATATATATATATATATATATATATATATATATATATATATATATATATATATATATATATATATATATATATATATAGATATATATATATATATATATATATATATATATATATAATATATATATATATATATATATATATATATATATATATATATATATATATATATATATATCTATATATATATATATATATATATATATATATATATATATATATATATATATATATATATATATATATATATATATATATATATATATATATATATATATCTATATATATATATATATATATATATCTATATATATATATTATATTTATATATATATATATATATATATATATATATATATAATAGCTAGACTTATACAGACAAAATAAAAAATATTCTACTATTTATTTATTTAGCACACTTTGCCGAAGTAACGAGCCGAAAAACCTAATTTTTTGCTCAAATACGTGAAAATTGGTGTTGAGTCGTATAATATTAGCTCCGCACTTGTCCAAAGAGGGGATAAGTATAAATAATACATTTTTCCAATTCTTATTATAAGAGACATGTAGTAACATGCAAAAAATAAATGATAATATATAACAATACATACTTGAGCGCAAAACTTAAATCCTTCACTCATAATCCCACTAAAACCTGTAATAACAACGAGATAGACACAAGCTATTGCATATGAATAGAACACAACTTCATTGTTGCTGGCTTGGAACTGTTTCATTGCCTTCTCTTGGACATTGCCGATGATTGCGTCACATAGCAATGCTAGAGATATTACTATAACACCTATTACGTCGAAATTGGGTGATGTTTTTGAATCAGCTGAAAATTAAAGGTATATTGTATTCTAATATTTTTATTAATATTTTCATCGGATCGCAGTGAGACTACATCTTACTGTAAGTGCATTGGTTGTAGGTTCGATTCTAACTCGGACTATTGAATGTTAATATAAGGCACTTTCAATATAAGGCAAAAGGATAGAAGAGACTCTGGTCTAGGGCACTAAAGACTAGTGGATTGATACTAACAAAATTAGGATAAATAGTCCATATAAAAAAAATTGTAGACAGAATGCAATGTGGAGAAAAATTTAACAGAAAGTAAGTGTTATCACTAATCTGTTGAGTGGGAGGTAAAATGTGGAGCTGGATAACAATTTTAAGCCAGAATTCCCATTCAGAAAAATGTTATTGTTTAAGTCATATTGAAATCTCATACTCTGGTAATACAAAAAACAATCAATTGAATTTTGGAAATACAGAAAAAGTCTCTGAAATGATTATATAAACATATTCATAATAAACAAGTGAAAATCTTACCCAAAGTAAACATAGTCAATCCGATACACATAATAACTGCCGCTATATAATCTAAGAATCCATATCTCTTCCCTAATATGATAATACTGCCAATCATCACTGGTATTAATTTACAACTTTTAAATATTAATTGAGTTGGATAGTTCAAATAACTTAAGGCTAAATTAGAAAATGACATAGTCCCCAATGTTAATGCGGCCAAAATTGCATATGTTCTTATTGGTACCCTGAAAGTAATTAGAATTGATAAAAAAAAGCATTTTATACAAACATTAAGATGGAAATGAATTCAGGACAATAAAGTCCTAACAGTCCTAATAGTCATTATTCTAGCCTCACTGAAGTAAATATTTATATGATGCTTTTTTGGACTGTATAATGAGACAAGATATGGTAGATGTGCCTACATCTGTCAATAAAATGATCTCATAGTGATTTATTGTTAGATTATATTATAACTCATAAAGCTTGAAATGTGTAATTATTAAAAATAGTATAGTAGTACTTACTTTCTTTTTATAGGATTTCTTATAACTGATTCAATATAACTTAATGCCGCTGTTATTATAAATTGAACTAAAGTTATATAAAGGCTCACTGGCTTCACTTCTGGCCCAGTAAAGATTAGTTCCAGGAAATATCCATATGCTAAATAGCATATGAACACAAATATAGAACAGCATGCAAATTGTACCAGTGGGCTATAAGGTGTAATGTCTAAGCATAATATATTAATTTCAGATTTTTTATTTTGACCATTGGTTTGCAACTGGTTTTTGGAGTCATCAATTTGAATAAGTGTATCATTAGATGTATTCATTTTATGAATATTTCTTTTGTTTTCTTTAATATAAACATCCCCCTTCTAAAATTATAATATCAAAATTAGAAATATGTATCTATAAAATTAAAGACTATTAAAAATTAAATCAATCATGGAATTCATTCTTAAATTAGAATATAACATGTTATTCTTTGGTTATTTTTAATTTGAAGACGTGAGTTAAAAGTAAACTTAAAAGAAACAATAGTTATAACTTATATATACATATATTTAATATTATTGCATAAAAATCGTTGAAAATGCGAAGTTTGCCATTTTTTTATATAAAAAAAGACAAATTCAATTCACCTTTACTAATATGTAGTGTTTATTTAACTATATATACAAATATATTATTTTTATTTATATTTTTACATCCACGTACAACATTTTTACGAGATACTAAATGTCAATTGTTTGACATTTCATGTCAATTGTTTGACGACATTTCAGGTTCATCCATTACGTTTACGAGTGACAGAAAATTGAAGCTGAAAACGCTCGGAATGCCACAATCAAAAAAAAATAATTGAATGGAAAGCTGAAAAGAGATTGTGTTCAATCCGAAGCGGTGAACATTTTACTATTTGAAAATTGCTTAATATAATATGTCTTTTTCTTCAGTTTGGTATTAGCCCCGATCTTTGTTGCCAGGATCTGCCTTCCAACTTGGCCTACTCTATTTTGCACGGTCTTATGTATTCTAACTTCTCAGTTAATTGGCTCTCATAACCTACATCACGACATCTAGCCATCATAGGCATCCGAGATGTTTAACTTCAGGTACATGTTTATCTATTGAATAATTAAAATTATATTTTTATCTCAAATGTATATGTTTTATGCTAATAATTTATTTAATCGATTAGTAAAGTAAATGATCAAAGTAAAGCCAGTTATTATGTTGATTAATGTTATATTAAATAAATTTTCATATTAATAATATAAAAATACATGTTTCATATTTCTAGTGCTGTACACTCTTTTCTTATATATGGCAATAAAAAGAAAACGTATTGTGGTATTTTGCAATAAATTTGAGGAGGTGAATCTGGTCACACTACACTTTTCTGTGTGGTTATCAAACAAATAGTTAATAGATATCACGGTGAAATCTCGATTTTGTCATAAGAAATTCTTTGTTGTCATTCAATCAAGTACTTATCAGACATACTACGGTTAGTGTTAATGGAATATCTGTCAGTTGCACGTTGTATTTATGCAAAATATATCGCAATTAATACAATACGTCAACTTCCGCAGATCGCATAATCAAGCTGACAAACTGGATCGTGAACAATGATGGACTCGGACTCGTCCGGTGCGGACTTCTGCAGGTTCTGCAGATCGGAGGCTACGTCTGACCGGCCTCTGTTCCACCCTTGCATATGCACAGGTTCTATAAAATGGATTCACCAAGAGTGTCTTGTGCAGTGGATGAGATACTCACGGAAAGAAATATGCGAGCTATGTGGCCACCGATTCTCGTTTATGCCGATTTACTCGCCGGATATGCCTCGAAGATTGCCCATTCGTGATGTGGTTGGAGGGCTAGTAACGTCAGTGGCTTCGGCTGTTAAAGACTGGTTGCACTATACTTTAGTTGCTCTGGCCTGGCTTGGAATTGTACCTCTTACTGCCTGTAGAACATATCGCTGCTTGTTCTCAGGTTCATTGGATCCAGTTATATCATTACCTTTTGATATTGTGTCAGCAGAGAATCTTGCTAAGGATGTGTTTTCGGGTTGTTTTGTGGTCACATGTACCCTGTTTTCGTTCATTGGATTGGTTTGGCTTAAGGAACAGATCATGCATGGTGGGGGTCCCGATTGGATGGAAAGAGATTTACCACCTCCAATGCCAGAGGACATACCTTTGCAGGATAATAACAATGATCATGTTAATGAAGGTGCTGGTGATGATGGTGGTGCTAGAGATGAGCCTAATGGTGAAAATGGAGATGATCCGTTAGTTGGTGATGAAGGGAACTGGAATCCAATGGAATGGGATAGAGCTGCAGCTGAGGAATTGACCTGGGCTCGGTTACTTGGCCTTGATGGATCTATGGTGTTTTTAGAGCATGTGTTTTGGGTGGTATCTCTTAATACATTGTTTATAGTTGTGTTTGCATTCTGCCCATATCACATAGGAAAGTTGTGTGCTGCAGTGGCAGGTTTGACAGTGGATGGCCCATTTGCTGGTCTTCTGATGGCTTTAGCTGGCTATGTGCTTGTTGGAGCTGTCCTAGCAATATTCCATGGAATAGCATCTTTATTCAGATTTCGAAGTGCAAAGAAAGCTGCAGGCTTCAGCTATGTGGTTGTGAAAGTAGCACTTTTGTCTGTTGTTGAGGTAAGTTTAAAACTAATGTAATTTTTTATGTTACAGTTTATATGTTAGTTCTTGTGTTTAAAACATTAAAATATAGAAATAAAATACCCTTTTTTGGAACTTGTGTGGGAAGATGAAAACAATGAGTATTATGAATAGTATGAATGTAATTTAATAAGTGCACATACATGATACTACTCCTATTATTTGGAGAAGTAATTTTTTTTAAATCTTAAACACACATTAATTAAACCAGATTTCATTTAAATAACTCTAATGAAAATATTAAATTTTTAAAATAAACTATTTAATTTTAAAATTTTTCCACTAATTTAGTACAAATTTTAATGAGATAACACCGTAAAAGTTTATCAGTTAAAAATGACATTTACGGTACAACTGTACTAAAAATATACCAATTAATTTAAAAAGTTTTTTTTTTTGTCAATCAAAAATATATATACAAATATGTAAATAATGTTTTCTGGAAGATTATAACTATAGTGAATTTATTTTTTCTATGAAGAAATTTATAAATAAATTTCTTTTAAGTTATTAGTAGTATTTACAATTAAGGTATACTCATTTTTTGTCATTCAATTATTACATGCACTTAAAAGATCAATTGATATTAATAATTTTTTTAGTTTTACATTTTATCTCCCGTTGCACTTTAATTTTTTTCATTAATCTCTACTTTGATTTGGCCAAATTTAAGAAATTGTTCATTGAATGCTCAAACTTATCGATTCACTTTGTTTTACCAGAGCAGAAAATTTAAAAGTAATCCATTCAATTTAATAATAATTATGATTATTATTTACTTAAAACCATAGATTATAGAATTTTCCCTATTTCAGATTGGCGTAATACCCTTAGTATGTGGATGGTGGTTAGACCTATGTTCTCTAGCTATGTTTGACGCCACTCTCAAAGACAGGGAGACCAGCCTCCATGCTGCTCCTTGGACTTTAATGTTCATACATTGGCTTGTTGGAATGGTTTATGTGTACTACTTTGCATCCTTCATACTGTTACTAAGAGAAGTATTGAGACCAGGTGTACTTTGGTTTTTGAAGAATTTGAATGACCCAGACTTTAGTCCTGTACAAGTAAGTTGTGAATATTTCATTTTTATATTGTTTTCTAGGTACAATTTTATATTATATGTATGTTTAAGCACTTAAGTACAGTTGAATTTATCCATTGTTATTGCTTTATTTACTAAAATAATTTATTTATTTATTATATTTATTTCCTTCTAGATTTGACACATTAGTTGTAAAGTGCTTACCATTTGCAAAGCAAATAAGTGATGTACATAAAAATATGCACATTTTGATTGGAATGTATTGTATTTTATTACCATTGTTACTTTAAGAATATATTTATTAATTTAATGTAATTCATATATACTTTTTGTTTTATGTACGATTTTGTTTCTGATTTAAGTTGTACAATAAGGATTAAAGGCATTTAAGAAAAATCTTATTTTATGCATTTAGTTCCTTCAAATTATATTATTTGGTTTTCTTTACTACTAAGGTCGCTTGAAATATGATTTTTTTTAAAATTTAAATAACACTGCATATAGCAGGGGGAGACATATAGACAGAGGGAACCTAGTGTTAAGACACTCCGTTCCCCCCTTTCCCACCAATTTTCAAGACATTGCATGTTAAGTGGCGGTACTCATGCTGCGCTTTGTCTTCTTACCAGAGCGAGGAAATTAAATAATGAGCTGCCCGTCCGTTTGTGCCGCGCCACGACGGCTTCGTCGGCCCACTCTTTTCCACGTTTATATTAATTAAAGACTTATATTACGCGGCGTTGGTATCCGCCATTCAGCTTATCTCGGAGAAAAAAAGAATAACCTATCTTTGATTGAAATATACATATATATGTATATTTTAACACGTCGTCTAAATACTATTTAGAATGATAACGATCGACATGACCTATTTTTGTTATTGTGTTAACTAACGAGAAACGTGAACGAGATGACGTTGAGTAGAGTATTATAATCAAGAAAAATATAACAATCTATGTAGACAATAAAAATATTATTAGATAAAAAACATTTTGAACACATCTCTTAGTACTTATATGATTTTATATGAATTAGACCGATAAAATTAAAGTATAATTTTTACGATATGAAATATAAATTCACTATATCCACGTAATGGTTGTATATGCACTAAATGCGCATCTACTGCACTACCGTCTAGGACGGTGTCTTATATCTATTATAGTGCGGTATAATATATATATACGTATTACTAAAGCGAGTTTTTATTAACTATGTTTGTAGTGCTAAGTATTAAAGTTATTTATATATCGTACATCCATTAACAACAACAGTAACAAAAAAATAATATTATAATATGGGAAGGAATTATAGGAATTGTTAAAGTGCGCGTGAAGCTTTTGTTATTTTATTTCGTCTTAGAATTATTGAATCTAGTCGTCTAAAGTAACTTAGGTCGCATAAGTATTTAAAAGTGTTTTAAAATAATATATTGCCTAATTTATTGTGAAAAACTAAAGAGTTGTTAACTACGCCGATATTCGTGAAAAAAGTACTTCTAATTAGTAATACTATTAGAATGATAACGACACGATTTCTATTGTCATTCCGAGAGACATGACCCGAAGAAGACATTTTAACAGGCAAGATTTTTTAAATTATCTGCACGCTATTCCTGCATATAGCTGGATATTCAGAGAACCTACTGTCAAGACAAACCGCACTCCGTTACGTAAAAATCTCAACACCGCGTTTTATTTTTTGAGTATTATAGGGAAATTCAAATAATTAATTTCGCCAAGTGGGGATCGAATCTGTAGTCACCGCGTCTACAGTCAGTTGCTATCCTATTGTGGCTACATTGGCCCGAAATCACAACCTTCAAGAGTTTCCAAATGACAAAATGTTTTTTAAATTTTAATTTATACCTAAATAAATAATTTAGATTTTTGACCAAACTTGTCCTTGTTTATTTAATTATACAATTATGTAAACTGATATTCCTTAAGCTAATTAGCATATTGTATGTTGACGTTGTGGTCTGTTGTTTATATTGTTTATTATTGGCTTAATTATATTATAAAATATAAAACAGTGTCTTAACACTAGGTTCTCCATCCTAAAATACTCTCTAAACTATCTGAAGTGTAAGAATTCAGACATAAAGCTAAAACACAAATATTATTAAATATATTATATAAATATTATCTTGAAGATATATATATATATATATATATATATATATATATATATATATATATATATATATATATATATATATATATATATATATATATATATATATATTGATTATTCTGTATATATATATAATTTTTTTTTTTCAGGAAATGATCCACCACTCAGTGTGGTCACACATCCGTCGTGTTGTCGTATCCGCCATGGTTTTTGGTACTGCCGTTTTATTTATGCTGTGGCTTCCGATAAGAGTCATCAAATACGTTTTACCTGGTTTCCTGCCATACGCTGTAACGGTACACGCAGAGGCCCCAGTCAATGAGTTGAGCCTGGAATTACTGCTTTTACAAGTAAGTTGGATTTTGTTACTTTGCATAGTTAGCTTTATATGGTGATAGTATTGGTTTCATATGTCATGGATGGGTGTATGTAGTGGAAGGGTATTAAGTGTTATATAGTTGATCTCGTCTGGTTAAGTACAAGTACGGTATTAGATTACGATACTGAGTATCGCCGATTTCGAATAGCGATAGAAGCCAACAACTAAGTAGCACTTCTTTGACTCTAGATTTCTTTAAATTTTTATGGTGTTTTTCCTTCACATCTATGACGGAGTCCATCACTAATCGTGCATAATAAATATAAAACATTCTACCGATTGATCCTAGCATAATGTGACAACGGCAAACAAAACTACATTTCAAATACCGTGTCACAAAAACCTTTTTATTCAATATGGCTGTTATATGTATATAAACCTAAAAAATATTACACTTTAACGTTTATAAATATTAAATCGGACGGTCGTGGATTCAATTTTCACATATCCAATATTGTGAATATATTACGTATCTACCTACCCACCTACGTCAAACGTAAGGCTCGACTATTGTATAATATGTTTACATAAACATAACGTTATTGTGGTATTGCTTTATGTTTTTTATCACTTAGTTAACTTTGCTCTGGCTTCAATGCCCTTTTTTAGCTGAGTTTTATTTTACATAGAAACATATGAAAATAGTAGTAAGGTAAAATTTCTAATTTATATTATAATGACAAAAAATGTTCAAAACAACTAATAGTAAATCTCACGGACAAAACTGCGTTCGTGTTCTAGTTCTTAGTTAGGTTCCCTCTTGTATAGGGCGATATAAAAAATGCTTACATAAAAAAAAATATCTTGAAAACTTGAATCACTCACATTGGATGTATTTCATAATATATTATTTTTATTACACCTAATGTCAATCAAACTATTTCTATATTTAAACCCACTTGTCGTCTCGGTTCATGTAGACTATTAATGTTGGTATTATAGACAACTATTGGTCGCGTACACATGGCCTTGTACCAATTTAATACAATTATTTTATACCCATATGATTGAAAATGATTTTTATCAAAGCTTTTAGTTTAGAACAAATCAATAATGAATTGCTGTTAATTATTATGAAATATGTTGTTTTTATGATGTATGTAAATATGTACCTATTATTAAAAAGTAAACTGAATAGACAAGATTCTACGACTCTAGATCACAAGATTTAAATCATCGGTGAAGATAAAAAATATTACAATGCCGTTATAAGCTTGTAAATAATATAATTTATTCAATCATCTGTTTCTAGTATTTACAAATGGTAAACTGGAGACGTTCCATAATTAGATTATTTATTTGGTATTCGTCGGTCAGTCGATCGGAAAGTCAATTATAACGAGTAACTTTAATTTTGCTTATAATCTTTTTATATATAGATCCAAAAGTAATATTTCAAGAGTTTTAAAGTGTGTATTTATCATACATTTTATTCATATACTCCTTGAAACTTTTAGCTAAAAAAATAAAAAAAACGAGTACTAGTCTAGTACGGTAACTTTTAAAGGTCGTATAAACAAGTTGTACAATTAAAAAAAAAATACGAAATATGCATATTGTAGTGATTTTGTTAATGCAAAAACTTTGTGAGAAATGTAACATTTGAAAAATCTAAATAATATTGACTCACATGAAATTCTTAAAAAAAAAATAAAAAACGGTATTTATTGCTTTTAACATATGTCAGACTATTGGCGGTTTCTTTCTTTTTTTTGTGCGCTTTTTTCGTTTTCGTTCTTATTGTGATTTCTTTTCTCGGTTAAAAAAATTCTATCGGTTATAGTAATCTCTCGTTCTCTGGGTCTATAGATACGTTATATATATATACGTTATAGATACGTTATAGATACGTTATAGATACGTTATATATATGTTATAGATACGTTATTGTGATTTCTTTTCTCGGTTAAAAAAATTCTATCGGTTATAGTAATCTCTCGTTCTCTGGGTCTATAGATACGTTATATATATATACGTTATAGATACGTTATAGATACGTTATATATACGTTATAGATACGTTATTGTGATTTCTTTTCTCGGTTAAAAAAATTCTATCGGTTATAGTAATCTCTCGTTCTCTGGGTCTATAGATACGTTATACGTTGGTGTTAATTTTCGAATTGGAGACAGTTTTTGTCGATCGTGTCTCCCTAGGGCGTCGTTGTTTGGCGGTTTGTAAGTTTCTCTTATAAGTAGGTACTTGTATTTTAATTAGTTCAATTAACATATGTATAGTAATTGTATATAAATGCATGGAATATTTAATACAAGACATGACACTGATTGATTATTACATGCCCCATTCATTCATTGTAAATATAACTTAATAAAACTAATAAAGCTTATTTTCTTGTTACTAATCTCCTTAGTTCCACCATCTCATATCTAATATATGAATATATATTACGCTAAACCTCTTTATCTTCTTAACCATATGAATATACGTATAGATTGCTTTACAGGTGATCCTACCGGCGCTACTAGAACAATCTCATACACGAACATGGTTGAAAGCGGGGCTCCGGGCGTGGTGTTCATGTGCAGCCGGAGCTCTAGGCCTTCGGTCTTACTTGCTGGGAGAAGCTTCTAGAGAGAATGAACCTAATCCTCCACCTCATCCGCCACATCAACTTGGAGCTGCTCATCGGGTAAGTTTAAATGTGTGACATGTATTGTTCAAAGATATTTGTTTTTTTTATTAGAGAGTAGGTAGGTTATTTTTAAGGTACTTATGATTTATATGTATAGTGTGTATAAATTGAATTTATTTATGTATCTATTATGAATATATGTATTTATGTACGTTTGTATATTTATTTATTTATATCTTTTATATGCTTCTGTATATGTCATATTTAATGCACCACCCGTGTTTATACAATTCCAACAGCCAAAGGTTGTTGGCTTATTGTATTTCTGTTCTTTTTTTAGCACTTATGTAACGTATGTATATATTTCTGTTGTGCAATAAAGTATATTTGTATTGTATTGTATTGTATTGTAGGCAGTGTAAACCTAGCGTTAATCTTCCCTGTTTTCGATTTTGTGCCAAATTAATAATCTAGATTTTTAGGTGGCGGAACAACACGCTGCACATCCATAAGGGAAATTACGACAATAATGTGTTTAATAACACTATTTAAATATCTTAAAGAAAATAAAATATAAAATTATATACATTGACCACTTCTAATTTCATTATCGACAGCAAAATATCTTTATTATTTAACACATCATTTTAACATCTAAATGATTAGCTAACTTACATTGAACTATTGGGATAGCTTCTGACTGATGCGAAACTGATACACACTCGCAAGAGTGAATTACTTCCCCCTCTCTCTATCTCTCTCGGCAGATAGAGCGCGGTTTTGAATTCCACCAATCAACACGCGAATGTCTCGAAAATAATCCGAGAGTGAAAACTCACTGTCTTCACTATATCTTGACATGATTCAGTTAGTTATGAATATTATTGATAGTAATATAAGCAAATAATCTCTTCCAGGCACTCATATGGCGCGACGGACCCGCAGGTTTCGAGCCTTACGCGCGCGTGTCCTTGTTCCCATTGCGTTTGGCCGCTTTATTGGCCCTCGTGTCTATTTCGCTCATTATGGCCAGCGCTTTGACTTTGGTGAGTATTTTTAAGATACGTAATCTTGAAAGTATGTCTTTTAATTTTTAATCCGTTAACGACGTCCACAACTATACAAATAAAATATTTATAATCGTTAAATATGTTATTTTATAATATTTTATGATAAAATATAGGTATAATAAACTAAAACAAAATGTATTTATGAAAATCAAAATAAAAAGAAAAGTATAAAAAAATATAATTTGAATAAAGAATAGTGTAAATAAGATATAAGTGTAATTTAAAAGTTTGACTGGCTGACTTTATAAAGATATTACGCGCGAAATGCTATGCGTATGCGTCTACATCATAATGTAGTGTTCATCTGTGTTTAGATAATACCAGTGGCGATAGGCAGGAAAGTAATGGCGGTGTGGCTGCCTAAAGCTTCCGACGGTGTGCACGAACTTTATACGGCAGCTTGTGGTTAGTAATTACTTATTTATTTATTTACTTATTTAGTCATCCGGCAGTTTTACAATTTCTTATATATAAAAGGACGATACATTCAGTTAAAAAAAATAATATTGTTACAGATTTCTTTATTATACAAATTTTATTAAATTTATTATTCTAATAAAATAATATTGAATTTTATATATGAAGATTTTGTTGTAACTGATGTGATTTTTAGCGAAGTTTTAGTTTTTCTTTATCACATAAATATAATAAATAATTTAAATAAAAAAAGGGGTTATAAAAATTAATGTCGAAAAAATATCCTCGTATTATTATCATATATTTATTTATTACGAAGGTTTTATTTTCATTTGTTCAATTTTCAAATTTTACAAACAATTTTCAATAAAAAAATACTAATACAGTCAAAAAAATACTAATCATAAATTTGTTTTAGGTATGTACGTATGTTGGGCAGCAGGGCGCGGCGGAGCTCTAGCTGCGGGCTGGGCCCAAGGTGGTAGGGCCGCCCTACTCGCTAGGGCTGCTCTTTGGACTCGCAGGGCAGCTAGGGCTGGCTTAGCGGCTTTAGCGTTACTGGGCCTGGTGCCGTTGATGTTTGGATTGTTGTTGGAATTGGTGAGTTCCTTACAAGTCTTTATATATTTTATATAGCCTTTTTTAAGCCTTCCTTTTGAATTCAAACAAGTAATTTATGCATTAATCAAACAAACTCTTCAACTTTATAAAATTAGTTTAAGATTAAGGTTATAAATTAGTAAAAAAATGGCCTAGCATAATAAATATTGCTTTAAGGTAGTTGAAGAGTAATCCAGCAGAGGTGATGTAGGCAGACTACTAAAGCATCTCTCTCATTCTCTGAGCTCCTCTAATGGATATCTATTTCCACCAGGTGCTCGTGATCCCGCTGCGCGTGCCGCTGGAGCAGTCCCCGGTGCTGTTCGTGTGGCAGGACTGGGCGCTGGGCGTGCTCTACACCAAGATAGTGTGCGCGCTCACCATGATGGGGCCCGACTGGAGCATGCGCCGCGCCATCGAGAAGGCCTACAGGGACGGCATTCGGGAGATGGATCTGAAGTTAGTATCGACAGATATTTTTGGCAATTGCAAAAATATAAAGTAAAATGCAATTAAACTGCTTGTTTCATAAGGAATATATTCCATTTCTTTGTTTATTTATTTCTAACTTTTTTAAACTGGATAAAAGGACTTGAGTCCAGTAATTTCTAAATTAAACGCCATACTAGAAAAATTATTTGCTATTGTGTTGTGAACCTATTCCTATAGGTCTAACATATTATAAATATCTAAAATGAAGACCGTACCTTTTTTACCTGTCAGTTTGGCGTAGAATGTCCCACATTTTACTAATAAAATGTAATGTAACATCATATGTGGCAAACACTCGAGTAAAAAATGTTTAATGCAAATGTAAATTTTATGCATATTCCTTACTAGATGGACAGCTTCCAAGATGCACGGGTTGCACAAACCAAACTTGTAAATTCTTGTACCCAAATAACACCTTATTTACAACGCGTCGCAGGTTCATCCTGCAGTCCGTGGCGGCGCCGCTCGTGCGGTGGCTGGGCCTGGCGCTCGCCGTGCCCTACGTCATGGCGCACAGCCTGGCGCCGCTGCTGCTGGCCGCGCCGCAGCGCAACCTGCTCGCGCGCCGCGTCTACCCCGCGCTCCTCCTGCTCGCGCTCCTCGCCGCGCTGCTGCTGTTCCAGGTGAGTGTGCGCAACCTGCTCGCGCGCCGCGTCTACCCCGCGCTCCTCCTGCTGGCGCTCCTCGCCGCGCTGTTCCAGGTCCTCGCGCCTTATTTTCATAATCTCTCCATATATTTTTCGATGAGAATAAGAAATGATTTTACCCTAAACGTGTATTTAAGTTTTCAAATTGTAAAAATAATGAGAATAATAAATTAGCTTTAATTAATTATCTTAACATATAACTTTATATTAAACTAATAATATGCTATGTTTCCACAGATACGCCAATTCCGCAAACTGTACGAGCACATAAAGAACGATAAATATCTGGTGGGACAGCGGCTCGTCAACTACGACCATCGGCGACACAAACAGGTTCCCAGCTAAACTAGATTTTTTTTAATATTGTGATAAAATTATATTGCTTATTCTGTATAGAAAGGTATTTCTTTTTTTAACTATGGTAAAGTAACAAAAATGTGGAACTAAAAGATGGGTTATAGACTTAATTTCAAAAACGAATGGCTTTTTTATATCGACATATGTTTATTCAGTCTGTTTAAAAATTGTATGTTTGTTCTGTCTCTATATATGTAATATCAAAAATAGATTCTTTCTTCAAAATGTAGAGGTTAAATGTATATAGGAAATGTTTTTGAAGCTATTACGAAGACCACTAAGGTAGAAGTTCTACAACTATTCTGTGGCGGACATGAAATACAAATATGTCTTAGATATATATAAATATTTAGTCTACGCTAGCTCCTTTCGTCTTAATTTAATCATCTTTAAATCCATGCCATTATATCGATATTTTACTCAAAATCGATTTAAGTACCTTTCTATATGGGATATATACTTTGTGCTTTTTACATGTTGTCCCAATAAACCAACTTACAATTTTGGTAAGACATAGGCCCTTTGAGGTCTAAAATGACTCATATTGGCTCAACGTGTGAAATTAGCTTAGAATAAGATAGGACGTTGATTTACTATGGCTTAAAGATTTTCCTTTTTATTGGTGGATAATTGAAAATGTGATAACGATTTCAAGATTCATTTTTTAATGCAATATAAGATATTGTTCATCTGTTTTTTTTGTTTTTTTTTTTATTTTTTTATTGTTTTCACACTGTAATAGTTTTGTGCTTAAAAGAAATGTTCCATCATTTTATTAGTAATTGTCGACTATATAGTAATAATAATTAGAATATTATAAAAAAATATTTCGTGTATATTTTGGTGTTTTGAAAAATGGCAACATTCACAGGTGTTATATTTTATTAAATAACTTACTTATTCGCACATATTTGTAAAAAATTAAATACCATCCTAGATCTATATAAATATATTACATAATTTATTTTAATAATTCTTATATCTTACGTCTAAGACAAAATTTATTTTAAAAAAGTATAAAAATATGTCAAAAATTAAACAAAATAATAACCAATGCAAAAGACAGTCAGTGAGAAGCTCGGACGGATTGAATAAAAATATTTATTATTATAATATATGTATTAAACATATAACTGTATAATGAAAATAATTTTTTAAACTGTAATTATTTGCTTTTAGGCAACTTAGAAGTGTAGGGCTAAATATTTGATTACACTACCTGAAGTTTAAATTTTCTCAAAGCTTTCAAGTGAGTTTCTTTGTGTATATACTTTGATTGAATTATCTTTTTATTAGCAATATTTACTTTGCCTTTGAGTCTTTAGAAGAAATACATATAAAATATTTATTATATCATACGTTTCAAGTTTTTATAGTAAAGGTAGTATTTGTAACGTACAAAACAAATGTATAACTTTATAACTAATTTTGTAATTTGAACCTACTCAATTACTTAATATTGAATTAATCTTTCTCAACTCTTTAATACTGCTTAACTTGTAATATATGCATAGATATCAAATTTGCTATCCTTTTCTAATTCTAATAGAAAGAAGGGGACAGCGTATATATTCATTCCGTAAATAAATCTATATTTATCAGGCAATTTGTGAAATAGGGTATTAAATAGATTTTGAACAATGACATGCTTTTCATGCGATACATCCGTCCCGCATTGTACAATTAAACGGAAATTACATCACAAAATTCT
Organism: Dione juno; assembly: GCA_037127375.1. Classification (NCBI taxonomy): domain Eukaryota; kingdom Metazoa; phylum Arthropoda; class Insecta; order Lepidoptera; family Nymphalidae; genus Dione; species Dione juno. The sequence goes on from JAXRJS010000052.1 coordinate 6,242,678, forward strand.
TAAGATATTTGATAAATTTCTACCAATTTAAACAATTTGATGAGATACTCATATGCATAATACATAGATAAAAGAAATGCGGTCATTAATAATAAATTCATATTATAATTCTTGCTTGGCTTTCGGGTATTTCTTAAAAAAGGTAAAAATTTTAATAAATATGCACATACTAAATATTTTTTTAAATATAATCAGCGAGTTATTTGTATTAATAATATTGCAAAAAAAATCACACTTTAAATGTACCCATTTTGGTAGAACTCTTGATACAACAAATGATAATCGGTATTTTAATTTTTTTATGTTTTGAGATATTTGCTGCTGTAATTATCATAAATTCCGTCATTTTGTTAAGTAGTTTTATTAATTATTTATTTTTTTACTGCTCAATTGTTTCTTTTTTTTACTTGTACAAGGGAATATTCTTAGAATTTTGGCAAATTCTTGTTAAAAAATTGTGTAATTTTTTTCCAGTGGCAACACCAAAATAGTTATTTTAATATAAAATTGAGTTTATTGCCAAATTTCAAAGTAATGATTCCTTTAGAATGAATTTTATTCCTTGTAATGTAATCCTGTGTATAATATTTATAGTATAAATTATAATTTAATTGAACTGAGAAGTTTGAGAAGCGTTCTTATGGATAGGTGTTTGGTAGCTGGAGAATAAGTAAACCAATAAAAGGTTTAATAAAATTATTTTCTTTTATTTTAATTCGTTATATATTTCAGATATTAAACCATACAAAGTAATCCTACAAATTACCCTTTAATATGAAGGATATAAAATAACATGTCCTGACTGACTGACTGATTCATCGTCGCCGAGTGCAAACTATCAAGGCTACAACAATGAAATTCAATTCTAATTCTCCAAGTAAGGAAGGATTTTTTTAAAAAAATTCCACCTCTAAGGAGACAAAATAGGGGGTGATAATATGTATGAAAGTCGGTCATTTTGATAGTTAAATAAATAAAGTTTTTTATTTCGGTTTTTAACGTAAAGCAAATAAATACATATTTGGTTGGATGTTTGTGTTGTAATCAAAAACCACCATTTTACGCCATGTTTGATGGTATCCTTTGTTTTTCATTTATATATATATATATATATATATATATATATATATATATATATATATATATATATATATATATATATATATATATATATATATATATATATATATATATATATATCTTCTTCTTCTACTTAGCATTATTCCGGCCTACTGCCAGGGTCCGCTTTCCTACTTAATCTACTCCACTTTACACGATCTTGAGCATCCTCAGTGGTTAGTCCATTGGCTCTCATGTCTCATGTCTCATGTCATTGGCCATCGCTTCCTTGGGCTTCCGGGGGGTCTCACTCCAAGGACAGACATATCAAGGCATTTTCTCCCGACGTAGTTCTTAGGCCGGCGCAAAACGTGGCCATACTATCTCAGACGACGTTCTTGGAGCTTATCCGCTACGTCACGGACCCCAAGACTACCTCGAATGAATGCGTTCCGTATGCGGTAAGCCCGAGTAACGCCACACATCCACCTCAGCATCTTCATCTCCGTCACGTGAAGCTCCTGAGTGTGCCGAGATAGTGCTAGCCAACATTCGCTGCCGTATAAAAGGACTGGTCGAATCATGCTCTTGTATATATGCCCCTTGAGTTTGGGAATTCTGCGATCGCAGACCACACCAGTGACCTCCCGCCATTTGGCCCAAGCAGCGCTAACCCGGGCGTGGACATCGTAGTCGATGCCTCCGGACTCGTGCATAATGGATCCAAGGTACCTGAATTTCTCCGACTTAACGGCTGGCTCAGGCCCGCAATATATATATATATATATATATATATATATATATATATATATATATATATATATATATATATATATATATATATATATATATATATATATATATATATATATATATATATATATATATATATATATATATATATATATATAACAAACAAACTATAACAATACAAACATTTTTAAAATGTTTTTTTATGTTTTATTAACATGTAAATAACTATATGTACTTTAAAACACATACTTATTTTTAATTCACAAACAGACACTCCAATTTAATTTATATGTATAGATTATATGGATGGACAGAGAGACAAGACAAAAAATGTTAAAATAAAAACGTCAAAATTACTACAACTAAAGCTTGCAATGACATGAAGAGGTGAGATAGAGTTTTTTTTAGATTGTACTATATTTATTAAATTTTTCTCTTAAACTGACGAACAAATTTATGCACAATATTAGCTTATTTGAATGTCTCACTGTATTATAATGGATGTGAGTTCGAAGGAATGGCTACATTTAAAATATTTACGATTTAATTAGTTCTTCTATTGTGCTAGTATTAACTAACTATAAAAAAGTATATGTAATAAAACTCACTTTTGTTTAGTCACTTCATCAATTCTCACAATCCCTGTAAGTGTAACTATCAACACTTAAATTTGTCCATTGGACCTTGGACTAGCAACAGCGTTAAGTATGTGTTTAATTCCTTTATGGAGAATCGTTGAAAAATATTCTACGTGAAACACGTTCCGTGGTCACTTACTTATATGTCTATCAGGGTTTCGAAAAGTAGTAAATAGATCCTCTAATTTCTTAATGGTAGGTATTGGTGTAGTATTACGAGTTGGTCTAATAAACATATGGTCAAGGTGTACAATATGGAACGGTATGTCTATTTTAGTAATTCGATATAAATAGTTATACATGCTTAAACGTATTTTTAATAAATTTAGACATTTGGAACCAAACTCATGGAACGAATAAAGTTCTTGCATACGTTTTGAAGTCTTTTCTACACCAAAATGACCAATATAGTCATGATTTAGACGGCAACCTTTAGATACCCAATTTGTCATCTTTAATAACATAATTATCTTTACAATAATTTAATCTTTTACTATTAACCAGATATCTTTATTGATTACCATAATTTTAGGGCATTGGTCTAAAACAGTCTGATCGCTAACGATAATGAAATTTCTTGACAAAGCATAAATTATAAAACTACCTTTTCTTTTTTTGAAAAGCTAGTTATTAATACGAAATCGTATTCAAATCAATTTATCTCCACCCTATTTTCCAAAACCTAACATATATTTGAATTTTTAGGCCTTAGGCTACCCGTAAGAGTTATTATAATTTATTTATCTGTATGTTTGTTTTAATAAATATTAAATAATTAAATGAATAATAGTTTTGTAATCGCATGGCTTATGAATAAATAAATAAATAAATAAAATTTTTGTTAGTTTATTTATTTATTTTGTTTGTATAATAATTATGTACGGTGGCAGCGTAGGATCCAAAAAAAACCAAATCTTTAAAATATTTTATTAAAAATTACAATTTAAATTATTAACTAAAATGGTGACTGCTTGCTCGATGTGAGAAAACAAGAGTGAAGAATTATTTTAATATTAAAACTAACATGAACAAAAACATTGAATGAAAAATGACACTACGTTTTACATTACTTGCTGTTACAATTCTTAGATTTGATGGAATGCAGTAAACAAGTTACGCGAATTCTGGCTAAGCGATCCCCGGGTAGTGTGGGAACGTAACACCTCCCTCCTGAAGAACAGCACCTATTCAGTGTCCTTGGATCTCGAATAGTGCTGGAGTATATGTTCCACTGGATCTGGGGTTGCAGCTTCTTTCTTCGATATTTCCCTTGCGGTTGATGCTCTTCGTTTAAGAATTTTCTTATGAATTTTAGCAATTATAATGAAGATAGTTATTATAATTGCTGTCAAAATTATTCCATATAGCGGAATCGTTATATGATAAAGGCTATCAGATGTTGTAGATATTTTTGAAATAGATTGTTGTGCGGAGATTTTTCTATTTGCTTCAAGGATGTCGGTCAAATTTATTGAGTTAAGTTTCAGTGTTATTTCAGAATTTTTCTTTTTTGTTGTATTAATACTTGTTAAATCAATAATTTCCAATGCTTGTCCTTTTATATTATTATTGCTATTAATTAAAGTAAATAGCGTACTTTGTATAGAACATCCTGCTGGTAACATTACGAGATAGCTTCCCTGCATTTTTATGTATTTCTGCTGGTTGCACGATAGTTTCAATTTAGTTGGTTCTGGAATGGTGATAATATAATGTCTGTCGTCCAACTGTTCGATTGCTTCTGTAGTAAGGATAATCGACGTGTACTGACAGGAACTTTGCAGCTGCTGTGTCGTTATGAGGCGCTCGATACAATCTAGCTGTTTTCCTTGTTTGTAGTTTAGTTTATGATCACATAAGTATGATTCACCGATCTTCGGGCATTCAGCCTCTATGTACATAAAATCTTTTTCGTGAATTGCTATATAAGGTTGAGGAGGGATAAGGATTTGATGATTCACGTTTTGTACAGTGGACAAGTGATATAAAATATAATTTTGAGGATAGACAATCGGAAATTTGTAAACTAAAATAATATCTCTAGCACTATAATAGTATCCTACTTGTATTACATCGAAATAATCTCTAAAACTAATATTTAAAGTTCATTTTTCTTATAGAGTGTATTTAATTTACTTATAATATCCTGGTACATACTAAAAGTGAACATAGAGTGATGATTACTTTTAGCTCGAATAAATGCGAGTAAATTTTCCAATCGATATAATTCGTTACAAATAGTTTCTATGTAATCTCCCAAAATTAAGAAAATTTGAGTTAATTCCATAAAAGTTACAAAGTCATTTTCTAATTCATTTTTAATATTCGTTAAATTCTTAACTAAATATTCTAACTGCTTTTGATTACTAACTAACCTATTTAAGATATCAGTATTTTGAGACATCCAGTTTTTACTCAAACTAATATGATTATTAATTTCATTAATCAGTAAATTATTATTTTGCTCTAGTAAATTAATGGCTTTGTTATACTTTATGGCGTCCGTATAGTCGAGATTACCAGAAATACTTTTTATTACTGACCCTAATCCGTCAATGAGTCCTCTCTTAACACGATTGACTTCAAAGGTTTTTAGCTGTTGGGAAGCGGTTTCTAATTTAACTTTAAGATATTGAATATGCATTTGAAAAAGGGAAAGCGTTCTATTTCTAAGAATAGGCTTAGTATTAATTATTTGTAACTTAACAGAATCTAAGCTATATTGAATTTTAGCTAAATCTACGCATTGGACAAAGGAATGATAGTGGGATATGACTTGTGCGGGTCCCAATTTGAATGGTAAGATTCCCGGTCCATTATCCAAATTACTAAAACTAATCTCTTCTGCTTTGTCAGGGTCGATATCAGGATCGTCATTCTGTAACAATCGAGCACTATTAGGTACTCTTTTAAGTTCTAGTCTTTGCAACTGGTAGTCGTTTCTTTTTTGTGTAAATGTGTATGGGTAGGTCAGCTAAAACATTATCCTGTGTAAAACGAGGGGCAAGTTTTTGGCGAGATGCTTTAGGGTTTCGAATGAATATATGTTGGTCAGGTAAGTAAAGAGTCTCGGGTTCTCTATTTTTATTTAAATTTTCAATTATTTGGGTTCGTCGATGTAAAGAGGAGTCGTTAATAATATTGTAAACTTTTTTCATACGTTCACGATGGTCTAGTATGTACTGTTGTAGTAATTGTTCTGTGAAATCTATATCTACGGGGTCACGAAGATCAAAGTGTCCAGTAATAATATCTATCGGTCTGCATTTAGTGAAACTATGAATAGAACTATTATAGGCTAAGACAGCATAAGGCATGAGATTGACGACTGATTCTCCTTTTTGACTTAATTTAAGTATTCTTATATGTTCTAATAGTGTGGAATGAAGCCTTTCTACTAGTCTGTTGTCGTTAGGTGTATAAGCTAATATTTTATGATGAATGATTCGGTGTAATCTTAAAAATTCTAAGAATAATTGATTTGAAAATTCGGGACCTCTATCGGTTACGACCGTAATGGGGACTCCGTGATGAGTACAAAAAGATAATAACCCTTGTACAACACTAATCGCAGTAGCATCCCTAAGCCTGTGCGCATTTTGAGAAAGCGTCAATTATTGTTAAATACTTTTGATTTTCTACACTCAATAAATCTAGGTGAACTATTGTAAACGGTTTGGTTGGAGGGGGGACAATTTGATATTTTTGCTTAATGGGGTTTCGGTCATACTTCGCCTGTCCACATATAGAGCATTCATTAATGTATTTTGAAACTTGTTCTTTCATTTTTGGCCAAAAATACCGTTTTGACAGAGATAAATAACTTTCATTTATTCCACGGTGGTTAGTTTTACCTTCATGATATTTTTTAATTATTTCCTGCTGTTTTAAATAATCTTTTACATTTTCCAATTCTATTTTAGTACGAAGTAGGTTCATTGCAGAATTTTTAAAATTATTTTGTATTACAGGAATTATCTTATACATACCTAATGGGGGGTTAATTAAAATGCCAGTCTTTACCTTAGGATTTACATATTCCTTAACCGCATTTATAACGTCATTTTCTAAATTTGAGCTTGAAATCGACACAGTGGTTCTTATATAATTTTCAAACAATTTCGATACTACGGGCCTACTTTTAATGTCACCTGCTATATTAAAAATAATTTGCCTATGGAATTTGTTTAGGGGGTCGTCTGTTATTGGGATTTCTAGAATGGGGTTTTCTAAGTCTGTATGTACAGTTGCTGTTTGAGAATTAGAAGAGGACTTTTCCGAGTGATTTACAGCGGTTGAATATACTTCTTCATTATGCACTTCTGTGCAAATTCTTTTGAAAAGTCGGGATATTGGAGGATGGGGTCATTAACTAATAATTTTTTACATTTTTCGAAACAGTCTGTATATTCTTGATTTAAAGTAATTTTATAGCCTTTTTTCAAACATTGAGTCATTGGTTTTGTAATTCTAGCGAAGTTGGGAATAAATTTCTGTAGTACCCTAGGAGACCTATAAATCTTTTTATTTCCGTACTTGTTTTTGGTATAGGGTAATTTTCAATAGCGGATATTTTATCAGGGTTGGGTTTTATTCCTTCTCCCGTAATCACATGTCCTAAATATGCCGTTTCTTTCTTTAAAAATTCCGATTTGTCCATTTGTATTCTAAAATTTGACTCGCGTAATCGTTTAAAAACCTTTTCTAAATTTACAATATGCTCCTGGAGTGAGGTGCTAAAAATTATTATGTCATCTAAATATACTAAACAGATATTATTTTGTAAACCACGTAAAACATTATCCATAACCCTTTGGAACGTTGAGGGTGCATTTTTTAAGCCCATGGGCATTCTTAAGAATTCAAAATGCCCATGCTCTACATTAAAAGCCGTTTTAGAAATGTCAGCGGGGTTCATTTCGATCTGATAAAACCCACTTGCAAAGTCTAATGTACTAAAATATTGACAATTGCCTAATTTGTCTAAAATATCAGATATGTTCGGGATAGGATATTTATCATCTATCGTTTTTTTCGTTAACTTCGAAAAATTACACTACGTTTTACATTACTTGCTGTTACAATTCTTAGATTTGATGGAATGCAGTAAACAAGTTACGCGAATTCTGGCTAAGCGATCCCCGGGTAGTGTGGGAACGTAACATAATTACATTTGTGTATGCAACAAAGAATTCATCTATCTATCTATCTATTTTGAAGACACATATAAAGCAATATCGATTAATTGTAAATAGACATTTAATGGATTTCAACGAATATAAAACGCTATGCGAAAAGCTGATATAAAATGCAGTTGTTGCTAGATTCCTTTGAAAACTACGTTAACCTATTTTTTATGTGTAATTATTATGTTACAGGTATCTAATAATAAAAATATAAAAAAAATGCATATTAAACATATAAAGTCAAAGCTTTGTTTTATTTTAGTATGTATGTAGTAAGTATGTGTAAAGTGAGCATAAATTTTATTTAGAGCATTTACGTACCTAATTATTTCGGTACATACCTGTAAATACGTTTTTATGAAACTTAAAGGAATGAATATAAACAAAAAAATACTTCTAATTTTTATTAAAGTAACAGAGGCTAGAAATGTGATTTTTTTATTATGCTGTTTGTGTCTGTCTGTCTTCGCCTATTGCGCAAAAAGAACTAGACGCACTTTGATTATATTGTTTTTGCTGTATAATACAGTTAGTAGGTATAAATTAATTTATTAGAGATAAATGGTTTAAACACCGTATGTGAAATCCCAGGATCTCGAAGGAAACTAGAAATGCTGGCCTGAATATACCGCCGCCTAAGTATTAAAAATATTAATGTTTATAAGATTGTGTCAAATAGCACGTTTTATTTTTAGTTAAATATACTATTGAGTATTAACAAACAACAGACTGGTAAATGGAAAATATGGTGGCACGACAAGGTATGATTTCTATTCATCACTATTAAATTTTATGAAAAATCGGTTTTAAATTTTATTTATGTATACAGATATACTGAGTCTATCCGTTTGATATTTTTAAAGGAAGAGCTTCGAGGTTCCATATATGAGCTACGCTAGCTGCGGTTTACCGAATACTGGTTTTGACGTAAAGCATTTACCTACGTATTAAAATATCGTATATTTTTTAACTTTTGGCAAAATATCCAGGCCGTAGGAGTATGGCGTAGTGGACAGTATTTATAATCACTCAATCAATAGATTTCGTTTTTGTCTGTGTGTTTAATTACGTTTTATGTTTATCTGTATATATTTATGTTTTGTATAATATGTAGATCACTTTGCATTGTCTATATAAATTTCGAAATAGTATTTTTGATTTGAGTGCTTTAGCAAGAAAAATAACGACGTCGGGTTCCGAGTGTCTTTTTTCTTAATCTTCTCTTAATAATCGTTCTCTGTTCTCTAGTTGTCTGGAGGCTGTAGTTATTACTTGAGCTAGAATATGCCAAGTATATTAATGTCTATAACATATGAGTTAATCGGAGTTTAAGCTTTTTAACTTTTTTACATTATGTTAAGAGGAAACATAACTTATACGCCTGCTGCAGTGCAAGCAAACTAATTGTGAAAACCGAACCCACTTTTAAGTAGGGTTTCGTAAGTTCTTGAAGTACTTGTATGTAAGTGCTTTTATGAAAGTGGTCTGGTTAAAACGAACCATATGTTTGATGTCCATTTGCCAACATAAATATATCGATAAATCATGAATTTGACTCAAAGTAAGTAGTTCAACTTCACGCTGTATCCCGCACGTAGCAGGATAGACATAAGGAACTGTAGGAACAAGGGAACCTGGTGTTAAGACACTACGTTAACCGCTTTCAACCTTTTGAGGCATTGCGTGTTGAGTGTGGGAAAGCAACGCCGCGCTTTTCCTATACTTGCGCCATGACAGTCCTCAAATTCGTATATACATCATTATATTGATTTTATCAATATATAGTCTGCCAGATTTTATTTAACCAGAGCACAGCACAGCAGGGTAAATTGCTAAAAAAAAATTAATTTCCCTACGTGGGCATCCAACCCACAACATTTGCGTTGTGCAGTTATACGCTGTTCCATAGCCAATTAAAACCTCTCTAAAAATATCTTTTTAAAATTAATTCTTCTATCTAATTCCTACTGACAGTTAAATATTGTACGTCAAGTAATAATTCTCATGCATTATATGTAATAATTTATTACTCACGTACGTACGTACGTATTTATGGGTTTTTATTAGCTTCACGCTGTATCCCGCATATAGCTGGATAGGCAAAGCGTACCTACTTCGTAATTGATTCTTTTGTTATTTACTGTAATAATATTCCGTAAATGTAATATAACAAGAAAGATTAAATACTCCTTTATCTAAACAACTAAATTTATTAATAATACATCCATTAAAAAGTCTTATTATATCTCGAGCTCAATACGCGCGTGGAATTTTATATGTTAACATAGAACATCAATGTTTAATTTCAACTTCATTTAGTCTCGCATTTCCCTTGACGACATATTTATGAAGGAGCGAGGCCGCGGATTCTAATCAAGGCCTTCCCATATATTGCCTCTAAGACACACGAGCTGAATTCATATTGCCTACAACTAAATAATAATGCCTTCGGAACTTTTATGTTGCGTCAGTCACGTCGGTTATAAATTCAAGGAAACGTTTCTGCATTTTGCGCGATAATTGTCTTTCATAGTGGTCATTTTTTAAAGCTTCCATATTGCGATAGTATTGGGCTATGTACTGACCACTTTATTTTGGATGCTTAGATAACATACTCTAAAGTGATGTATGCATAATGTAACTTTATTCTATATATTTTTAATCCATATTGATTCTTGTGGGCTTAAATAACACATGGAAGGTATTTTTATACTTATAATACAAATTATTTTAATTAGGTAATTGCAATGAGGTGTCAAATTTTGATGATTTATTTTTGAACGTCAAATAGTCTTCCATAGGTTCGCCAGATTATTATATCGCGCGAAACATTCCTAAGAAGAACTAGTACAGAAAACAGCAGGACTCTTTTTGATTACTATAAATTTTCATAACTCTTGATTTAAGAAGGCTCACTTGAGCACACAGTAATACCTAGAGACCTATTAGAGAAATGATTGACTGTCACTCTAGTTGTACTCCCCAACAGTTTCCCTCAATCTGCCTTGTGTAGTATGCACATTTGAGATAGTGATAAATCATTAAATCCTGAGCCGATACCTGAAAATACATACATACATATGTATATATATACATATATATATATATATATATATATATATATAATATATTATATATATATATATATATATATATATATATATATATATATAGATATATATATATATATATATATATATAATATAGTATATAGTGCTAAAAAAAAAGAACAGAAGTACAATAAGCCAATACTTTTGGATGTTGGAATTGTATAAACATGAGTGGTGCATTAAATATGACATATACAGAAGCGTGTGCGCGTGAATTTTGTGATATAATATATATTATATATATATATATATATATATAGATATATATTATATAGATATAAATATAATATGAATCTAAAATATCATGGCAACATGTCTAAGAGAGTAATTAAATTCGTTCTACAGCAATAAATCATTACAATATAGGCAAAGAGTCTGTTATTTCAAATAATGAGTTCTACACTTCATTTATATCAAAAATATTATTTTTGTGCAACGCTATCGGAATACATTCTATAATTTTTCGTACGTATATTGTATTAATTATTATCATCTGTATATTCAGATATTTATGTTTCTATTTACTTACTTATTCTATACTAGATGCCTAGTGCCTTGGACTTTGGTACAATTATTAATTTGTCTTTTCACTATAAGCTTGCCGATTTCATGTTTTCCGAAACATAGCCCACGCTATTTATGTCCAACATACTGATTTCAATTGATATTAATTTTTTATTCATGAACTTATTGAAATAAGAGAAACACTAAACGTTAAGGAAAGGTCCCTATGATACAATGGTAAAAGCTGCATTTTAATCAGTTGAGCCGTTTCTGAGATTACTGTGCACAAACAAACAGACAAACAGACTAAATATTTTAAAATTATAATTTTAGATTCTGTTTCACTGATAAATACTAGTTCTTTTTCATGAACATGCAGCGACCAGTTAAATTTTTATTATAGGTATAAATATCTACCTATATTTTGGTTAACCAAATATGCCATTTTTAAGCCAAACTATCTTCTTTATTCTTCTTTTTCTTATTACTTTTATTTGGAGTCAGCCCTCCTCGTATTTCGGCGCCAAGTAAGACAATCTTGGATGGTCTCTACATATAGGTTTGTTTTGATCAAAAATGAGTTATTAAAATTCTAATGACCATTTTAAAAAAAAGTCCCGCTAAGTTTCTTGATTCCGTTTCCGGTTCTTCTCAGGGCTGGGGCATATATTTTAGTGAACCGGTGGTAATTAAATTTTTGACGTTTTAAAAAAAATAATCTTGTTTTCTAATAATTTGAATTTGAAATTGAGTGCGGGTTTGAATTCCGCGACTTTCGATTATTTTGCACATTTGCATACATTATCTTACTGTAACATATAAATATTAGTATACATTCATTATGCTCAACGAAATTTTCATCTATAAAGCTTATTGAACATTTTCTTTACATACGACAAGCACTTTACATGTGAAAGTAAAGAGCGTTCGTTTATTTGTCGTAAAAAGTGTGCTGATTTCAATCGATCACGTGGAACTGATTGATGTCGATAAAACTCGGCGTAATGGGAATTAAACTTTTAAGAGGTGTACATACTAGCTTTAAGCTTGTTCATTTATCATTTAATTATCGAACATATATATTATTATTTTAATGTATTTAACAGAAATGACAATTACTGCTAAGTCATATATTATCGATATTAGTATAAATGTATGTGTATGTATTTTAAGTCAATGAAATAGAAATTGACTTTATGTTAAAAAAAATTAAAAGTCTTGACGATGAAACCTAGCTTATTAAACGCAATTATTTTACATGTATCAGTCAGTCAATAATAATATTATACTTATTTATTCATAAGGTTAGCTGACAAAAATTTACTTTATGTGAACAAAAGCGAGTATCTCGTCGTTACAATGTTTTCTATGTATTTTACAGCATGTACTTACATATATATATATATATATATATATATATATATATATATATATATATATATATATATATATATATATATATATATATATATATATATATATATATATATATATATATATATATATAATCATAAAGTGGGGAATGGAGTGTCTTAACACTAACCCCTTCAACCTACGGTTCCCTCTACCTGCCCTGTGTGCGGGATACAGCGTGAAGCTAAAAATAAATAAATAAATTATAATGTTGTACTTTACGATGAGTACTAATTTAAATTTTAGTTGTAATTACTTTTAATGTATATATTAGTTTAGCTTATTTGTTTTCGGCCTACTACTAGCCAATATAACTATTTTCGAAATAGAATTTGAAAAAATGTTTTAGTCTAAATAAGCAATAATGGCGCAACTTTAAGTGACAGTTGGTATCACAACCATCTGTCACTTGTTGTTTGTTGTGCTTGGAGTTTATTTCATGATTTTTTTTTTGTGTTCAATTGGCAAATACATAAACGAATATACTACACTGACAAAATTACAATTTTGACACCTAAGATAGAAATATTAAGAAATAAAAATATATTATGTCAACTTATATATTTTTAAATATACAGTACACGTACTAGTTTTAATTTTATTAGTAATTTTGCCAAAATAAAACTTTATTTATTCTACTTTCATACTCTACAATATGTCTTTACCTTTAAGGCTAGAAAACCAATAAAAAGGAAATGTATGATGGAATACGTTTATTGTCTTCATTTACTTTATTGCCCCAAAGTCTATTACTGAAATCGAAATGAGTATGTTACAAACATTATTGAAATTGTGAATATTTTCATACATTTTTATTTCAATTTTATATAAGAGATAGAACGAGAAAAATTAAAATAATCGTTTCTCCCCTAGTGGAAATTCGACCCACAATCATCGTGTCTACGGTGTCACTTTTTTATTCTTTAGCTTCACGCACACTTTACACATAGCAGCGTAAGCAGATTGAACTGTAGTCAGAAGGAACCTAGTATTAAGACATTCCGTTCCCCACTTTCCGCCTTTCAAGACATTGCATGTTGAGTGGCGGAAATGACGCTGTGCATTGCCTCCCCGAGTGGGAATCGAACCCACAAACCGTCGCATTTACAGGCAGACACTGGGCCTATGCTCCACAACGGTCCTCATCTATTTTTCATATTACCAATAAAGACATCCAATAGTTTTTTGAACATTACAGAAGGCGTCCTTAAGATTACTTCGATATTACTTTTATTTTGCACAAAGTTTTTTTACAGAAAGAAGAAACTAGAGTAAATTATCATCATTTTATTATTTCTTGCTATGTTGTTACTATCTGTATCAGTAGTATGCGACGTTGTTTTTCTTTATATAATATAGTTTGTTTTTAATTTATGTATAGTCATAGACAATACTTACATCTATATTATATATAAATATACACTCATGTTTGTACATATTTTAAAATAAAGTACTCGATGTGCTTGCTTTTGTGATTTTTTTAGCTTCACGCTGTATCCCGCATATGTTTAGCAAAGTACTCACAGTGAACCTAATATTGACATACTCCGTTTAAAGAGGATAAATAGGTAAAATAAAGATAATCCGTTCTCCCCGAGTGGGTATTGAACGCACATCCGTCGCGCTCACAGTCAGACGCTGTGCTGCGCCACGTGACGTTTTATTCAAGTATAGTAAGTAACATAATCATATTTGAAAGAAATATATTTAATGTACTTATTGTAAAATAGCTGAAATTTTTGTAATAACGTATAAGTTTGTTATTTTAATGCTTTACTTAAATTGTATTTTGAGTGGCGGAAGTCAGTGTTATACTTTGACTTCCGCCACTCATCATCCAGGGACACGAGAATAATTCCCCTAAATGCGGATTGAACCCAATACATTCATTTACAAGTAGCAATGAGAACTCAAAACGTTTCCATTAAATCTGACTAATTTCTTTCATAAACACATGCATAATTGTAAAATATATTTGTTTTATTTTAGTATATATTATGTTTTGCTCTATTTATATTATTACTTTTTTATTTTATTTTAATTTGCACCGTGCCTTATTCGCATATTACAGTATCAACCAGTCCTGCATTTGTCAAAGGTTGTCTGTAAGAGATTGCTTGAAGCCATAAGACAGCCTTTGCATATACATTGTTTATCTTCTATTCTTACGTTGTGTGTGTGTGTGTGTGTGTGTTTTCTGTTTTTATGTGTGTGCAATAATGTATGTGTGTGTAAATAATTTTCACGTTCACCCTTTTTAGGGTAGACGAATCATGAATCATTTCGTTTTTCTGTCAGTCGCAGGTGTTTTCCTCAGAGAATGTTCCACAAAGAGGATTAAAAATTTGACCTTGTAATAAACATTGTTATTCAGTGAGAAGAATTTCACTAAGCGAAATAATGCGGAGGGGAACTCAAAAATTAGCTTATTATTATGGAAATTCAATTGCATTGGGTACTTCTCAATTGCTTCTTAATAAATATTATATATACTGTTTTTACATTTAATTTCAGGCTATCCACATGGGGGAATGTATTTTTTTTTGTATGTTCAGGCTTTGTAGATTAGGTTCGGATGTCGCTTGCATTTTTTTATTCCTATTTATATTATCATTATAAGTGCTTAATTTTCCTAATAAGATAAAGCGCGTCGTTTACATTTTTTTGAGCTTTAGCAGACTGTAAGTCCAGTCGAGTTTACCTGAATATTCAAATGAGAACCGAGTGTTCTCCGTTCTCCACTTTCAAGAAAGGAACACTCAACAATAAATAAATATGAATGTGGTTGTTTAAATAATTTCACGTTTCATCAATCTGGTCGCTTTCACTGTATATTATGTCATTTGTTTCATTCACTTTCATTAACCTTTTCATATACTTACATTGTCTACAGAAGCCACAGGGTAATATGGTAATATTTGAGATATATTGCTTAGTATATAAGTTTTGTCCAGTGTAAAATTGTGTATGCGATAAGATAAATTAGAAGAATACAATTTAAAAGGCCTAAAAAGCAAGGCCAAGTTCCACACTCTATATTTGAACACGACGACACTCAATACGTAATGTCTAGAACTGGGTTACAAAGTTGAGAACGGAGTGTCTTGACACTAAATTATCGCTCCCTGCCATATGCGGGTGAAGCTGAATAAAAAAGTTAGGCTAGCTTTTAAAATATTCTTATCAACTATAACAACTTTTAGTTCCTTTAAAATGGTGTAATTAGTAGAATACTTGCCGTTAACTACTTTCAAAGTTAATATTTTAACAATTATTCTCACCACAAAATTTTCATTATATTCAGAAAGATACTTCCAGTCTTATTTAATTTATAATTTTAGCCATCAATCTCTTTTAACTATTAACTTTAAACTGCCTCTGTCAATTTGATGAGACGTTTATTAGGTTATTGTTTGCACGCTAAAACATACTCTATTATCCTATAAAAATAAACTATTTTCCCATAAAGAAGTAAAATACTGGTTACACAAGTAATTTGTTTCCTTTGTGATTAGCACTAATGCCAGTGAAAAAAACTGAGGCTTATATTGATGAGAAAATGGCATTCCTCGAGTCATTTTATGCAATTACGTTTTTTCTTTGTTTCGCTGCAAAGCTGTATTAAATCGTGAGTTCCGTGAGATTCGTTAATGACAAACGGATTTATACCCCACTTTGTACATACACACACACTAATGGAAAAACTCCGCTTTATATTAATACGGACGGACGGACAGAAAGCGAAGCCTACTAAGCCTCCGTCTGTCAGTCTGTTTGTCAACAAAAAAATTGTTAAATTTGTCAACACTAAACGTAATACAATAAATATATACAAAACATCAAATACATACATACAATATATAGAAAAAATAAATATATACAATACATCAATAAGTACATCATGTTCACAATAATATAAAAATATTATTGCCACGTCGTTCATTATGAAGGTACTTTATCAATTTGTTATAGCTCATAATCACCATGATTTGACGAATTGATCCACAATTGCGTTATCATTACAACTACTACTGACGTAGATAAGGCTATGATCTAAAAAGCTCTCAGTGTAGAACAGCAGGTGGTCTTACCCCTACGACGATGGCTAGAGTGACCATGAAATTTAATATCCATGTACATAGTTTATAAAAAAAATACACTATACACTAGTAAGATATTTGATTGTCGCGATTTTTACATATTTTGAATGAGATTATTTAAACGTATAAATCATGTATATTAGATTTGACATTTAAAGGACTTTTTTGACGTCGGGTGATATTTCGAACAGTTTGCAGTAGTCCGTGGCCTGTTCTCCATTCAACGCCATATATAAAGAGAAGAAGAAGAAGTCCGTGGCCTGGAATAGACCCGTGATGATTTCGGTTAAAGAGTGTCATTTAAAATATGAGGAACAGTTTCTGAGTAAGTGAAAGAATTTTGCTTAGTGTATTTATTAAAATATGTTTTTTCATTATATTTATGCATATATACTTCTTTACGTGGGGCAGATTGAGTATCTTAGCTTAAAAAGAACTCTTTGATGACAATTGCTAGGGTTTTAGTGAGTGCAAATCCCACATAATCTGGTTCTCCCCCAGGACTGGGTATTTTTTAAAGATTTCCCCTACGTTGACAAATATAAAATCAAAAGCACAAACTCTTCAATTTTATAATATTACAACAAAATATAATAGTATAAAAGCTTATGCTAATATATATTGTTTTTTTTTTATATATGTATAAATAAATTTTTTCTGTAGATATATAGCATAATAGATATGAAAACTCATATTTGCTAACAAAGATTTTACCTTATAATAGCGTCACGAGAGCGTCAATCATGTGCCAATACATTTTCCTTTCATTTAGACTTTCTATACAACAGTATACGTCATATATTGAAAGTATAAAGTATCTATGATATTTATCAATAGTTATTATTAAATAATTATTATGATCAATACAAATGTAGATATAGTTCAATAAAGGAACCGCTAGGATATTATTGTTTAATTGATAGATTGTTTCATTAGCGGTGCTCATTACGACATCACACATGACTGATGACACTGATTGGACGGCCTTGTTAATTTAGACTTTGCTATGTCTATCACTCTACTTACTTATTTAACTGTGTACGAATTGATTTCAATATCATATAGCTTTTATTTAATATATACGTATTAAGAAGATTATCGGGTTTTTTTAATGTATATATGTTGCGGGATATGCACAGAAAAAGGCTATAGGCTATAGGCTATATAGGCTTTCAAACAGAAATAGGTTAATAATAAAAATAGAAGGTGACATATAATCTGTTCCGTCACACCACGGATGAATCAACAGAGATGACAGATGATGCATACCAGATCGGATACGACAGATGACAGATGATGCATACCAGATGTCATACCAGACGGATGTCGGTAGATAGATGCTAGATGAAGATTGAACGTTGAACGGTTGAACGAAATGAACGACTGATGAAGGATGACGTATATTATAAATTATATTAATTACGATTAAACTTTTTATTTATATATATTCTTATGGTCACAGTACTACAGAGGCTTCTCGGCGCCGGATAGAGTAATGGGATTTACTAAGTAGGTACACTCTTTTAATGTGTGTTTTAGCTATATATAGGCTAAAGCTAT
This sequence comes from Dione juno, assembly GCA_037127375.1. NCBI lineage: Eukaryota > Metazoa > Arthropoda > Insecta > Lepidoptera > Nymphalidae > Dione > Dione juno. Next base: position 6,261,001 of record JAXRJS010000052.1, read on the forward strand.
CTGATCCTAAGCGACCCGATCCTAAGTGTATTATTAGTTTTTTCATAAGAACAAGTAGTTGAGAGATGATATTTTATGTTGGAAAATTTGCTCTTATCTTGGTCTACGTGAAATAAAATAGGTATACTTATATATTTAGTTCATATGGAATGATTATATGAATGCTTAATATATATGTAAAGTTATAACGTACTCCACATACATATACTTTGCGGTAGTCCATGGTTGCGGTGATAGAGTTTTCGAAACGTTGGGTTTTAAATATTTTAAATATACTTTTAAAAAAAAAAGATGTACTCGATTAATTTGGTTAAAAAGTTTCATTGACAATGTATAAAAGTCGCGAAATCTGTACATTTTATAATATCTATTAGATACAGTGATTGACACTTGAATTGACTTGACTTCAGAAGTTCAATTGAAGAACTAAAGTACATTATTTCCGTGTAGGTAGTGTAGGTTAAAAGTTTAGCAACTAAAGCTGAATTATTTTTTTAATGAGCACCAAAATGTTTATAGCCTACAGGCATTCTAGATACTAACAAGCATACAAATAATAATTTGTATCGGACGCATTATCACATTTAACGAAACTATTAAGCTTTATTATTTGTATGGAAGTATATATAAATGCATTTAAATTACACATATACATAAATTTAATTAATAATAAGAAACATGAAAATATACGTTTCAAATAATAAAAACTAAATAGCATAATAATTTTAAAATAGCACTAATTACTAAGAAGCCAGCGAAAGCAGAAAGAAAATTACCACGACACTAATTAAAGTAAGACAAGGACACAAATTTGGAAAACAGAAGCTGTTGCCATTTAATACGACTTTACGTCGCTTTTACGGGTCAAGTCGTAAATATTTTGACGCACTGAACAAACGTTTATTACTTCAATATGCCGTTCTTAATTTCAATTTAGCTATATATATTTTACAGAAACACAAAGAGAACGTGTAAATCTAATAAATATATATTTTATAAGGCTTATACTCTCTTTTTTTTTTTACGCTGGGAAATGCAATTTATGCCTTCTACAGTTGTCAACGCCCGACGCTGTGGGGCCCATGCGGGGCATTCGGCCAGGGTGTGATACGCTGAATCCACGGGCGCACCGTAGTCGTGGCACGCCGGTCACGCCTCCTTACGTGCAATCTGGTACAGGTATTTACCAAAGCATCCATGCCTCGTCAAAAACTGCACCAATCTAAACGTCAGGACCCCAAAGTTCCTCTGAACCCAGGTAGTGGCGAACAGCGTCCACAGTCGGGGACTCCAAGTCCAACTTCCATCGCCGGATAAGGGCTTCAAGGCTTATACTCTCTCTCAACCTCTATCTCCCTTATATTTATTATATATGGTTGAGAGCTATGTCTCCAAATGTTTGTCATACAAATCATGAAATAACATTTTCTCATGAAACAAATATGTTAATAAGTATTGGATAGCTCCTAGTCAGGATGCCATGAAATATCATATTTCACAATATTTTTGTTGAGTCCTTACTCGCTTTGGTAAAAAGACAAAGCGCGACGTTAAGTTCCACTCTACTTAACATACTATGTCTTGAAGTTATGCGGAAAGTTGGGAACGGAATATCTTAACACACCGTGGAGCTAACATTAACCAAACAATCTAGTATCTCTATAACTAGTATATCTCAATCTATATTAGTGTTATAAAATTAGCTTTCAAGTTATTTCAATTAGTAAGCGCGTGCTTAAGAGAATTCTGTCATTTATTATGGTAAAGTTTTTAGTTTATCCAAATATCAGATTTTATGAGTTGTGTAGATAGATATATGCGCATTTAGTTTTGTTTAAAATAAAATTTTATTTTTATAATGTCTATATTTTTTCATATTTTAAATCAGTTTTTATAATATATATATATATATATATATATATATATATATATATATATATATATATATATATATATATATATATATATACATACATATATATATATTTAATAAATGTTACATTTGAAATACATATTACGTATTTTTAAAAGTAAAAACTCCATAAAATCTCGTGATTTTATTTCAAATACATTTATGACTACTTGTCAGTTGTTCGAGTGTTTTATTCCCTTGAACGCTGTTTCTTACATTAAGTGTCTCTTGTCTGTAAGTCATCAATCAATATTCGAGCACAAAAGGCTTATGGAAAAAATAAAAGCTCAAGATTTTGAAGTAAGAGAAAGTATTTTTTGTGTTTTATTTATATGCTTATGCTAATGCTTTATATAAAATACCGAGGTTGAAAATGTCAAATATTTGAAGTTAAGTTAAGCTTTAAGGAACGATAAGGCACAATTAATATAATAATGTACATGTCAGGTCGGCGCATAATATGGCCATACCATCTCAGGCGACGCTCTTGGAGCTTATCTGCTACGTCACGGACCCCAAGACTACCTCGAATGAATGTGTTGCGTATGCGGTCGGACCGCGTAACGCCACACATCCAGCATCTTTATCTCCGTAACGAGAAGCTGCTGAGTGTGCCGAGATAATGCTGGCCAACATTCGCTCCCGTATAAAAGAACTGCTGATAATGCTCTTGTATATCAGTCCCTTCAGTTTGGACGGTATTCTGCTATCACAGACCACACCAGTGACCTCCCACCATTTGGCCCAGGCAGCGTTTATACGGACATGGATATCGTGGTCGATGCCTCCAGATTCATGCATACGTATATATATATATATATATATATATATATATATATATATATATATATATATATATATATATATATATATATATACATACATATATATTTAATAAATGTTACATTTGAAATACATATTACGTATTTTTAAAAGTAAAAACTCCATAAAATCTCGTGATTTTATTTCAAATACATTTATGACTACTTGTCAGTTGTTCGAGTGTTTTATTCCCTTGAACGCTGTTTCTTACATTAAGTGTCTCTTGTCTGTAAGTCATCAATCAATATTCGAGCACAAAAGGCTTATGGAAAAAATAAAAGCTCAAGATTTTGAAGTAAGAGAAAGTATTTTTTGTGTTTTATTTATATGCTTATGCTAATGCTTTATATAAAATACCGAGGTTGAAAATGTCAAATATTTGAAGTTAAGTTAAGCTTTAAGGAACGATAAGGCACAATTAATATAATAATGTACATGTCAGGTCGGCGCATAATATGGCCATACCATCTCAGGCGACGCTCTTGGAGCTTATCTGCTACGTCACGGACCCCAAGACTACCTCGAATGAATGTGTTGCGTATGCGGTCGGACCGCGTAACGCCACACATCCAGCATCTTTATCTCCGTAACGAGAAGCTGCTGAGTGTGCCGAGATAATGCTGGCCAACATTCGCTCCCGTATAAAAGAACTGCTGATAATGCTCTTGTATATCAGTCCCTTCAGTTTGGACGGTATTCTGCTATCACAGACCACACCAGTGACCTCCCACCATTTGGCCCAGGCAGCGTTTATACGGACATGGATATCGTGGTCGATGCCTCCAGATTCATGCATAACGGATCCTAGGTACCTGAACTTCTCCGACTTAACGGCTGGCTCAGGCCCGATATAGATGGTGCTCGAGTTCAGGTTCCGGAAAGTCATGTACTCGGTCTTTGACACATTCAGTTTAAGACTACAGTTCTCAAGCGTACTCTTTCAGGCGTTCACTTTACGCTCCAGTATCAGTCGGTTCTCGTCGATGAGTACTATGTCATCGGCATACATCATCAGCCACGGAGGCTGGCATTGGATGTGAGCCGAGACAGTATCCGGCACTACATTGAATAACAATGGACTAAGAACTGAGCCCTGGTGAAGCCCTACTGTAATCGGGAAGGGCCAACAGCGGTCCTAACCACTGAAGCGGAGTCGTTGTAGATATCTCTGATAACCTCAATATAGGCTTCAGGGATCCCCTTGGATGACAAAGCCCATCAGATACACTGACGTGGCACACAGTCAAAGGCCTTCTGTATATCCAAAAAGGCCACATGCAGAGCTCTCCTTTTTTCCCTGTAAGCCTCCATCAAAGTTCTGCGGGAAAAACTGTCCATAGTGCCTGATCCTGGTTGAAACCTAGACTGAGACTAAGAGACAGTACACTACAGTAAGAGTCTGAAGCCGATCATGCGCTTGAAGAGCTTCATGGTGTAGCTCATAATCTTAATGCCCCTAGAACTATCGCAATCTTGAACACTGCCCTTTCTTTTGTAAATAGGGATAATAAAGCTCTGCCTCTACTGTTGTGGCATCTTTCCTGTATTCAAGATACGGTTAAACAGGTCAGTAAGTATAAGCACACCAAGAGAGTAATGTTTGACACACACACACACACACACACACACATATATATATATATATATATATATATATATATATATATATATATATATATATATATATATATATATATATATATATATATATATATATATATATCCACCAAATGACAGACATACTACTAATAAAATAAAACGTATTTAAATACGAGCATGACAGTCTCCGTACCGCTTAAGCTTCCTAAAATATTAATAACGATATTGGAGCTGACAACGGAAATACATATATCTATTATACAATATAATGTTTTTAGAACAAACTTACCAAACATACCAAGTATGTACATACACTCCGTTCACAGCTTTTTTAAATATTGCGTCTAACCAATAAAGACATCTAATAGTTTTCGACGAATGTGTGGAATTTTTATTTTTCTTTCTAGTTTCACTGTATAGCGCATATAGCAGGGTACGCAGGACAGATGTCAAGACAAGTCCTTGTCCACTCTCCGACCAAATTCAAGAAATTACGTGCTACCTTTGTCTTACCAAAGCGGGAAAGTGAAAATAATTAATATCCACGATTGCGGATCAAAATCACAACGTTTTACGTTAATATCGATGAACTTTCAATTCAATGATCGGTCTGTTTGCTTTTATCGTACTTTTGATTGAGTTTTTCATCTACGTCAAACTAAGTTTAGTGTTTGTATGACAATTATTGCTCAATATTTACATTATAAATGGTTTTTTACTAAATGATAAAGTAATCGCTAACAATAACTATATGTAATAACTATATGTGTATTACAGTGCATTACATTTAGACGAATATAGAATTATTTTAATTTTTTACTATATATTTTTATCAAATCTTATACACACTCTTAAAAGAAATATACCAGAATTGTTATTAATCTTATCATTAAAGTTGAGGGCTTCCGGCGATAAGTAAAAAAATAAAGTGAGCCAACTTTGCCTTCTCTATAATATACAGTTAGAACATTTTATTTCACCATAAAAAATATTCACACACATATCCTACATTATATTTGTGACATACCTAAGTCGTAAAATACTTCCAAGGTCCTTTTGGTCTTATCACAAAAGAGTGCAATTTGGTCATCGAAAATAAAACAATATTTCCTTAATTCGTACATTCCATAGTAATTGGAGTGGAATTGGACATATAAATTGCCGCTGCCAAATGTTACGAACGTGTAGACAGCGCAACAGATATCTGTTGCTAGTCTGACAATCCAGATTGTGTTGCCTGGTTAAGGATATTACCCTATTTATCAGCATTTGTAAAAAAATATATTTTATTATACATTAGAATAATTATGGTACGCAACATACAATGCCTCGAATACAGGTGGTAAGCGGAGAACGAAATATGTAAATATTAGGTGCCTTTTACCTATAATGCTATCTATATGCGGGATCAAACATACGGCTAAAAGAATAGAATAATTTAGACATAGTATTATATATGTTATATATTTTCGTAAAATCGTGTCTGGTATAAAAAGGCCAAAACATTTTCCACGAAGTTTAATATAATATATTAGAAAAACTAAGCTGAGTAAGGATAAGAAAGGTAATTTGAAATAAGCTCTAGCATCCCTACCCAGAAAGCTCAGTGTACGTCGAGCGCCGGTCGTAGACACTCGTGACGCTAAGTCGTAGCTCTATACTACGCGATATCGTAGCTAGTCGATTACATAAAAGTGAATTTAAATTAAACTTTTTTTATATAAATAATATTCAAAAATATATTTTTTGGTGGTAATCGTAAGTAGAAAATAGTTTAAATTATACCAGAAATGATGTCTGATTTAAGATAAAATAAATTTTATCATTAAATAAATAAAGCAGTTACCATTTTTTTTAACTTATGTAAAAGAAAATATAAAGCAATGTGTCAGTTCCTATACAAAATTATTACTTACCTTTGTACTGTTATACTGTTAAAGTTACTTTTAAATGTATTGAAGCTTATTTTGAGCAAAATTACATTTTTATTTTAAATTAAAATTTGAAAAACAAATGCATTTATGTATGTACGTTTTATATATATAAATAAATCTTTCGGGAATATGGTAATTATTATGTATAGTTAATACTTCTTTATAAGCTACTCTATATAAGTTTAAACTATTACTTTAAATATTTATACATATTTTTGTTCCTGAACTTATCTATATAACAACTCAAAAGCTGAAATTTTGGGATTTTGAATACACTTTGTAATATATGACAATTAGGAATTGAATTCCTTGTGTGGAGTAGCTAGGACAGAAAAACGAGGTTAATTGGCTAAAGCGTCATTTCTATTGTACAGTTTCTAGCTTGTCAAAATGAATTCCTTACTAATGAATGCTAGTTCTTTTATTTGATGTTCTTTTTGTTGTTTAAAACTAGCAAGGGCTTGCTTAGGATTTTTACAAGCTCTCAGAATGAAGTTGCTATATACATTTTACACTTTCACGTACATATAATGCATCGAAGAGGTTGCATTTGCATTTAAAATTCCGCATTTGAGCTTATTTAATTAAAGATTATACTATAGCTAATTCATATTAAATGAAATTATTACATTTAAACTTAATAAATAAATCAAAAATACTTATATAAGATATATAATAGCAAATATAATAAATTACCAGTGCAGTGCGACAGTGATTAGTTAATCAGTTGAACGTGATCGTTACTCATACCGATCAAAGTGGTTTAATCTTTTGTTAGAGGCAGTAATAAATGGTTTTCAAGTTGAAATACGAAATGAATTAAATTATGGAATAGCATTCATATATCGCATTTTTCGGGGCTGGTAAAGGAAAGTAGGTATAGGTAGGTAGGTATAAGAAAGGTATATATATATATATATATATATATATATATATATATATATATATATATATATATATATATATATATATATATATATATATATATATATATATATATACATATATATAATATATATATATATATATATATATATATATATATATATATATATATATATATATATATATTTATATATATATATATTTATATATATTTATATATATATATTATATATATATATATATATATATATATATATATATATATATATATATATATATATATATATATATATATATATATATATATATATAATAGGTAATGATGTTATAACTCTTTGAATGACTCTTTAGTGAACGATACGTAAAAAGCATAAATGCTCAATATTTTAAATGTAATAAAATAAATTAATTTCAATATAAGTCATACTTATGAATTTTAAAGTCAGGATTGAATAGCTTTTTAACTAATTTCAAAAAAGGAGGAGATTCAAAAAAGGAGGACATATAAATAAATTTAGTTTCTATAATAAAACATTTTTAATTACATATAAAAAAATATAAAAGTAACATATAAAACACATAAAAAACATATAAAAAAATAAGTAGTGCCTTTGAAAATTCATTATTTTATTGAATAAAATTTACAAATCAAGCAATACAATTTGCAAGCGCATCTCATAATTAGACCCAACAGTGATATAATTGCAGAAACAAAAACCATTGTGTTGAATTCTGCTATACGATGAGCATTATGTTCTATATACGGAGAAAGGATTAAGATACACTGTTTCTTATAAATTAGGTGTAATGTGTGCGGAAATAAAAATATCAATAAATTTAGTTAATGACGTTTAAGATTCACGGATTCCCGTCCGCTTAATAAAAGTGTAGGCAGAAGAACCTAGTGCTAAGACACTCCGTTTTCAGAATACCACCTGAATTCAAGACATTATGCGTTGATTTGCGTGCCGTACTTTATTTGCACCAGAGCGAGGATATGAACATAATTGATTTCCCTAAGTAAGGATCGAACCCTCAACGATTACATCACTATAACAGTCAAACCCTTAACCATTGTGCCGCGATGGCCTATTATAAAGAGAAATTTGAAATATGAATAGGGCGTACCGAATAGCTGAGGTGACAAAACTCGCAAAGGGCATGGATTTCTTCACTGTCTGCTCCCTCACCTTTTTCACTTTATTCGCGCCCACCCGACTGGCGCGGCGGTGCGAGTAAAATATTTTTCCCGGCAAATATAGAGAGAGGTATTTGATATCCCATATTTGTATTTCTTATTTTTCTCCAAATATTATGTCGTGTTGAGAGCTTTAAGATGGTATTTTCAAACAAAAGCGGAATGAGATCGAAATTATACGTTTGTAGCTGCCTTTTGTAGGTTTAAGTGGTTTAGTGATTAAGCATTCTGCTTTATTTATTCAGTAAAATATCATAGGTTTTCATTTAGCTATATAGAACGTATGTATGTATGTAGAACGAACCTAGTGTTAAGATCTTTCGTTCTTCGTTTTTCGCTCGAATTCGAAACACTGCGTATTGAGTGGTAGAACTGAAGGACTAGAACAGGAAATAAAAAATAGTCGAATAGTTTAATAAAATTCAATCTTAAAAGCACCTTCCTTATTATCTTAAATATTCCTGTCAACAAAAGTCATATATACTTTTAAATTCTAACTAAAATGAAATTGCTAGTATGGTATAAAATTATAATTTAAAGTTACTATGTAGGTAGCGAAATCGTTCTACCAGCACCATCACGTACGAGCCGATCGCGATAACAATTCCAATGGACGATTATCGTTTTTTCACAAACGTCCTTGATACAAAGCTCGGAAACGTATATTTCCAAGGATTCCACGTACCACAATAAAACGGATTATTTAGCTGCTAAAAAGAAGCTTTAAATATAATTTCGCTATATTTATCCAAGTACTTACTGTTGGCACAATTTGCATAATTAATTTATTTACGTTTCGTTTTACGTAACCGTACGTCGTACATTATCATTTCTTTTATTTATATATATAAAAACAAAACAATCTTATACATCTTATATAATGAATTTTTATAAAGTAGTAGTTTGTATAAATAAATTTATTTTAATACAAACCGACTAGCATGCAAACGAGGCAAATATGATACTGAAGCAATAAACTAACTTATCACTACAGTAAGGGTTAGTCCCGCGTCAATCGTAAACGCCATTACAGTAAATTACTTTCGTTTCTTTATTATACGATAAAATTTAATGGCTAATGTCCTGCTAATGGCTCGGCGAACCAAAGAGGCCTCTTAGCTTTTTGAGAATATTTGCCAGCCATAATGTAATTTGGGTTCCCCACAATCGGATCGCTAAAATGACACAGATTTAACATTTAAAACGGTTTTATAACACGAGCAATAAAATTGTATTTAGTATATAGCAGGTATGTAGTACTGCACAGAAGTTGTACGTTCTGTTCTCACTTGAGCAATACATTTTAATATTTATTCGATAACTTACCTTTGGAGGACGTGTGTTGAATAAATGGTAAAAATATATATATGATGTTAGAATAGTGAGAGAGGTGGAGACTTCAATTAGCTTTCGGAAACAGTGTCGATAATACTAGTGGAAGATCAACAAACCACGAGAAGTCCCGGAGATCATGCATGGCTGATGACGGTGGACGAAGCTAAATACATGGACCGTAGTGCTTGGCGCTCCGCTTGCTCTGATTAACACGCCAGGTAGACAGTTTCAATTATAGAAAATATAGTTTTCACCGAAAATAAATACACCAGAGACTACACTTAGACATATCGAATATATGACACAATATTGATGGCATCCATGCTTTTATATTAAAAACCAAATCACATGCTTTCAATAATGTTATAAAAAGTGAAATAACTATCTCCTACGTCAATTGATATTTCAATAACAATAATAATAAGTTCGGTATAGTACTCTGAGAGGTCACGAGATATGGTAAGATTAACTTTATGTGTTATAGAGTTTATAGAGGTTGTAAATTTTAATACGTACTCAAATTATGACCTCTCCTCTCCACAAATGAAACAAATTGGTCTCCCGACTCTCAGTGGTTGTATTCCCGTCCATGTTCGTTATGAAAAGTCCCTTGACATCTTAGACCACATTATAATGAATAACCAATGGGTTATCTAAGAATATATTCTGTAGTCAATCACAGATAGTGCAATGGTTAATTTTTAAGAGTACTCGAACAAAGTTAGCAAGTTATAAACGATATTCGATTCGAATTCAATCGACAATGTTTTGTTCGTCTACCAAGAACCTGTGGAGACTACCAGCGGAAGCTACGAAATATTTATTTACTGGCGTCCCACTGAGTTTTATCCAAACAATATGAACTTTGTTCAAGTTTGTAATTTGTATTGCAAAAATCAATTATTTGGTTTTTCGATTAATATCTTTGGTGTTATTGTGTTTAATGTTATCATTTGTTGTTAATTAATCTATTGGGAAATTTTGAATTTGTACATACTTATTTGTGTATCTGTCCATCTTTAATATGTTCATTATTAATATATCGCTTTTTTCATAATATTTATATATTTTTATATTGATTTTGAAGATCAGAAATTTTATAAGAAATGGTGCTTTAACAAAAAAATATGAGCACTTTTGATGGGACATAAAAATCAATCAGCGAATCAAATGAATACAACTTGTGAAGTGAAATTTAAAAAAAAGTCACTCTCCCGGGTGGACATTGAACTTACGAACATCACAACCTCTGTTCTGTTCCTCTCACTGTGCCGCTACGATATATATATATATATATATATATATATATATATATATATATATATATATATATATATATATATATATATATATATATATATATATGTTACATTACTTGATAATATCTAAATATATTTTAAATTACCGCAAATAATATTACTTAAATAGATTAAATTTATTAAATTGAAGTTATTACTATCGAAAATTATATTTACTTAGCTCGCCAAAGTTTATACAGGCTTATAGGGAAACTCGTAAGCGGAACATATTTAACACAAATATTTGTCTAGGTCCATTATTTAGATTTCTAGCCGAGGGGCTTTAAGAAGTTAACTTTAGGATACGGGATTCTTCAAATATAAATAAAAAGTTAAGCTAAATTTAAATTTTGTAGTAAATTGAAATATTATTATAATATGAAAGATAAAACAATATATTTAAAAAGGAGAATATTTTGTATTAAATATATTTTAATAGTGAAAGTTGACGCATAATAAGAATTATTTTGTTTTAAAATAATACAAATATATTAACACGACGTTATCGCAATACAGCGGGACAGTGTTTGACAGCGGGAGTTGTAGGAGGGAATTCTTAAGATTACTTAAAATACAAATTTTTTAATTCGAGCGGTACATCGAGAATTGAGTGTTGCTATAAGCAGGGTGCTATGTACAGGATGAAACGTGAAAGCTGCAAAAAGATAATAAAAAGCTCAACTTTTACTGACGAAATAGTGGCACTATTAGTATTGCCTTATTGACGTTTTATTTGTCTCATAATGTAAGTTTATTACTTATTATTATTTAACCAAAAAAAATCGTGTGACGGAGTGACTTAACAATATGAAAACTAGCCCAACTAACTAGCCCAATTGCTACTATGACGTTATTTATCTTGTATATAATTATTCTGTAAGTGTGTTTGTCCAAATAAGAGGAACCGATTTAGATAAAATTTTATGTGGATATTTGAATAGGTTATAGAATGGTTTGACAATACCCGGTAGACACTGAAGTCCGTGTGCACGGTAATGACCAACTGAAATATAAGATATTATATATATATATATATATATATATATATATATATATATATATATATATATATATATATATATATATATATATATATATATATATATATATATATATATATATATATATATATATATATGAATTCTTTTCCGGGCAGAACAACCAGCACCGGTATATTATGACATTTTCTAACTTAAATAAATGCAATAATTCTCACACTTACACGAAGAAATCTAAATATTACTCAAGGTGCATTTGTGCTACTGATTCCATATGAATATTAATCATAATGGTTGCCTGGAAGAGATCGCTTTCAGCGATAAGGCCGCCATTGCACATAATATACACATATAATTCTGTTTGTGAAATGTTATATATATATTATTTTTTGTGCAATAAAGTATTATTATTATTATTATTACTCAAAGCCATGAATTAATATATAGAAGAATTTACATGCTCTTCTCGCGCATATTATAAAGGAAATTTTAAACAAAACTATTCTTATCGGGTACAAATAAATGAAATAAGGAAATTCCTACTAAATTGCTACTTCATAAAAGTCTCAAGCATTTTGAACGCAGGTCACAAATATGAAGTCATAAAAGGCAGGCCTTACGTTAAGTTACGAAACTTTTTCTTCACTACTTCTTTTCTTTATTTTACGCTCAAAATATTATGTAAAGGTGTTTTTACACAAAGGCATCACAATTTATTCATATTTCACGGTTAATCAAAGTTCAATCATGTATTAATAGATTGGGATATTTTTTGCAATTTACATATGAACTATCTATCTCTAATATATGAGAAAAGAGATATAAACAAATATTATAACTTTCTATGAGGTGGCAAAAAGTATCGGTCGCAAATTGGCCAGCTCAAAAATTCTTCGCCCTAGGCCCAATGCTGCCTGTGAAACAACAACTCATAATTGTTGTGAGATTCTTCTTTGAAATTTGTATGGTGTTAAATAAAAATAAATAAATAGCTTCGCGATTTTTACCCCATAAAGCAAGGTAGACAGAGGGAACCTAGTGTTAGGACATTCCGTTTCCCAATTTTCGAGATATTGCGTGTTGAATGGCGGAACTCAACACTGCGTTTTGTCACATATACCGAGCGAGGAAATCAAATAATTCATTCCATAAGTATATTATTAATTAAATATTTATTACAATATATAAAAATTCTACAATTTCTAAGCAATGTGTTTTCAGCTTTTCACGGACATTACTGGCAGAGAATGATTCCTAAGAGCAAATTGCAAGTAAATAATATGGCGTGCACAAGCATTACTCTCTCTGTTTATTTTCAGGAATCATCTTGATTTATTACATTATACCATTTGTTTCGAGGCACATAACAATGTTTTATGTACAATTGAATTTCCTAAAGGGGTTTTCCTTGGAAAGGGTAAACTTTTTATACTTTAGGACGTAGCAACGAAGTATATTTGAAGTAAGTACTTATTTGAGTAGTTTGATTGTATTTTTATTCACAGTTAGGGGATAAGTTTTGCTTCTGGAGAAATAGTTATCTATATAGTGCGTCATATTTGGCGCCATATGTAATATTGAGATGATAATTTTGGAACAGGGCCTGACACTAAACGTGATGAGGGTTCGATACCGACATATTCCTTAAGAGACAGCGTGACGTTGATTCCGCAATTCAACACGCAATCAAATCTCAAATTGAAGTGAAGGAGAATGAAGTGCTTCGACACTAGATTCTCTCCGCATACCCTGCAAAATGTGGAATACAACGTGACGCTGAAAGTAAAGTTTATAATTAACTATTTGAGTACTAAATATATATGCAATAACACAAATTGTATTTAGTGTGAAAATGGAGAACATTTTTTGGTTATATCTAAACAATTTAATACCGTTTCCAAAATTATCTTTTTAATATGTGTAATTTTAAAAGTTATATAATTTAATTATTTTTAAGAAACTATATTCCCCATCTATTTTACAAGGATATTATTTTATAGATCTGTGTAATAAAAGACAAAGTTCATAAGAAGCTTAATTAGAAAACGAAACAATTTTGCAATAATAAAGCAGGGGCTTATAATCGTAAGAAATAATTGCGGGAATAATTTTTTAAGGGTACTCTTCATAGACTTTTAATTAAGAGTTACTAAAAACTTGTAAAGCTCCGTCTGTACAGCGGCGTGGGAGGATACGCTATAATCTTTTCATTAAAGCGGATGTTCTGTGGGACATAAATTACAAATAGAAAAATTTATTAGCTCCTACAGTATTTAGAGCTTAGTTTAATTAGTGACTTCAGATGTTTTTTGTTCTATTAAAAGGAGGTTCTATATATCTTAAAATATTTTTAAAAATATCAGTAAACCTTATTATGTGAAAAGCTTTCTTTTTGTTTTAAACATTAGAGATGAATTAAAAAACGTATTGTATAGGTGCGGCAGTGGGCAGCAAATAAGGTCATGTTATTAAATTGAGTGTTTGGTTGATTGGTTGATCGGACTACGTTACACAGTAAGTGTGGGTTCCATTTGGGGGGGATGAACTATTTTTATTTTCCCTCCCATAAATTTCGATGATCAAAAACTTACGTTTCACAAACATATATTTTTATAGATATATACGATATATATTAGTCTATTACTATTCAAGTATTGCCATTTAAAATTAATAATTTACTTTTGTACTTCCTAAGTAGAACTAGAACTCTTTTAAATTAATTTTCATTTGTCTTAATGTGTGAATTATGACGGTCATTAAAATTTCAAAAGCTCGTCGTAAGAGCTTTTGAAATTTCATCTTAACCAAGCGTGTTTGGTTTATCCAAGCATAGCTGATAATTTGATGCCATAGAAACTCATACAGTATGCCAATGATATACACAGAATATCTTGATATCTAAACGCAAGTCAAAAAGTTTCTCTTATAATAGGTAAGTTTAACTAACTTACACAATTATCATACTATATTATTTGAATACCTTCACAAATTTCAGTCCTGTACTTCTTATATAGTAGAGAAGTAGCAGAGAGAACCTAGGTACGTAACCTTATTCTCTGCTTTGTGCTTTAATTCGATTCATTGAACGTTTAGTGGTGAAGCTCTACGCTGCTCTACGCTAGCTTCTAGAGCAGGCAAATATTATTTATAATTTTTTTAAGTGGACATCAAACCATCGAGCTTATAGCCTTTGTCCTTCTGCGTCACGATCTCCTCATTTTAGGATAAGATACAATTTCTTTATTTTATTTTGTTTGATCGAGTCAATTTAAGTAGCACCTTTGAATTGAATTGAATTTCGAATAGTAGGTATGTTCTTTGTCTACATTCGAATATTTTGTGTATTCGATGCAGATGGGGGCTGAGTCACCTGAAGAAGCTTACATTAGAAAATTAAATTCTCTTGGTTACCTCACAGAATTGACAAAAATAATCTTGTTTTTACTGTGTTTTAAAAATTAATTTGAAGATACATTGTTTCAAGTCTTGAGATCAAAACCTGGATTAAATAAATCCTAGGATAATTTGTAAAATTAGATTTAGATTAAAAAAACTTATTAATTAGGAAAATTTACATTTTAAAGTCTCTCTGCTAAATTTATTCTGATCGTGGCCAATCGTATTTTTATAGTGTAACAAAGCGCGGCGTTGAATTTCGCCACTCAACACGTAACGATTCACATTCTGGACAGAGTGTCTTGACACTAAGTTCTCTGTGACCACCTAGCCATATGTGATATTAAGCATATAGTCAAAAATAATACAATTGCGTTATTACCGCTTTCATTTTGCACGTTAACAAAACTAATCATAACTAATCTATAGCTAATTCTCTCAAGAAGGTACACGTCTAACCAGTTTCACAGAGTAATATGTTTTCAAATTAAATTTTACATTACTTACGCGACCTATTGGGCTGGTTAATGAAGGAAAGCAATTTGGAACAAATATTTACGAATTTGCATTCGTTACATATTAAGTAAAAAGGATTTATTAAAATTTCTTACTATAAGAAATTTTATAATATATATTTGCGTGTATGCTATATATTCTACAGTTATCTGTAGCTAACTAAAGCTATTTACGAACGCTTAAAAATTTCGAACACGCATATGGAACTTGAACAATGGCGTTTACCACTGCGCCACCGCGGACTAAATATTTTTTTAATTTTATAATTTACTTGGGTTAAATATTGCCTTAAATACTTACTGTTTCCAGGATTTTATATATACAAAATATAGGATGTTATGAAGTACGTATCTCTCAATAGAGATAGAATTAACAAAACGGGATTGATGCGATACAAAAGTTTGAAACAATTATTTTTAAAAATCATATACTTAATTAACAAATACATATACGTAATAGAGTCGATAAAATAAACGTTCTCTATATAAAGTCATTTCCCGTACAATTTTATGGCGTTAAGCTCAAAGTAAAGTATAATAAGATCAATATAACAACGTTTGCTTTACCACTGACTAATATTATTAGTTTATGCTGCGAGGGCAGACTCAAGAGAAATTAATTTTGCAACGTACAATATATCTGCCAGTGTAGCGCTACCAGCAAAGTTGCAAAAAACATTTTAAGATCACTCAAAAAGCCCTCGTAACAAAATTGTAACCATTTTTCTTTTACACCCAAGTATAGTTTCAGTATCTGATTAAATTAATACAGAATTATTTTAACTATTCTATTTTAAATAACTTAAGAGTAATATCTACTGACAATAAGAATATACTATAAATTCTAATTCTCTTCCAATATTGGCCTAAAATATTTTTTATTTATTTATTTTGCCATTGGCATTTTACAATTGTTTCCGAGTTTACTGACTAAGTGTGGATGTCATTCAAAGTTAAGGCTTACGAGATAAGGATTCTTTACTTAACGATTCTTTAATAAATAAGATATATTCTATAAAATTTCTATAAATTTTACTACTACTAGGAGACCGTTGTGGTGCAGTGGCACAGCGTCTGTTATAAACGCACAGGTTATACGTTCATTACCCACTTAAAGAAAAATATTTTCATTTACCGTGCTCTGGTATCAAGACAAATCATGGCGTTGAGTTTCGCCACTTAACACACGGTGTCTCGAAGGGGGAAAGCAGACAAATTAGCCTCTGCCTACCCTGCTGTATGCGGGATGCAGTCTGAAACTTAAAAAATAACTACTTCTCCAAATACTGTATATTGTAAACTGGGTGGTAAATACGTATTGTTTAAGATCGATATTACTGCAAACTTAAAATGCTCCCGTAACGAAACCTGTTCTAGTCACGTAAATCTAAACCAGGCTACAACTTTAGATATCCTTAAATAAGAATACGAAATATTGAAATATATATATATATATATATATATATATATATATATATATATATATATATATATATATATATATATATATATATATATATATATATATGAAATATTTTTCTTTTTGACTATATTTATAATATGAAAAAGCTTAGGAAAAGCTTATTGTGACATATTAAATACGGTGGTTGTGGCACGGGGGAATTATTTTAATTTTTCTGGTAAGCCACAGTGTGACACCGAGTTTCCCATTCAACGTTATCTCTAATTTTAGTGGAAATTGAAGTGAAGAACGAAGTGTCTCTTGTCCGAAATGCGGAGTGAGTGATAATGATTTAGTATAAAAATTTAATTTTCTTTACAATTTCTTTAACAAGATGTAGATTATTGGAATGTTATTAGTATTTGGTTACGCATCATGCGTACATAGATATATAAATGTAGATATAAACATATTGAGAAACACATAAATAATTATATTAATAGTTCCCTGCGTATATAATTTTCATTCGTTGCACATTCACTCTTAAATGGAATTCTGTTTGTAGTGTTATATATTTTTTTGTGCTACTAGTATAAAAATATTATTATTATTATTATTTCTATTCTATATGGCATATCTTACAATAATCATATTTTTAAATTCATTTCATATTACAAAATAGCAAATGAAACTAAAGAAGCCGACTAACTTTAAAGGATAGTACATGCACTGCATTTTTATTATGGAGCAAAAGACATAAACGTCGCAAGCGTTAAGAGCCCACCGCAATAAACGCGGAACGAAAAACTAGAGTATCACAACAAAAGGCTTGCCTTCTTAAGATCTTTCATCGCGTTCGTAATTGTTTTAGCCAGCTGATTTCATTTGATTCAATTGTTGGGTAACAAGTGCTTACCTTATAAGGTAAATTAGTTCACGTTATCCTTTTGTGTTATTAGAATTTTTATTACTGGAGAAAGACGTTATTCGTGTTTTAATACAGGTGTCACTTACAAGCGCCTTAGCCAATTAATTAATACATTAACATGCTCGCACATTATAATCAATTTTTTTTGTGTTAAGAGCGTTCCTCGTTTTCAGACTAGGTATCAAGATATTTCGTTTTGGGTGTAGTCAAAATAAATTTTTAATTAGTTTAAAATTAAATTAAATTAGCTTCACGCTGTATCCCGCAAATGACAGGGTAGGCAGACAGAACCGTAGGAACCTACTGTTTAGACACTCCGTTCCTCGCTTTCCGCCTTTTGAGGCATTGCGTGTTGAGTGGCGGAAATCAACGCCACGCTTTACTACCAGAGCAAAGAAAATGAAAATGATTAATTTTCCCCAAGTGGGAATCGAACCTACAAACCGTCGCCTTTACATGCCGAGGCCATGCCTCTAAGCCACGTCGGTTCAATTAGGATGCTTTTTATAATAAAACTAAATTTTATTTAACTTTAAATATTCTAGTGTATTGACACTTGTCAACAGTGTCTACAATTTCAGTTACTCAGTCAACAGATTTTGAACTAATGTACAAAATATGTAGACAAACGTGGAGCGCTCCCATTCTCTTTGACACTGTAAGCTGGACATTTTTCACGTTAAACTAATGAAAATTTAGTTTAGGAGCTTTTTTGTGTTACGTTAGACACTGATTTAATACTACCATTTATGATACAGAGTGAATGTGTGTGCTTTTAAGTTTTAAGCCTTTGAGTAATGGCCACACTGTCATTTTTATAGGTGAAATTAATATTAATATTACGATATATTATTTTTCACATTTCGTACGGAAGAGCTCTAAATGGTGAGGAATATTACAAAGAAAATAAAGTAAAAACCATTGTCCTTCACTTACAGTCCCTTTTTGGAAGGGTCGTTTTATTAGGATATAAAAAAATACTTTGTGCAAGATTCTTATTGGTTATATAAGTAAGTGACACAGACAGCGTAACCTGTACATTAACAGCTATGAGATATAGTCGTAGGCGAAGTACGTAATGACGTATGAGGACATTGAATATATTATATTTAATTGTGAAGCTTTCAATATAATATATATATTTTTTTCATCTTTAGTCTTCACTTGTCCTTTAAGACTTAAAAACTATTTTGAAGTTAATAAGCATGTATGTAAGTTGTAGAAAAAAGTTCTTGTATAGTATTTATTCCATAATTTTGCTACTGGCAACTCATATTATTTTTATAAAATCCTGGTAAAAGTTAATAGTAAAAGGTAAAAGTTGCGTGCACAAGTAAAACGACTGGCCATAACATACAATTATATGGAGCCGACTTAATACCAAAGAAATTAACTTTCTTGGGTGATCTCAACATGCTTACCTATTTAATTTTTTTTTTACAGCAGGAGTTGGCAGAGACAAGTTAGTGTTACATTATTAAGACACTCCGTTTCCCATTTCTGTATTCCAGCTGAGAAACAAAAATAATATAATAATTATTCCGAAATAACAGACTATACACAAAGTTGGTGTCATCTTCATTTATGTGCATATACATATATATATATATATATATATATATATATATATATATATATATATATATATATATATATATATATATATATATATATATATATATATATATATATATATATATATATATATATATATATATATATATATATATATATATATATATATAAATATTAGTTTCATTAATAAATATACTTTATAAGCGTTCAACGTAGCAAATTGTATTTTTCAATTTCGCTATTGCCAGTATTACGTCCCTAGAGTCGAGCTGGGTGGTCACGACCGGCATACGAAAACGACCCAATTAAAACTTGTGTGATCGCTCCGTCACTCTCACATTTGATTTGGTTCCCATGTTCCAATATATTGACAACAATTTACTTATATAATTGTATTGAAAACGTTTAGAATATATAGATTTTTAATTAATATAACATAATAAATATAGTCTTTTGCGTGTTACGAAAAAAAAATTAAGCCATTTCTTTACTTTTATTATTGTTTAGATATAATATCTAATATAGTGCCTATAGTGACCACCGGTGCGCGGCACAGCATCAGAAAGAATAAATTGCTTTAATTTTTCTCTATCTGGTAACAAAACAGTGTTGAGTTTCGCCACTCAAACCACAATGACTCGAAAGGAAGGCGGAGAACGGAGTCTGGTAACGCAAGATTCCCTCTACCTAACCCGCTTTATGCGGGATATAGGGTGAAGCCTAATTTATTGCGCAATAGATTTGAATTGAATATCATAGCCCCCTGAATGGTGCCCACAGTCGGTCATATTAAATATTTTATGTTTTTCATAAAATACCTATTTCATAAATTTCATAAAATCAAAGGATTCAATCCGAGTAATAATAACGTTATTTAATACCCCCAAGCAAATTAAAACAAGCTTTGATGTATTGGAAAATTAATATCGAAATATGACAAATCGTTTCATTTACATTTATTTATACATTTAGAAAACTTTTGAGATCCGTCGTAGCTCCTCTGAGCTCCTCCTAGTAGATTAACAGGAAAACCGGACGGTTTGTGGGTTCGATTCCCACTCGGGGAGAATGAAATATGTTCGTTTCCTTCGCTCTTGCAACAAGGCAAAAGCGCGGCGTTGAGATCCTCCACTCAACAGGCAATGCCTCGAAAGGTGGAAAGCGGGGACGTCTTAACGTTAGGTTCCTTGAGCCAACAGTTCCCTCTGCCTACCCTGCTATGTGCGTGATACAGCATGTAGCTAAATAAACCCTTGCGTCATCTACGCCCAATATTCAATATAATATTGTATTTATATAAAATTTATACATAGCATTATAGCTTTTATAGCATACATTATAGCTTTTTGATTAGGCAAAAGACGAGCTTTAAGTATTGCTTACTTTACTACGAATTGGTTCGTCGTATAACTATTAGTATTTCAGCTATGATTAGATTGACTTGACGCACTGGCATAAAGGGCGGCATTGAGTTAAGCCATTTAGCACTATATGGAACTGAAAGAACACAAAACCAACCTGTATTGGCCTTTAATGTTGGCTTTTTAGAATATAAGATATCAAACGCGACGTAAGGTTTTGATAAAACCTAAAATGATTGGTTCGATAAATAAAATTAAATACTTGACTATAGAATGTATAATCTCGATATTAAAAATAAATCTCTTAAATCTGTAACATGCGAATATTCAAATTTATGAAATATGACAGAACCTGTCAGTTGTGAATATTGAGGGTCGAAACTCAAAGGTTTGCAAACCAATTCTAGACATTCCGGTGGAAAACACATCTTTTATATGTCGTGCACACGTAGTAGATTTCAAGATATCAATGGATATTTCATGAACTGGCCGCATTTCCTGAAATTACCCATAGAACATGGGCATTGTTCAATTGTAAAGGTCTAACGGTTTTATAGTCGACATTTGGTTAAATCATAAAATATGATATATATGTATATAAACTAATTATATATATAAAGCTGATGTGTTTGTCCAATTTAGTTTTAACCTGTACACTATTAGTTAAATTAAACAAAACCCTAAGGTAACTAAAATAATCCCAATTCGTAATTGCCATTTATTTCTTTTGATATTTAATTGCTGCTATACTTTAATGCCTCGACCAAAAACTAGAGCGTTCATTTTCATTTTAGTAGGCACGACTAAAAAAATAGATATTAAAACGTACAATACAAATGCACTGTAGGAAATTGGGAGGCTAATTTGAATACTCTTGTTTGCGTAACGCGTTCGGAGTCAACCGCTGTTATAATCGGTTTTCGATAAACTCGGGAAATAACAATTTGTATTTCGTTCCATTCGGATCGTACTCGTACTTTGGTCATTTCGATGTTCTCTTTGTAACGTGGCCGGTACTCGGACTAAAGAGGAGTCGATATCGTTGAGTTTGTCCTTTGTTGAATTAAATTCGCCTAAAATACTTTAAATTCCATCTTAGTTTACGTTTATATGAGATCTTTCTTACTATAAGAATTGTTAGCTTCTGTTATTATTTACACGTCGCGTCGGGTAAAGAAAGAAAGATAATTTTATTTCCAAGTAATTATTGAACTTCCTTTTCTTATTTAGTGGACAATTTATATTATTATAACTTCCTCTTCTTATTTAGTGCATAATTTATTAGTGGTAAATTGAAATTATAATATATGTAAATTATAATATATAAATGGTTTTTGAAAGTAACTTTAACTACACGTCTACTGAGTATCCAGTACTACTGACTGATGACTGACTGAGAAATTGTATTTACAAGAAGAAACAGATTCCTTTAAAGAGAATGGAATCTATCAAATGCGTTAGATGTATATGTTGCCCTATATAATGATGATGTATGAAGATATATATATATACAGATAATAATTTATATACTAGTAACATAAATGACCTGTAGTGGCTTAACGTCTGACTCGCGACGATTGTAGATCGATACCCACACAAAAGAATGATTTTTGTTTGCATTTCTTCGCTCTGATAACAAGGTAGTCGCGGCGTTGACTCCCGTCTCTCTAAACACATTGAATTGAAAATAACGTAGAAAACGGGGAACGGAGTGTATAATAAATTTTCTGATGCTTTCTTATTTGCTATATGCGGAATGTATCCCTTTTCACGCTGTAGCGTGAAGCTAAAAAGAAAAAAAAAGTTAAATAAACGATAAATCTAAACATAAGCCAGAAACATGTGAATAACCGACTATATATCATTTCATTTATTAAAATGATATTTTGTTATTATGTATTATCATTCTACATGTATAAAGCGATTTTGAACTATAGTTTCTTCACCGATGATAACAAACAATTGGGTCTATCCGATCGTTAATAAATGAGCTAAAGTGTTGAATCGCAGCTTGGTGCTTGTCTAAATGCAATCCTGAACCCAAACCCAAACTACTAAATCTAATAGCTTTATTAATTGATAGAAATATTTATTATATAATATTTTCATCACAATATTAGTGACATTTGGATTAACATACTAGTTTATGATATAAGATTTTTGTACATTTAATAACTTTAAGCTCAGCTCAGAGATAACAATTAGCGTTACATTAAATTTCATGCTAGTTCAGTAATATGACCATTACCTTTCTTGTATTTTTTTTCACATTACAGATGTGAAAGTGGCGATAACGCAAATTTTTTCATA
Organism: Dione juno; assembly: GCA_037127375.1. Lineage (NCBI taxonomy): Eukaryota > Metazoa > Arthropoda > Insecta > Lepidoptera > Nymphalidae > Dione > Dione juno. The sequence continues at coordinate 6,284,469 of JAXRJS010000052.1, forward strand.
AGAAAAAATGTTTAAATATAATACTTAAAGAAAACATATAAAAAGTTTGAACGCAGCGGAATATGAACCCGCGCCTCATGGAAACCGTCCAAGCGCTTTGACCACTAAGCCATGCGTTCTTCCACACGCTGCGTCGTTTTCTTTAAGTATTTTTCTATCCTTAGTGTGGATTAAGGCTTTAAAAATCAATAAAATATTTAATGGTTAAATATAATTTTAATATTCTGCTCCCAGATCCATTTCATATGAAAAGCTTCAAATAATACTATATAATTTTTTATGAAAAAAAAACAAGAGAACAATTAAGAGAGGACGCAGGATTTTTCGAAATAAACCGTTTATTTTAATTGAACAAAGATTAAATGCTAAATGAAATGTTACGCATGAACAATACTGAATTATTCCTGTATCGCATTCGGAATTAAACGTCGCATTTAAAATTTCAATAAAATTACACTCAATATGATTTGGCTCCGCGACGCCTGTGGAATACAATTTAAAAGACCTTTTGTTTTATACAACGTTAAGCTTTGCAGTGCTTAAGCAGTGTACAGTATCTATATAAATTTTGAATTGTTCTATCATAGATAAACCTAAAGATTTTTAATTAAATGATGGTGGTAATTAAAAAATATATTTTTTTATTAAAATCTTCTCTTAGTTTTTTCCTTTTTATACTCTGTTTGCGTGTACAATGAAATGTAAAGTTATCTCGTTCCCTCAGGAATCTTGAGAAATTATCTCTTAGGAAATCGATACCCATCTGTATGCCCAAATTTTAGCCTTCAACTCTCGGTAGTCTTGGACTGTGTGTTTTCACTCAATAATGAAATAAATTTATATATTTAAAAAAATATGATTTCTTTTTTAGCTACGTTCTTAATTATTTTAAAATATTTATAAGTAATTTACATAATCTATTCATTATATTAGTGCAACAAAAAAAAATCTCACAATATTGATATTCATCAGTCAATATTTAAGCAAAATCACATTCTATTTCATATCTAGCTCCTAAGACTATCACATCAGCTTATCCTTTACTAAGTCATTAATAATAAAATTCACGCTTACAATGTTCCACTTAAACTTCGTTGGTGCCTCGATTAAGCATACAAAGTAAGCTATATATAAGGTAACAGAATACCATTACGCGGACACTTGCTACAAAAGTTACAGTTAGTATGCAAATTAGCTCTGGCATATCGATCAGTTAAGGGATATGAAATGTGGGGCAAACATTTTGAACAGCCATTTCATCTAAAATCCATACATAATGGTATAGAAAAGGTCAAACAATCCCATGCGATAAAATGAAAAAGCATCATCTGATGAAAACGGTCTAAGTAATTTGCATATTTTGTTCTAGATATGTACGTTTATACTCTATTACAGGTCTAGGTTATGTTTTGTTAATTTTATCTAATGTACGCTTACATAAGTTGTGAAGAAAATTCCTTTCTTTTATTTCATTAGAACAAATAAATAAACGTCGTTAAGATCATTTCAAAATCTTAATTTAATTTAATAATCGTAATATAACGTTGAATTTATTTTACGTATTTTAAGCTACAGACAGAACCAAAATAGTGCCAAAATATGAATACAAACATAAAAGTGCTAAAGTGTGAAGTGCCTAGAGAAAAATGTTGAACGGGACCGAAAAGGGAGGGTTGTCCCTCCAATCTTCCCCTGTTAAAGTGTCTCCGTCACCTGTGAGGGCCACATCTAGCCCCGTGAGGGCCCCATCTTCACCTTTGAAGTCTTCATTATCCCCTGCAGGAAAGCAAAGGTCGCCACGACGTTGCCAATTTGCTGCGCCGACTGAAGATGCGAGGGACAAATGTGGTACTTCCTGGTTGTGCCGACGAGGAGCTGGAGCAGAAACAGGAGAAGATTCAGGGTCTGAATCTCCAGGCCCAAGTGCACCGGTTCCACAAGCCTGCGAAGAATCTGCCCCACCTCCCAAGAACTGCTTCAGATTAGTTATGCTAGGGTAAGTATATATATTTATTTTTGTCTGTTTGATGTTTTTTTCTGGAGAGTAATGTACGCAGAGGGAAGTAGGTACTTTTCGCGTTTTCGAGACAATTTACATCATTCTCGAAAATGAACTCTGTCTATCAGAGCAGGAAAAGGAAAATAATTAAAAACATTACCCCGAGTTCACATTGAACTGACTACCAATACGTTGCCTAAGAACGTAACTTTTTTTATAGCACATGAACAGAACAGAAAATATTTTATAATTATCTAATTGTTTAGGTAAACGTATTTTTACCTTATTCATTCAAATACGAAGGCTACGCCGCAAATTGTGAAAAATCATATAAATGAATAAAGAAAAACCAAACACAGACACAGAGACGAATAAAATATATATATTTTATAACATTTAATATGTACGCAATAAGCTCTTCAATTTGATTGAATTTAACATAAACATCGATACCCTTTCAACGTTCACAAATTTAAAGGAAACTCATTTTAAATCCTATATATGTACATAACATATGGAAACCAGTATTTCATACGTTTCGAATATTCGCCTCGTAATAGATCTAAAGCAATAATAAATCACTGCTGACAATCCGCAATGAACCAAATTGCAAATTCCGCGTTGAAGCGTCCCCTTCACTGTGATTACCATCTCCGTAGCCGAATACATCATTGGGCCCCGTACTAAGTACTCTCTCGATGCTTTTTCGATACATTCTATATGTTTTTATTAAAATACAGCCTATATGTCTTGTTTTCTACTTGTTGCCACTTGATTACTAATGATGTGCTAATGAAATTTTGTATGAGGATAAAATCAAAGTTAATTTTTTTAATCTAAAATAAGAAGATGCACGCTTAATTTTTTGAACGTCAAATAAACATGCAATCGTTCACTATTCTTTGGGTTTCGTATTACAATAGAAAAAAGAGTTTGTTGTTCAGCTGTCTGTTTGTGTATCTATCTTTGATTTATGAAATTTGGCAAGTAAATTGAACTTCTGTGTTTTCCATTCAACGTGACCTTTACGAAGTGAATTGTGCTCAACTGGCTCGCTTAAAACGCCAAATATAAAGAAGAAGATAAAGTAATTGAACATATACTATAAACAAAGGAAAGTATCTCAATTATAGGTACATGACAGAAAAAACATATCACAAACTTATATGTGTAATTAAATTCTTACAAAATAAGTGCATACGATCGCAAATTTACGTTTGTCAACTTTACTAGTTGTATTTTCTGTTGACATATAACCTGAAATTGGTACGGAACTGTAGGTGCGCGAGTGTGACTCGCACTTGGCCGATTTTTTTCACTATGAAATAATCTCAGTAGGAGTACGTGAACGTTATACATTTTAGCGATGCTATGAAGATAGCTATAGAAGCAAGTAAACTGTTTTAAATATTAATTTAGTAGTTTTTAAAACAAAACAAATGAAAGCGCACCTTAGTACACATGATTCGATATTTGAACAATGTTGGTGAATTACATTGAAATAGTTTGCGCAACACTCGGCACATCATCACTTGTTTAGGCTTAACGTGGAAGAGCTTTTCTTTATACCTCATATACAATATAATTTTTTTTTAATATTTTCAAACAATATTATTTACTAGTCTATAAACATGAAAAATGGATTTTATTTATATTAATACAAATAAGAATAGTCTAGGTAAAAATGTGAGAGATATGTAAAATAAAGGTTTGTAATATAAATTATAGAGGACCGTCGTGACGCAGAGACATGACCTCTGCCTGTAAACGCGGCGGTTTGTGGGTTCAATTCCCATTTGGGGAGAATGAATGATTTTCGTTTTCTTCGCTCTAGTAACAATACAAAAGTGCGGCGTTGAGTTCCGCCACTCAAAGGCGGAAAGCGGGAAAAGAAGTGTCTTGACACGAAGTCCCTACGGTCCATGCGGTTCTCTATGCCTACCCTGCCATGTGCGGGATACAGCGTGAAGCTAATTTAATTTATTTTAATAAAAATTATGTCTGACAGTAAGGGCGATGGTTGTATACTCGATCCAAACTTGGGGAAATGGATTATTTTCATTTGGAACTACAAAGCGGGGAACAGAGTGTCTCAGCACTAGGTTCCTCGAGCTATTTGCGGGACACAGCGTAAAGCTAAAAACAAAAAATGTCGCTTAAATTTACCACTCGGTCGGAAAGTGAAGAATAGAGTGACTCTAGGTTCTTTTTGTTTTGCCATTCTATGCAGGATACCTGAAGCGGAATTGTGAAAAGGTAATATTAACTTTATATTTAAAAAAAAACCACGCAATGACATTTTATACATGATATGTCGTTCCAATTTCCGATTATTTGTAGACATCGCATACTAGGTTTGTATAACAAGATTGGGGAAAATTAATTCGTTGAGTTTAATTTTTACTTATAATCTTCGGTTAATCTTCGAAACTTTGGTTTGTATGTTTTTAATGACTTGAAAACGTTCTAATAATAATAAGAATAATTAAAAAAATAACCCGAAAAAATACCCGCTGCTTACAGAAAGTGTCACTATATTCATATTAAAAAAAATCAATATCTTAATTTAAAATAAAGTGAAGTAGAAATTACTATAGGTTACTTAATTATTAACGATATACCTATTATTAACCTTTTATACATTTATTTAACCTTTTATATAATTATTAACCTTTTAGTTTTCGAGAAATTTGTGAGTAAACATATAAAAACATATATACGAAATTTAGTGTACGTACTTGGAAGTCAAAGAAATATTAAAATTAATAAAAATTAAAGCACCGCTTGTAAATCTTGTTTACGCTTATTTCGTACACACAGTATTAGTGTACGAAAAATTTACATATATATAAACCAAACGAACGGGGAACGGTTCATTACGTAAATGATAGCACGAGCAGACTCGTCTATAGTTCACACCTTTGATCGGTGAAGCGAGGAATTGATGGATTACAGATTTTCTGCTTCAACATTACTATTGCAGTTCTATATGGAATCTACATTACAACACTTAATAAAGTTTGTAAATTGTATAGAACATTTGTATTAATATCTACATATACGTCAGTACAATGTAAATATATATTAGTTTATTAAACGATAGATAGAAACGTACTTATGTACCCAATATTTACATATATATTTTGAATTAAACGGAATTTTACGATTTAAAATATTCCAAGCAAACTAAATCGAAAGTGTCAACTTAAGCGTCTCCGTATAAAATGTAATTTCTTTAAATAAAAGATGGAGTGATGTATCACAAGATGTCCTCTAATTGCTTTACCTACCCAGAGAGATGAAAAAAGGTGGACTAGATTTTTATGAATATTTCATTTCTATAGAAAAAAAATCTTTAATTAAAACCGCCGATCTCAAATGGGATAAGGAATTTGAATACTCTTTGAATTCATAAACGTAGAAAAATTGGATAAGGCCCTTAAGGTTTCTTAAATTTTCATATTAAGCCTTTTTATATTTTGCTTACGAATGCCTTAAATATATGAAGAGATAGATAGATAGATGAATTCTTTATTGCATACTTAACATACAAATTTACAAAGAAAAACAAATTAAACAAAATAATATGAACGTAGGCGACCTTATCACTACTAGTGATCTCTTGAAGGTAACCTTAGATGCAACCACACAAAATCGTAATATATTTGTAGTGCATGATAAAAAGTCTAAACACAACTAAAGATATATATATATCTTCTTCTTCTTGGCATTAGTCCCGGCTTTTGCAAGGGTCTGCCTTCCGACTGAGCCTACTCCACTTTGCACGGTCTTTAACATCCTCAGTGGACAATTTATTGGCTCTCATGTCTTGTGTCACGACATCCAGCCATCGCTTCCTTGGGCGTCCGGGTGGTCTAACTTCAGGGACAGACATGTCAAGGCACTTCCTTCCGACATAGTTCTCAGATCGGCGCATAACATGGCCATACCATCTCAGGCGACGCTCTTGGAGCTTATCCACTACGTCACGGACCCCAAGACTACCTCGAATGAATGTGTTGCGTATGCGGTCGGACCGCGTCACGCCACACATCCATCTCAGCATCTTCATCTCCGTGACGTGAAGCTCCTGAGTGTGCCGAGATAATGTTGGCCAACATTCGCTGCCGTATATAAGAACAGGTCGGATAATGCTCTTGTATATTAACGGCTGGCTCAGGCCCGATATGAATGGTGCTCGAGTCCGGGTTCCCGCAAGCCATGTACTCGGTCTTCGACACATTCAGTTTGAGACCACCGTTCTCAAGCGCACCCTTCCAGGCGTTCACTTTACGCTCCAGCATCAGTCGGTTCTCATCGATGAGTACTATGTCATCGGCATACATCATCAGCCACGGAGGCTGGCATTGGATGTGAGCCGAGACAGTATCCAGCACTACATTGAATAAGAACGGACTAAGAGCTGAGTCCTGGTGAACCCCTACTGTAATCGGGAAGGGCTTGGTGTCGCCAACAGCGGTCGTTGGTCTCACCACTGAAGCGGAGTCGTTGTACATATCTCTGATAACCTCAATATAGGCTTCAGGGATCCCCTTGGATCGCAATGCCCACCAGATACACTGACGTGGCACACAGTCAAAGGCCTTCTGCAGGTCCAAAAAGGCCACATGCAGAGCTCTCCTTTTTTCCCTGTAAGCCTCCATTAAAGTTCTGAGGGCAAAAATGGCGTCCATAGTGCCTGATCCTGGTTGAAACCCATACTGAGACTCAGAGACAGTACATTCATGGCGGAGCCTGAGGCCGATCATGCGCTCGAAGAGCTTCATAGTGTGGCTCATAATCTTAATGCCCCTATAACTACCGCAATCTTGAACACTGCCCCTTCCTTTGTAAATAGGGATAATAAAGCTTTGCCGCCACTGACGTGGCATCTTTCCAGTATTCAAGATACGGTTAAACAGGTCAGTAAGTATAAGCACACCATGAGAGCCCAACGATTTCCACGCCTCGATTGGGATGTCGTCAGGTCCTACCGCTTTTCCGTTCTTCATGCGTCGAAGACAATTACGAGTTTCGTCACGGGTTATTAGAGCAACAAGTCCGAGGTTAGGAGATAATTCAGGAGGAAGACTACAAAGCAACGTGCCCCGAGAATCTCTGACGCAAAGACATTTTGTAATATCCTGCGTCGCTTTATCTCGAGCACGAGCCAGTTTGTATATGAGCTTCTGCCCCTCCACAGTTTCAAGTTTATCGTACAATGGCGACAAACTTTCTCTGCGGGCTCTGGCTACAGCTCTTTTGCTGGCCCGTTTCGCTGCAATGTACTCCAGTCTGTCTTCAGGAGAGTTGGAATGCTGCCACTCTATAAACGCAGCCTTCTTTTCCCGAATCACCCCCTGCACCTGGTCATTCCACCACCATGTCTCCCTGTCGATGACACGCCCACCCTTAGTAACACCAAGAACTCGCTTGCCCGCCGCTATGATTGCTGAATGAGCTCGATCCCATGCAGTCTGAGCGGTCTCGGTGTTAGTCAGTAGATTTTGACTCTCCACCTCCGCCAAGAAGTCGGTTTGCATCGGCCCATTCAACAACCGCCACTTAATTCTAGGCTTGCGTTTCTCGGCTACTTTCTTTTTCGGAGTAACATTATAGTCCATGACAAGGAGACGATATTGGGCCGTCAGGCTTTCGTCGGGAATGACCTTACAGTTGGTCACCCTGCCTATATGACACCCGTGGGAAGTGGGACCCGTTCTTATACGTTATAAGGTGCTGAGGTTCCTTCTGGAAGAAAGTGTTCACGATAGCCAGATCAGATGCAATGCAGGTTCTTAGAATATTTTCTCCCTCTGCATTGCGAAGACCGTATCCGAAACCCCCGTGAACATGTTCATACACCTCAGCGACCCTACCCACGTGGCCGTTCAAGTCCCCCCCAACTAAGACCGATTCGGTAGACGGTATAGCGAGTAGTACCTCTTCATACTGCTCCCAGAAGGTCTCCTTTTCAGCCGCGCTACAACCTGTCTGGGGAGTATAAGCACTGATTAAGTTTGTGATAACGCCCTCGATCAGTACCTTTATCCGCATCAAGCGGTCGCAGCGACGGTCAACTTCAAGAAGCCCATTCTGAAGCTCTTCAGAAAGCGCAACCGCCACACCATTTTTGCCTGTAGGTGACCCAGTGTATATAAGGCGGTAACCTTGCCCGATGTTACGAGACTTATTGCCCTTCCAGCGAGTTTCCTGAAGGAAAGCACACTGGACCCGACATCTCATGAATACATCTGCGAGTTCTCTGCATCGTCCGGTTAGAGAGCCCATATTCCATGTTGCAAAGCGGAGTTTCCGTCTGGGTACTGACGTCGTTAGCCGTGCCCGTACTTGACACGGTAGCCATTGCCAACTTATCGCAGGTGTAGGGCGATGTGCCTGCGCGTCGTTTAACGGCGACGCCCTAGCCATACCCAGCTTTTTGTCAAATCGGTCCATATGAGTGGCGAAGTGGTCTTTAGTGGAGCGATTGCCATCTGACCTCCAAACCCATTACTGGGACAAACCAAGAAAGGAGAGGGAATAAGAGGCAGAAAGACTTGAAGTATAGGGGAGGGACACCACTTACATGGATTGGATAGGGTTATGAAAGTGGTGGCTCGAGGTCCCGGGGTCGCGTACCCGTATGCCGAAAACCTCGGACAGATAATTGGTTAGACACCCTCTGAGTAGTATATATATATATATATATATATATATATATATATATATATATATATATATATATATATATATATATATATATATATATATATATATATATATATATATATATATATATATATATATATATATATATATATATATATATGTAAAATAAATAAATACCTTAAGACAGAATAGACATAGGTATAAAATAATATAATATACTACACAAATATACATAAACAATAAATATAAGTAATATTTTAAATATATATTTAATATCTCATTAATATAAATACACATATAAATACATATAAAGATTACATTTTAAGTATGATTTTGTTTAGCCAAATAGTAGCGCTTCAGGGATTTCTTAAAAACAAGAAGTGATTTAGAGTGTCGGATATAAGAAGGCAGATCATTCCACAAAATCACGCTTTTAACAGTGGACGAGTCATTAAAACCGGCTGTGTTGCACATAGGCACACATAGGCATACATAGGCACACATAGGTACTTTTAACTTGTTATCACTTTTAGAGGTTTCACTGTTGGGTTGAGATGTAGGGAAGTATCGGAGCCAAGGAACTCGAAACGCTCCTTAAGATAGAGAGGTGTATTGGGGTGGAAAAGAATGGAATAGAGAGTGCATAGGATATGGAGATATCGATGTCGGACTGTCAACCATTAATATATATCTAATGAAGATATTTTGTAAGCGCTCTAGTTTGTCTAGGTGTTTTTGGGACAAGTCAAGGTAACAAGTATCGGCATAGTCAATAACGGAAAGAAGGAGGGAATTTGCTAATGAAAGCCCAAGGTTGTAAATATTTTACGGCTAATACCAGAAATATGTGCCACCCAGGATAATGTGCTATCCATGATGATACCCAGATTTTTAATGGATTTGGAGTAGGATATAGGAATACTATCAAATATATCAGCCAGCAAATGTGAAAAATTTAATTTTGCTACTTGTTTTTGTTTGCTAATAATTATGTATTGGGATTTATTGGAATTTAAATTTAAGCCATACGATTTGTTCCATGTTATTATTTGAAGATTGTAATTAATTCGTTCAATACCTTCAGAGATGGCTTCAATAGGTGCGGGTACATATATTTGCAGGTCATCAGCATAGAGATGAAAAGGTATAGTTAGTAAATCAGTTAAAGTATTTATAAATATAGAAAAAAGTAAAGGACACAAAACTCCTCCTTGTGGCACTCCTTCAAGACAGCAGGGAGCAGAAACATTACTATTATACCGAACACTTTGTTGTCGATTATATAAATAGGAGTTAAACCAATTAATGACGTTGTTGGACATGTTTAGATTTTCAAGTGTAGCAAGTAAGATGTCAAAGTCCACAGTATCAAATGCGTTCGAGAAATCCAGTAAGACTAAGATAGTGACTTGCTTATTATCCATTCCGAAGCGTATGTCTTTACATACCTTTATTAACGCAGTAGTAGTGCTATGCCCAAGTCGGAAACCAGATTGGAATGGACTGAGGGCGTCATTTACGGCTAAAATTCGAGATAGTTGTCGATGTATAATCCGCCTCGAGCATTTTAAATGGGAAAGGAAGGATAGAAACTGGACAGAAGTGAGAATGTGACGTGACAGGATATTTTGGCAATAGGTATAACATGAGGCTCGCCATATTTTTGGAAATGAACTAGAGGTCTGGAAGGATTATATCAAGAGAGAGTGTGAGCATTTTACGACCTATACAATCACTTCCAATAGCGTCAGAGTGTATTGCTTTGATATTTCCTTGATATCTTCAGCTGAGATTTCGTCAATCTCAAAAACAGTTGCGTTTCGCTTAGGCTGTAACCTCAGATTGTCAATAGTATGTAATTTATTTGAAAAATTTGCAGCTGTCATAGCAAAATGTCTGTTGACAGTATCAATATCAAATTTAGCTTCTTAATTGGACGTCCTATGCCAAAACATTTAAGAAACCACCATGCTTTCCCAGAATCTTTCACATTTAAAGCTTGGTGAATAAAATTTCGTTGTGCGTCTCTACACATTTTGTTGCATTAATTCCGCAAGCGCTTATATTTAGATAAGTTAATGTCTGATGGAATGCGTTTATCGTATATCGTATATGCGTTTACCTTTGACGTTGTTGTGTCTAGTCATTAATGCCTTAATTTCTTGTGACAGCCATGGTGCAGGCAGATATTTTAGTTTTACTGGTCTTAACGGAGCATGGACGTCGAAAAGTTGTATTAAGATGGAGTTAAATATCTCCATCTTCAAATCAACTGTTGAAGCGGTAACGACGATCTCCCAATCGATTAGGTTTAGATCATGTAAAAATTTACTATTGTCAAAATTATTAAAGTTGCGACGCGAGACAACAGTAGGTTTGAATTTCGATGGCCTAATTTTATAGAAAAGGTAGATGAGGTCATGATAGGAAAATGCTTCAGCAGAAAATTGGCCATGGAAATCAACATGATCGAGCGACGATACAAAGATCAAGTCCTAGAGTGAGGGAGAGCAATGAGGGAAAAAGTGAGTAGCATTTAATAAAAGTAGGTGTAGGTTTGAGCTCTCAGCAATATTATTTAGCCTAGCTATTTTTCATTTTTAATTAAGCACGTGTTGAAATCACCCAGTAAAATGGTGTGATCTACTGTAGATACATACTTCTCCAGTAATGTTTCTAACGATTGAAAATATTTAACGTGTAAAGATGGACTATAGAAAACTCCCAGCAAAACTTTCAAGTTACCAAATAGAACTTCAAAAGAAATATGTTCAGTAGATTCTGAGTAATGGGAATCAGATTTGTCTAGTATTGTGAAAGGCATATGACTGCGGAGGTAAATAGCCACACATTCACCACCTTTATTAACACGATCATTGTGTATCAAATGGAAACCTGGAATGAAATAGAAAGTGGAAGGAAGACAAGGCTTTAAAAAAGTTTCGGATACAAGTATAGCATGTATATTTATTACATCAAGGGAAGAAAGGAGATCAGGATAATGTGTTGGGATACTTTGGGAATTAATATGAATAACATTGAAGTTTTTGGGAACAGCGGAGAATCTGAATTCCAAAAGCGATTTCAAATACACAGAAGCACTGTAAAAACTATCATTTGTATCAGTTGTGGAATCATATATACTATCGGTGTTCAACGAACAGCTACTTAAATTCAATATTTGACTCATTATAGTCAATTATAGTATTATACATAGTTTAAAAATTAATATAAATAAAATAAAATACTAAATAATATTTAAAAAAAAGTAAAGTATATATATATAAGAAAAAAAATTAAAATATTAGCAACAAAATTAAATAATGACAAATAATATACCCATTAACACTAATTAAAAACAAAAAAGTACACAAATATCACCTACATTTAACTATTAAAGAAAAAGAAAGGTGTGGTGCGTCCCAGATGATTGGCAAGGTGCAGTCATCGTGCCTTTGTATAAAGGTAAAGGTTCACAGATAGACTGTGCTAGCTATAGGGCTATCAGTTTGATTAGCTTAGGTGGTTGTATATGCAAAAAGTTTAACGAGAAAAATGCAAGAGGCATCCGAAAGGTTGTTGTGGTAGGCCCAAGAAGGATTTAGACCTGGAATAGGATGTATGGATCAGATCAGAAAAGTTTTTGGCTGTATACCAAAAAGTTTTCTGTGCTTTTGTGGACTTGGAGAAGACGTTTGACAAGGTTGTAAAATAGAATTTATGGGAGATACTGCCCCGGTACAATGTGAGCGGACCCTTGCTGCAGGTTATAAAGTTGTCGTTTTGGTTTGGCATCTAATCAGGTGTCACACAGGGATGCGCCATATCAGCCTGGCTGTTTAATTTGTATTTGGATAGCTGTCTCCAAGGAGTGAAACAAAGTGACATGGGAGTGAAAGTGGGTGACTTTAAGATAAATTGCTTGCTATACGCCGATGATGCTTATTGAAAGACGGATGTGAAAATAATGGTGTAAGCCTGAATGCAACTAAGGCAAAGGTTCTCGTATTTAAAAGAGACGAAGGAAGGACGGAATGCAAGATTTTTGTGAATGGAAACTTAATAGAACAAGTAAATGAAGCAGTATATCTAGGAAGGATGTTAAGTAGAGATAGAAGATACGAAATGGACGTGGAAAGGCGTATTGCTGCAGGTAACAGGATGAACAGTGCATTGTTGATCCGGCGAATTGTCAATGTAGCTGCACGGTTGGCCGTACACAATATCGTTATGGTGCCGACTGTGTTATATGGCAATGAAACGTGGGTATTGCAGAAGAAGAATGAAAGAAAGATGAATGCTGTGGAGATACGATCTCTTCGGAGGATATGCAGAGTCAGCTTAACTGACCAAATCCGCAACGAAGAGATACACAGAATGGTAGGTACAAGCGAGCACTTCATAGTAAGAATGAAGAAGAATGTGCTCAAGTGGTTTTGGGCACGTCGAGAGAATGAGTGATGAAAGAATGGTAAAAAAGATATATGAAGCAAAATTGATTGGTAAGAGAGGTAAGGGGAGACCTTAGTTGACCTACGAAGATACTGGAGGAAGATCACGTAAAAAGCATGAGGACGACCTGGAGAGCATGTATGAAGAGGTTAATGACAGTGGACGAGGCGAAAGAGATATAAGGCCAAACGGCTGTCCCTGCCGCCGTTTGGCCTTCCGTTCTTTTTGACTACCTCTCTAGGGATAAAGCGTGAAGATATGTATGTATGTATATATTGTCTTGTTACCAGTGTGTATAATATGATAATTAATTCTTTCTTTCCGAGTGGGCATCGATCCCACAACCGTTTACAATCAGGCACTATGCCACTGCGCCACGATGGCCCAATGATGTTATGGGCTCAATTCTTATTAGATATGATTATATTTGTATAAAAGAAAAGCCAGATTAAGCTGGAGATTTGCCAAGCCTACTCAGATAGGGGCAGTGAAGTGGAATAAGCTAACTATATTTGCGATACATTAACAGCGTAATTTATCAAGTTATTAAGTAATTAAGCTTGAATATTTTATAAGATACTACGTGCGTGGAAACAATCCGCTTTATTTAAAATTCCAAAGCTTTTGAATATAGAAAAAGTGCTAAAGCACTGTACGCTGCTATATGAGTATGTATGCCGTTTTATATCTGCTCGAATATTCATATAGCTTAGACTATAATCGAAACGGTTCCGAATCGGCCTAAAAAATCATGTATAGTACGCGAATTCGGCCAGATGCGCCATGGGCATAAATATATATGTACATTTATTATTTATTTTATTTGTTTTTATATTCACAGTGTATATTATATTATATTGAGTTAACGAAAGTAAGGGAAAGCCATTGTTCAAGACACTCATATTGTTTAGTGATGAAAGTTAACGCCGCACTTTAATTGACCATAGTTTTTTTTTCACAGACCACATTTTATTCTTACATTAAAGTAATCATTCACCCGAGTGAGGGAGAACCCATAACTGCATAACTGTGAATTTTACAGCCAGACGTTATCCCACTGAGCATGCCAACTTTTATATTTTTTTGCGCATTACACATCCTAATTTATATATATTGTTAGAATGCGTGTGCAAATTTTTTATAAGTTTGTGTTTAGATGAAACTAATAATTATTTAATAAAAAAATTACGATCAATGAGAAAAACATCTCTAATAATTTTGTTTTTCCATCGTTCCGTAATTCTTCGATACAGTCATGAAATCTAAAGATATTGTTAGACTCAAAAATAAAATATAATAATGATAGAAAAAAATTTTGAACACACTCGTCTCACCTAAAAGTCAGCTAAATGGTTAACCTTAACTTAAAAAAAAACATTATTCGACTTTGGATGGCTTAACTGTGGCATTGTTTCCGGGTCGGTACTCGATATAGATACCCATATGTCGTACATGGGTATCTTTAAAAAGCACATTCTCCTGGGGCTGTCGTGGAGCAGCGGCACAGCGTCTGACTGTAACGCGACGGTTGGGGGTTCGATTAGTACTCGGCGAGAATGAACTATTTTCATGTTCCTCGTATTAGTAACAAGAAAAAAACGGCGTTGAGTTCCGCCACTCCATATATTATGTCTCAAAGGCTGAAACCGGGGAATGGAGTGTCTTAACACTAGGTTATGTATAGATATGTATGCGGAATATATGTGTAGCTGTTCATTTCATTTACTATCAAATGATGTGACCGCTCATTTGCTTGCGTATAAAAAAGCTAGACACCGTTCAAAAATCTCTATATATTTCTTTAAAATACCAATAAACTAGAACTTTTTAATAACCTCAGATATAAAGACGATACTTAACGATTATCTGTTATAATATTTAGCTGATGATCACACGACATTGATTAATCGTAATCGGTATTACCAAACTTTGGCATTATATTTTCATTCGTTCTACCGAAATATTTACACAAATTATGAGCCATCATCAAACTTGACGCATTAACGTTTTAGCTGAGTTTTTCAGCTTTCTTGGAGGAAAGTTTCTTGCAGCTTCTGAAATATCATAGACGTTTTAATACTTAATATTCACAAGGCGAAATGAGAATAGAAAATGTTTCTTATTTTTCAGATAACGTGCAAACTGTCTCGTCTCTCGCTTAGAAGGATATCGAATATTTACGCGCATGTAACGAGTCACCTACTTGGTGAATTTTTTATACTTACTATAACATTATAAAAAGTCATGAATTTGTAATAGCTCTGATTACTAAAACATGTAAAATTAAATTAAGCTGTGTAAAAATCGCGAATATCAAAAATATTGTCATATAACATGTCTTTATTTTATACTAAAGCATAGCTATATTATATAACAAAATAAAAGATTGCATTAAAACGATCCCTTAAAGATACCGACTTGTTTATTTATACTTTCGAAAAGTCGAGAACGGAATCTCCGTCAGTCTATCAGAACCTTTTCCACGAAACTGTGCTTAAATATCCAGGTCCTTGGTAGCGCAGAAAAAATCGCTACGAGCTTTATGCTTCGTTTTTGCCGCATTTATATGAAATTCACCGAGTTATCAAAACTTAACCTGTTAACCTAGAGTGACAAAATTTGGCAGGAAGTTAGAATTTATGGTACAAACAAAGAAAAATCGACCGATATATTTTTTCTTTTTATAACTTCTTGTATCTGGCTAGTATTAAAATACATTGTTCCCCAATTTCCGCCCCCTTTTTTAGACATGCGTGTTGGCTAAACTCAAAAACGCACATTGTACTTTTACCAGAGCAAAGAAATGAAATTAATTCAATCCCCCGAATGGGAATCAAATCCAGAACCGTCGCGTTTAGACACTATGCAACTGGGTATACTATGGCTTCATCTAAAGTTTTTTTCACTACTTAGATCACTACTTATTATTATTATTTTAATTAATTCATCAATAAAATACACATGTCTACATGCTTATTTATCGCATGGGAGAGAACATATAATTTCCAACGAACATTTTGCTCCAACACCCCAACTGTTACAACATGAATTACAACAAGAATATTATGTTCAATATCGAAACAAAGAAAAGCTCCAAGAATAAATATAATAAAAATATGTTAATGGAACTGAAGATCAATAATCTACAGTGCTAATTCTGAAAGATAGAAACGTCTTTTATCTGACTTCCTACTACACTTTTCTCGGTATCCAACGTCCTCAGTTGTTCCTTATCCTTAGTCCATTGGCTCTCATGTCCTGCATCACGACATCCTTATCTGCTACGTTAGTGACACCAAGGCTCCTTAAATAATTGTGTTGCATATGCGGTCAAATCACGTTACCTCGCCAATTGATCACATATAATAAATAATCATCAGTCAATCAGTCAGTCAGTATATATCATAATTGGGCCAAAATGATAAGTAATTCATTGTTATATGGGAAAATAACCATAACGTATTTATAAGAAAATTGTACATGCCTGTTTCCTATAGCCCGTTATTAAAGTAACAATGACGCGTCGGAACAGACGGCGGTAAATTAAAGTCTTGAGATGTGTTTAACGGCGGTCTCGAGGGGCGAAGTTTGGCTCAACCTAAATAAACACCAAGAGAACCGTTAAGAAGTTAAATCCCCGTAATAAGAATGAATAAATAAATTGATTTGTATATTTTTTATTCTTTTTAGTACTTGTATATTGTACTACTGTATAAGGACATTATATAGGCTTTCTTTTTATACACTTATGTTTTGTGGCTTTTAGATTTTAAATATGTATAATTTATCGAAAGGCAATGGCGATAATATTACATTACGGCTATTGTTTTCATTTTTCTACTTTGTCAATATAAGACGCGACATTGAGATTCGTTCCTCAGTACTTAGTGGCTCGAATTTAAGCAGAAAGTAACAACGGAGTGTAGAGCGGAGCAAGAAGGCAAGACAGAGAGATCCTAGCTATACAGAATAACGCGTGAAGCTGAAAATAAAGACTGTTAATAATGAATTGACATTTAATTTATGAAATTATTAGTAATAATAGGAACTAAAAAGTTTATAAAATTGATCAATATCATATGTTTACTTGATACAACAATGTGCTTTTGAAATTTCGAATTTTAAGTGACTTACGGGGTTGTAGACTTAGGAACACGAGTAGAGTTTAACGGCTTATTTAGATTGACGATCTATAAATAAATTAGTACTTGCTATTAATCAATATGTAATATGTAAATCTTAACCTTAGATACTTAATATATATTTATGTATTAGATATAACTATATATTAGAATATTGATTACAGGCTATTTCTTTAAGTATATTGTAATAATTTAGATGAAGTTATTGAAATAATGCTTTCTGAGGAAGACATATTATATTATTATAGTTAATTTTTATTTATTTTTTCGGGTATACATCGGTTGAGGCCGTTTAGCATTCAATATATATATAACTTGGTTTAAAAGCAGAGAATAGACTGTCTTGGCACTAGATTATCCCTGTGTACTCTGAAAAAACACCTGTTAGGTTATTTTTTTAATATACATATGATATACTTATGTATATGTATAAACTATGCGATTGGCGTTATGCATACATTTGAATAATTTATTATTAAAGTAAACTATTGAAAATATATAAATAAAAATTTTAGTAAATCTATTTCCTAGTAAGCGATTCGTTTTAATATATAAATAAAAATTTTAAGTCGAGCTCTTTTATAATATTATCGAAGAAAATCGATTCTTCTATTTTTGAGGAAGTTTTAATAGATAGTCGTAAATTACGATATATCGATATATCAATCGAAATATCTCAAGCATGAATAAGAAACAAAATGTCAAAATAACAAAAGCAAAAACCAGGTAGGTTATTATTATTTTAAAATGTGTGGAACATAACGGTCGGCTGTGAGGTTTAATGCAAAAAGTGCATAAATAGTAATCAAATGGTGATTTACTAGAAATTTTACTAGGGCTAATGGATATTCGTCACGAGACCGTACTCGTTATACACATTCCATGGTTATAAAATTACTTAGGACTGCTTTGAAATTTCAAATCCTTTATCGCATTTCTTATAGTACTCGTTAGTTATGTTACCGTATTATTTCTTAGTTAAAATGTACTAAGTAAATAGTAAAATAATTGTAAAACAAACAATTTCAATATTTAATGTTTGCATAAAATTTAGATAATTAATTAATATAAGCGACATCATTGTGGTTGAGCACAGCATCTGATTGTAAGTAAACACGACGGTTGCGGATTCGATTTCCACTCCTAAATAATTATTTTCAATTTCGCGCTTCCATCAAGAAAAAGCGCGACATTGAGATACACCATTCAACGTTACAAAAACTTGAGAACGGACTGTCTGAGCTTTCTTCTGCCTACCCTGCTATATGCAGGATACAACATAAAGCTATAAAAAAATAAGGAAAAAAATATATACCTATACATTTATTACAGTGAAAATGCTTCTACTAAAATATTTACCTGCAACGAAGTGATACGTTGAGGATACAAATATATAAATGTTCACATTTGCGTAGATGATACAATAACAATAGGTAATTGGATTGCATGCACTTAATTAAAGTACCGAGCTGCCAATTAAAGAATTATGCATATATTGTTTAAGACGAGAAAATTGGGTCAACGACTTCCACCCTTCTATAGGTCTGCACTTCTGTGTTCTGTAGACCGTTGTATATGGGGTGACTGACGAGTAGATTATATCAATGATGAATACGAGTCTTAACCGCCTCATGAATTTATGAGGTCCGGAATTGGTAGATTATATTTGATCGTTTACAAAAGGTCCTTTTTCGGTATTGACTATTGACCTATTAATGACATGTACGAAGGGTGATCTTTTATATGCTTACAGATTTTACATATATTAATTTTGGTATGTTTTATTTGATGTTTTATAATTATTCAAAAATGGTTTTGGGTGGGATTTTTTATCATCAGATACCATACTCGTCCGATGTCCGATGAATACTATAATATGTACCTATGTATATAGGCAGTGTTGTTTCATGAAAAAAATAAAAATGTATATATATAAAAATATTATTCCTTCCATTTATTTCAATGTTTACTATATTATTTAATGATTTTAATTAAGTTCCGCCAATCTAAACCCAATATCCCGAATTTAGGCGGAAAATGTACTGTCTTGACATAAGGTTCTTTTGCTTTTGATTCTTTTTGATGCTAAAAGTAATTAATTTATAATAAATTTATAGCATTTAACATAATATTCAAACCAGTTATATAGGGTGGTAACTACATTAACGTGTCGCGGTTGTTAACGCTCATATCACTAGCGTTGTTAGTAACAATGATATTTTAAAACTAGCGATCAGTTCGCGAAGTTCGCCGATATATATATATATATATATATATATATATATATATATATATATATATATATATATATATATATATATATATATATATATATACTGATTAGACATATTTTAAGCATATAAATTTCTTATTATTATTATTTTTGCTTATGTAAACTTGTGTGTATTATAATACAATTATATCACAAACAGACACTCCAATTTCATTTATATGTATAGTTATCGCTTGGCGATGTATCTTGTATCGTAAGAAGATTCCTCTCTCTAGACTCTTTTTTTCATAAAAGAAAATCTTTTTGTTTTAGATTTTCGTTGTCTTTTTTTTATTTTGACGTTTATTTGTATTCAGGGTAGGGAAGGGAGGAAAGTGAAGTATTTATAATAAAGTCAATGTTTTTTTAGATATTGCTTTTAGACATATTCATTTATGTCTATTCAAAAAAACTCTTTTTCCTCCAGATCTGCTCGAGTAGGCAAGACTTCACTTGTTGCAAGATTTCTTGGCACAAAATTTGAAGACAGCTATACGCCCACTATAGAGGACTTCCATCGGAAGCTGTACAGAATCCGAGGTGAAGTGTATCAACTAGATCTACTGGACACTTCTGGGAATCATCCTTTCCCCGCTATGAGAAGATTGTCCTTTCTTACAGGTGAGCATTTAAGTCATTGAAGCGCTGATATAATACATATTTGTATACAAATATACATAATTTTTTCATCCATGTTTTAGAAGATTATAACCAAGAGAATATTCTCTTGGTTGTGATATAAATATTCTTTCGATTTGGCCTCATTTACTCTGGGAGTGTGTAAAAAAGTGGTAAACACTTATTAAATAACATTATAAGTAGTAAAAATACGAAAAATGCGAAATAATTGTTATATTATGGTTCTATTTTTAGTATGTGAATGAGGATCTTACACCTGCTCTTCTTACAATAAAAAAAAGAGTACATCATTACTTGTAATTTTTTTTGTGCAATAAAGTATTACTTGTAATTTATTACTTGTAAGGCAATAAAAACTGGCACACGTGTCAAAATTTCTAATCAAGATTCAAAATATTCTTTCTTTACATAAACTTTTACAAACATTTTCGGATGAACATGTCGCTACCACTAGCTCGGAAGACAGTTTTATATTTATATCGTTATCAAATCGCGTTTATACGCTTTGATCTTTAAAACGATGCAACAGATTTTATACAGTTTTCACAAACAGACAGACAATATTTATATATATATATATATATATATATATATATATATATATATATATATATATATATATATATATATATATATATATATATATATATATATATGTATATATATATATATATATATATATATATATATATATATATATATATATATATATATATATATCATTAAGTAAGTTAATATCTAATTTACAAACTCACATTTGCTTTGTGCGAATCATTTTATTAAAATTATTTCAAAACATAAAAGGGAAGGAAACTTGAGTTGACCATTTTGTACTAGTATTTTTTGTTGTTTTATTGTGGTAAATGTCATTTACCAATTTTTCCATTCCTTCTTCATATAATAAATATCACTGAGATTGCTTCTACAAAGAAGCTAATAATAAAAGTTGTAACAAACGAGTAGAAATTCCAACGTAATGTAATAAGAAAGAAAGTTCACAGATTGCTCGTAGAGTCATCGTCTGCTTCGTTCAATTTTTATCGTTCTAAAATTATAAATACATAAATCTAAATCTATGTAAATATATAAATATATATATATATATATATATATATATATATATATATATATATATATATATATATATATATATATATATATATATATATATATATATAAATTCCCATAATTTCTGACATTATATTTATAATGTGAACATTACCAGTTACATTAAACATTAATAGCTGCTGAAATATTATTCTTGTCATTTGTATTTGTTTATTCAATTGCCTACCTGTAATAAGCTAAAAGTATACTATATAGAACACATACGTTTCGGAGAAAAATTGAAAAGTGTTTGCGTTAAGTATGAAAAAAGTGGACCATTTCGACAAATTTCACAGAGCTTGCAAGCCGTATTTAACCTAAAAGCGGCCCTGTTGAGCTTTCACAGACTATTTATGTATAGAGTTTAATATGTTTATGTAAATTTTTAAATTAAACTAGTTACATATATATCGTATGTCCAAGAATAAATAAAATTATATTTTTCCTTCATTACAGTTATGTTTATGTAAGCATTTTAATTTTAAAGCGTTATAAATAAAGCTTTATAAATTAAAGTGTCTGTGTTTTTTTATGAACAAAGGAACTACAGAAATTTTTCATAAATTAAAAGTATTTAGACCTTAATGGTTAAAGTATTCATCTAGGCGTATTTAATAAAGCACATATCGATGTCGTTAACACTTTTTAAGTCCAAAATATCTAGTATTTAGCAGTCAGTCCTATCAGCGTTTATGAATCCTTATGATAAGTGGTTAGGTAAACGACTAAGTTTTTTAAAGATTTGGCATCTCTATTTCTTTATTTGTCACGAGTATATGAGAGTGTGACTGCAAATACCACGTTTATGCGTTCGATTATCGATACCAAGTACTAATAGTTCGATATCAAGTACTAATAGTGATAATAATATAAGCATCAAATATAAGTTTCAGGTTTGCATAAATAACTTAAATTTTAGGAGCTCTGAACTTATATAAAATATAGTAGGAATCGGAGTAAGTGTCTGTCATTAAATGTTTCTATACAAATAATTATATATTTTATGATGTCAAAACGACAGACTAGGCAGGCAATATGGCCTTTTGACTTCTAAGCACGCTCAAAGGAACCCTTAATAGGAATAGTGAACGCCTATTTCATCAAGGTCAGGTGAAACAGTATACTTGGCATTGATATGAAGTTTGCTACTATACTCTAAGTCTGTGGCACACTGGCTCTTAGTTCATACGGCGTTGATTACTGCCACTCAACACGTAATTTCGTGGGTTCAGGTGAAAACACTCCACTCCAGAGTGTCGTGACATAAAACTCTCTCTGACTAATCAAGTATATATAGTTTTTTTGCTAAAAAGTTTTTATTCGCCGATTCTTATTTTTCTCGCCGATATCATTTTTTTCTACAGTTTTGCTTGTCGTATATCAAGTAGTCCGTCTTCTGAATACAATTGTACTCTATACTCTATGCCCATGCCATTCTGTAGTTCTATAGTTTTGTTTTGATCCGTTCATTAGTTCCAAAGATTCAGTTTTATTATATAATAGATGAGAAAAATCTATAGGAATTGTCGTGTGTAGTTAGACATTTGTCACTTGAGCCACAATAAAATTAATGTAAATAATATCCCAAACGCTTCTCTGTTAAGTTACCTGTACCACATACTTACAATTTGTGAGATTTTTATAATCCTACGTAAGTACGACGTTCATTGTATGTGAGACATATTCGGCGTAATATCTCCTTAACAATATATATTAATATTAAATTCTTTACAACTTAATGAAATTAATAAAACGTTTAATATATGTATGTCTATAAAATGCCTAAATTGTAATTAAAATGTTTGTTTGTTTAGCTTCACGCTGTATCACGCTATCTCGCATATATTAGGGTAAGCAGAGAGTCTAGTGTTGAGATACTCCGTTGACCGTTACACACTCAAACTCGTTTTACACTCGCCATGTTTTGTGATGTTACCAGATGTAAATAATTCATTCTCCCTGAGTGGGAATCGAACTCACAGCCGCCTCGTTTACTATCGGACGCTGTGCCATTACGCCACTACGTATGTTGTAAAATTGTAGTCTGCGTTTTGTTTGTGTGTACTATAAAATGTAAAATGTCGTTTTAGACCTTTTCTGCAGGAAAATTCGAGAAATCTTCTCTCACTGGTCCTCTGCGATACCCAAGATGGGTATATGTCATATTTCTGCCTTTTATTGTATGTTTAAGAAATGAACGCCAGTAGGTATTTTAAGTCTATATTGAAATATTTTTTGTTGTTACATATTTACTTTGGTGATGATTTTTTTTAAAATAAAAAAAAGAAATTATTGTATCTTACAAAAGTCAAATGTCAAACTACACCAGGGAAACATACGTTTTTAGAGTTTCAAAATAGATAAAAATGATAAGTTAGATCAAATTTATAGATATGCTACGGAAAAAAACGTTTTGATGTTCATAGCAAACTAAACGAGTGCATATGCACGCAAATTAAAGTTTGTCAATTGATATAAGAGATAGATACTGCCCGTTGATCTATAATCACGGAATGGAAACAGAACCCTCTGTGCGTGAATCTGACTCGCACTTAACCAAGGTTTTTAGTATGTAAATTCCCTTGAGCCTAAATTTAATTTATAAAGTTGGTAGAATTAACGGCATGTGACCACACAGCACACAACTATACATATAAATATTCCCTTGAGTAAGAAATTTATAATGATCGCGTGTCCACATTTAAAAATAAAAACACCATACATACATATTTTCACCATACATACATACATACTCATCACTCGTTATCTCGTGCCCAAACCATAAGAGCATAATCTTCTTCATTCTCATTGTGACATCTTTACGTATCATCTAGTACGTACTATTCTGTATATCTTTTCGTTGCGGATTCGGCCAGTTAAGCTGACTCCGCATAGTGAGACCAATCTAACATTTCCTCATAATCACTTCGCACGGTTCCGACCCATCCATTGAAAACACGACCCATGAAGTCACCTGATAGAGCTGAGGATATCGGCGCTTACGCCACTAACAAGAATATTCTTGTTATCCCCAGCTTGAAGCGAACCCAAAGCAGTCTTGGGCTGATCGCTTCGTACTCTACCACTCAGTTCAGTGGTAGAGTCGAAAATCGAGACCAATCGAGAGGAAAATAATTCACCTACACCTTGACACCCACGTTCGCCCTCTAAAACGCCGGCCCAGAGAGCAACACAGCAAAACAGTTGTATCACTGCCCTTTCAATTAATAACATAAAGAACACGCAATTGCTTAATATAGGACGATCTTTACTATTTTGCGACACCTTTATATATTTCAACTTCAAATAATCTCTTATATTGCAAATTATTTTAGTGACTTTTTATGATAAAGTTTTGTAACAAAAATAAAGTTAAATAATTAGGTTAGTTAGGTTAAGTTAATATTAAAAAAGGAAACCATGATAGTAAACTTCTACAATTTCATTAAAGTAGGATAATAGATAACTTGTTTTGAAAGTTACTTTATCGAAGATGCACCAAGTAGCTACTTTTCTTAGTTATACCATAATACGTTTAATTTCATAGGTATTTAACCTTCCATTTGAATAAGGGTATAAATTTTTATATATTTATTATGTACTAGGTGGTGCCGGCGACATCGTTTACTTTGACTTAAGAGGTTATCGAAAATTGGGGCAAAACTACAAAGAAATCGTTGATCTTCCTAAAAACATGTGTATATGCATGTTAAGTTTTTCTTTTTAGCTTCACGTTTAATCCCTAGAGACACTAGAGAGGACGGAGCGCCTAACGCTGCGTTCCCTGAATACCTCTTTCGTTTCTTCTACTGTCATTGACCTCTCTATATATCTATAATAGATATAAAGTATTTACGTGCTTGCCAGAGCCCAGTAAGCCCTCGCAAGGTCCAAGCACCCTCAACGCTATTTACACGTTTGCGAGCGTGTCAGTGTGTCCCAAGCATGCTTTTTGGAATTGTTCAAAATCCAACTCAAAAAAAAAGGTCAACAACAGGCTTTTGAAGCTCTTGCAAGTTTCCCGTTTTCAGCTGTTTGTGTTTGTGGATACTTGCCTAGAATTGCCAAGCGTATAAATATTCCAATAGGTTTACAAAATATTTGCCAACATAGTGCTAACGGTGTGGATAGCACGTGTCTAACGCTTCAATATGTAATACATATTTCATTTAAAATTTTATGACATTTTATTAATTATTTTGCTTTTTAAATAAAAACAGGGATATAGTATGTTTCTGACTAGTAAACAACACCATGACAGTTATAGTTATAACGGACCTATGGTAAGTGTCTTTATTGAGGATGGCATAATATGCACCACTTAGTGTTTAGGCCCTCCGTTTTCTACTTTATGCTTATATATTAAAAAAAACCAACAACGAGTCTAAGTTATCATCGGATCAATTAAGAATAATTTTAAGTCGCAAGCGGTTTCACCTAAATAGATAATGAATTTACTGTAAAAAAAACATGAGAACCATTATTGTATAATATTATGTGCCACTGGTGCATGTAAATCTATCTATGTGTTTTTGTCTGTTTGTACCGACATGCAGTTTTCAGTATTGTATCACGATAAGTCTCATTTGATAGATAGTTTGTTGTATGTATTTAAAACGGTTCATAAATACAGTAGTTATAACAAATCAAAAATAAAAAAAATCTTTTATTTCTTACAAATTAAAAAAGTTCTAGTAAAACGTAAAAAATTCTAGTTAGAAAAATTTTATGTTAGTTTTATAGTAAATAGTTTTAATATATATATATATATATATATATATATATATATATATATATATATATATATATATATATATATATATATATATATATATATATATACATATATATATATATATATATATATATATATATATATATATATATATATATATATATATATATATATATATATATATATATATATATATATATATATATATATGTCTGTAAGAACCCCTCTTAAAATAATTTGCTACAAAATAACTGTTTTATTGAGTTGGTTGAGTGGTCTAAAGTTTAAAGAGGCGGTTTAAAGGGAACAAGGCTTAAAGAAGCTGCATGATATTAAATCAACCAAACCATCTTGTCACTTGTAATTGATTGTGCGACATGGCGTCGTTTAAACGATTTAATTAAAATTTAATATAGTATATATGTAAATAGATTGATATTAACATAGATAATTTGGCAGATACTAATACATAAATTGGCAGATATATAATATATAAATATTTTATAACGTATCATTGAAGGTTCTAACTTCTAAATAAGTGAACAGTCTTTTACTAGCGCTGTGGGCAATCTGTCTTCATTTCAAGGGACAGATTTGCGTCGTTTCATGGATCGTTTTCATTCATATTTTAACTATGTGTGCGATATTCTTCTGGAAGTTAGTTATACTTTAATAATTTTTAGTTAAGGTTTTAGTTGATAAGCTATATTTGAGATCATCGTGGCGCAATGATACAGGACGTGACTATAAATACGATGAGGATTGTAGGTTTATTTCCATTTGCGAAAATGAGTTATATTTATAGGTAAATAAACTCCAAGCTCCAGTATACTAATTTCCGGAATCGTCAGGCGGAAAGCGAAAAAGAAATGTCATGTAATAGTTTCTTTCGGCTTATTTGGTTATTTGCGGAAATCGTGAAGCTGATAATAAAATACTCTATTTATAACTTTAACGTGGCCATATTTAAATATAGGAAGATATATGCATATTTATTAATATAAATAAGTCTATAAAAAGTCATTACATGGAGAATAGAAAATGTTAAGACTTACCAACTTCTCTGTATTCGGCTACCGCTTAATTTTGAGAAAATTAAAGTAGAAAAATCGATCACAAGTATAGCTAGTTGGAAAATATGAAAAGCTAAGCGCATTGCTAATTTAAAATATTTATTATTTTCATATTTGTCCAACAGCAAAGCGAAATCAAAGCAAAGCAGTGGTTTGTTTTTAGCAAATAAATGTATTGTATGTAAATATGTATTTTACGTTATAAATCATATGTTGTGGAGGATTCTTTATAGGTTTTTTGCCTCAATGGACAGAAAAGCTAACTTGTTATCCTCTAATAACAAATGGCGAATTCTACTTTCTCCTTACAAATTTCACTAATCTTCATAGATATAAATTGATGTAAATAGTTTTTTTATCGACTGGTGTAGTTGATTCTTTGGTTAAAACTTTTGCACATATAAACTGTATTTGCTTTCTTTCTTCTTCTTTCTCAATTCTACAGTCCGTATAGGCTATTAATATAAGGCTAATAATAGAAATAAAATTATTAATTATTTCACATCAATATTTGTTAGCCCGTTCATGTCATCATAACAGAAACCGTTATGTATGATTAATACGCATATAAAAATATTTTAATAATAATAATACTTTTTTAAAGGGACTATAATTTGCAATTGTTTTTTTTTAATAATGATTTTATTTATTTTATTTGGTATGTATTTTTTATAGGCCGGAATATTTAATATTAAGTCATTTACATTAATCTTTATTTCAATTTGTCATTAATAAAAAAAAATGTCACGTAAAATTTTAACAAAAAATTCAACATTACCTTAACATAAGAGTGTGAAACAAAAATCCAAATTAATGAAAAGATAATACAATATCAGATATACGATAAAAACAAACCGTTGTAACGTCATTCATGGAATATGATTAACGTTAGCTCATTGCCGGATAATACGATAAAGCTGGTCTATTTCGAGTCCGGAGCGAAGCTTTATCTCGCTAATTACCATGTGCTCTGTTACTTCTATGCTGTAATGAAAATATAAAAATAATATAATTAAGCTTATCTTGTATGTAAGAAAACATTTTTCTTGAATAAGAAACCAATAGAGTTTGACATTTATGTGAAAAAAATGGCTATATTGTCTTTATAAGATTTAGATAAGATTATTTCGTAGTTTAAATAAAAGAGGAATCGACAAAAGATATATAAACTTTTAATGTGGTATTCGATTTAATATAATTTATTTTATCTTATAATTGTAAATGTCAATTTCCTACAGAATTGTCTTAAATATTATATACCAATTAAATTTTTATACAGTCATGGGCGTAGAAAGGGGGGTCCGAGTGGTTCGCGCCCACCCCAAAATGTTTAACAAAATAAAGGCAAAAAATGGGATGAAATTTGTTAAAAAACTTAAAACATAACTGGCACGATAGTTAGGACATTGCTTTTCTTGTTTTGGAAGACAATATTAGTTTGCTCGGCGAGAAGTTAGAGAATAGTGCTGTATATATTTTCAATGGGTCAACATTTCCTTTTCTTTTAGAAGTCTGCCATTTTGTTTGGCTATATACATGTATGTCATATAAATATCGACGTCGAATACCTTGGAAAATGTATCTAGTTCCACCATTGTATACAGTATTATTTTTTATTATAAAAACGCGGTATTGTCACATGATGTCTCCTAAATAAGACGTAAAGTGAACAACAGAGTGTCTATACACTAGGTTTTCTCTGCTATGTGGTAAAAGAGAGAAGCCGCGGTTTTATCTTTTAGTAGTAGTTAGTTCAAATACAAGTACATCTTTCCCAGGCTTACAAACGATATTATTTTAGACAAATTTAGTAAACCTTTGATCTTTTCCGCTTTTGATCAAAATTAATACCGTACAACGGAGCTTAGCGCGACTTTTGTTTTTATCAAATTTAGATTAAACACATTATAGAAACGTCATCGTTTGATTATAATTGACACGCAACTGTCATGTGCAGTTAGAAAGTAGCGTTCGTTACAAAATGCATATATTTCGTAATGATATGACAAATAAATTCAATTTTAATAAATAATTACTTACATACCTAACTTATAGGTTATTATAAACTTTCTATGAAATTAATAAAAGTGAAAGCACTTCACAAACTTACAAATTTATAACAATATCAAGTGATATTACATACTATAACAAAATAAACATAAGCTAGATGGCTCAAATAACCTATATGGTGAAGATGCCGTTTTAGAGGTCGTTTACTTTCCCAACTGACAGAGCATCTGCTTTCAAGCTCTTCTATACTTTAGTTCAGTAATAATTTAACTTAATACTATGGATTTATTCAGGTTATGTAATATAAAATGTATATATATATATATATATATATATATATATATATATATATATATATATATATATATATATATATATATATATATATACCTATGCTTTACAACATTCTATACATCATGTAGTCTTTTAATACATCTTATATAAACCTTTTTTCTTTTTTCCATTACGTCTTCGTATTCATGCGTCGTATTCTATTATTATGTACAATAGTACCGAGTTGAAGTCCCAAATGGGAAAACGCTTGCAATACAGTTGCTATTGGCTGTCCGACTAAGACAAATTACATTATTTATGTTTCTTATAATTATAATATAGATATATTATTTGTATTAACTACGAAAACTAAAAAGCTTACAATAGTTTTTATAGCGTGTACCCCACATATAGCAGAGTAGGCGGAAGGAACCTAGAGAGGGAACCAGAGCGAAGAAAATGAAAATAATTCATTCTCTCCGATTGGGTACCGAATCTACAACCGTAACGTTTAAAGCTTTAATTTGAATATTAGTGTAATATTGTAAATATTACAGTAATTTTAATAATATATACTTATTAATGATACGAGGCCCCAATGCGCAATTTGACTATGTTAAGAATAGTTCAAGCTCAAACATAAATCGACTTTATATTTATTGAACTTATAAAAAGTTTATTTTATTTAGCATATAGCGGAGCTGGGAGAGAAGCAAGCCTAAAAATGAATGAAAGAAAATGATGTAAAAAAAATGTATTCCACCTATTGGGGTCTAGCAGGTCACAACGAACTAACGAACAGTCAGCTATCAGTCAGATTTGTATATAATTAGTCTGTTTACTAATAACGGCATTAACTAAGGACATATATTAGCAAATTCATTGATTAGCTTCAATGATTTATCACGGGCTTTGTTTCAATAATTTGGTGTTGACGTAGCGGCGATGCGTCGCGCTGAATCGGTTATTTGGGTGATTTAGAAATGTTCTATTATATGTTCGAATAATGTAGGTTAGTGGTGAGATTAACAGTGTGTATGGGATAATAATTAAAATTATTAATAATTAAACATTTTCATGAGCATAAATAATAATAAAAATTCAATATAATAATAAAAATTCAATATAAAAAAATGTTCTATTATATGTTCGAATAATGTAGGTTAGTGGTGAGATTAACAGTGTGTATGGGATAATAATTAAAATTATTAATAATTAAACATTTTCATGAGCATAAATAATAATAAAAATTCAATATAATAATAAAAATTCAATATAAAAAAATGTTCTATTATATGTTCGAATAATGTAGGTTAGTGGTGAGATTAACAGTGTGTACGGGATAATAATTAAAATTATTAATAATTAAACATTTTCATGAGCATAAATAATAATAAAAATTCAATATAATAATAAAAATTCAATATAAAAAAATGTTCTATTATATGTTCGAATAATGTAGGTTAGTGGTGAGATTAACAGTGTGTATGGGATAATAATTAAAATTATTAATAATTAAACATTTTCATGAGCATAAATAATAATAAAAATTCAATATAATAATAAAAATTCAATATAATAATAAAATTCAATATAAAAAATGTTCTATTATATGTTCGAATAATGTAGGTTAGTGGTGAGATTAACAGTGTGTATGGGATAATAATTAAAATTATT
Source organism: Dione juno (assembly GCA_037127375.1). Taxonomy (NCBI): domain Eukaryota; kingdom Metazoa; phylum Arthropoda; class Insecta; order Lepidoptera; family Nymphalidae; genus Dione; species Dione juno. The sequence goes on from JAXRJS010000052.1 coordinate 6,315,520, forward strand.
AATAATTAAACATTTTCATGAGCATAAATAATAATAAAAATTCAATATAATAAAACAAATGTGAAAAGTAGGAGATAGGTATATGTATTTTATCCCTATATAAACATAAACTCCTAAACAAATGCACTTTTATATAAGCGATAATATTTTTAAAAAAGCAGCTTTTACAAATTAATTTAATACTTATATTTGTATATAATTTTATTTATTTAGGTCATTCAGCTGGTTTACATTTTTTACATATAGAAGTTTTCAGTTTTCACTTAAAAAAATACAATATAATAAAACTATTTGAAGTTTAATACAACATGCTAAATAAAAAGAAACAGAAGAACCATCATAGAAAGAAATATTTAAAGTTAACTTGCTATTAGATAGCTATTGCAAGCACTTTCTCTTGAAAACACCGACAGAGTTATCAAAAATATCAGTTGAGCCACTGCATCGATTGAAAAGTTTGCTATATCGTGGTATAGCGGAATTAGTACCGAGGACTGTTTTTTGTAAGGGAATATGTAAGGGTTTTATAGTACTACGAGGTAGGCGAAGAGGAATATGGAAATTGAACAGCTGAATAAGTTTTGGACAGTCAATTTCATTGTTGAGAATTTTGTACAGAAACACAAATCAAGAACATCTCTTCTAGAGGCAAGTGGGATCATTTTGAAATTATTCAATCTACTGTCATAGGTTTAACAACATATAATAATATTTTTATATTTTTTTACATTCTATTTTGATTAGTTAAAGTGCATGACGTAAATGTAGACTTTGTAAACGAACATTTACGGTCCACGGAAGATCAAAAGATTGTTTGTATGCAGTGTAGTGTGTCGTGACGTGTTGCCTATTATGTCAAATGTTTTTGTTTTTTTTTATACAGCTTCACGGTATATATCAGATATGATAAAAATAACATACTGTATATATACTTTCTCCACTCGCCATCGAAGCTTTTGCTCGAGGTCCTTGTAGCGCTGTGGTAGCGCTGCGGGCGTCTGACTGTAAAAGGAGTTACTCCTTTTACAGTCAGATGCCCGCAGCGCTATTGTTTTATTAACATATTTTTTAATAGTATTTCGATTTATTCGATGTCGATACATTTTTATAGATATTAGTTAGCTTGTTTACTTTACTTTAAACGTTGAATATTTTTTGGGTAAGCCCATCATGTTTATTCCAGCATTTCTTAGTCTTCCGAGACCGATGAAATGAAACCATAATATTAATTTAAGTATACTATTATTTTATTACATATATAGAACTATATAATTTTACAAAAATATATTAGTATGCATATTTTGGTACTAACTTGTGAATTTACGATCATAAATATGACGTCGTAAAGATGACAAGAGCACTAAGAAAGATTGGGAAGGTAGTTTGCATACAATATAGTATAAAATCCCATTATGGAGAATATTTAGTGCTTAGATAACCTCTCCATTGCTTTCCAAAATAGATTACGACGTTTTAATAATTTAAAGGTGTAAGTTACATTTTAATATAATATTATATCTAACATGCGCTATTTTGTTATAGAATTAATTGTAAGCCATTGTAAAATGACGAAAGCCTATAACTAGCACTATACTACACTATACTATGAGATTTATCTATCAAAAAAATATCCGGGGGTTTTCTTACACATCTCTCGCAAAGAGAATTTCGTTTTAAACAAACCATTCTATAAAACCAATCTCCAGATGCTTACAATTAATATTCATTGTCTATCTTAGGCACTAGAATTTTAAGTAAAGTAAGTAATAAGTATCCTACCTAAGATTGAACCCATGAAGTTCTATATGCAATAAATAGTGAAGATACTCAGTTCTTCAATTTCCTGTCAAATTCGATGCAAGCTGAGGCTGAGTGGTGGAGTTAAACGCTGCGCTTTACCTTGCCAAATCGGGAATGCAAATAATATTTTTCTAAGTGGAAATCGAAGCTGTTGCCATTGCGTTTAAAGTCACATACTGCCTCACTGCGCTTATTTAGTATAACAATGTATATAATATAGCTATCTTTCTGTTTCAGGTGATCTCTTTGTTCTGGTATTTGCAATGGACTGTCGAGAATCCTTTGAAGAGGTGATACGTCTTCGGGAACAGATATTGGAGACCAAAGCAAGTGCTAGCAGCGGGAGTAGCAGGGGTAGAAAGCAGGCACCTAGAGTGCCTATGGCGATAGCTGGCAACAAATGTGATAGGGAACTAAAGTACGTATACAACATTCATTTTGAAAAAGGAAGTGTAATATTAGAAGCCATCTTGGTGCAATGGACATCGTCTCACCGTAAGCGCGGTGGTTATGGGTTCAATCCCTATACGAAGGGAAAAAATTGTATTTTTCCGTTCTAAGACAAAGTGTGGACTAGAGTTCTGCCAGTTTTAATTTGGATGAACAACGTAAAATGGAATGATATGGCAATATAGTGCCATAAATTGCATAAATTGCAGTGCAAAGTAAATTGGTGTGGGATAAAGCGTGAGGCTATAAAAATAGCATAATATTATTTTAGTTAAGTCTTTTTTTTTATATTCATAATATGTAAACTTTCATTCCACAGTATACAACTTATACTTGCTCAGCATATATAAAATAAAATCAATATGTAATTTAAACTAACAATTCTAATCATTTACAAGAAAAGCATGTGTTCAACCGTTACAGCAGTACCCTGCGCTTAAAGGAGCACACCACAAAATAAATAAATAAAAAATAACCGATGTTAAACAGAGTGTAAAAATAACTATTTAAAATGCTACTTTACAAACAATAAAAATCGTTTCGCCTTATAATTTTATATTTGTTACTAAAACAAGTAGCTGCAAGTACGGACGCTACAGATGTAAACCGTCGAAGACAAGGCTAAGTTTAATAAAATTAGATATACTTTAACTGCAATAGTTTTTAGTACGTAGCCTCGAGCATCACGAGACTCCCGACGGAGATGGATAGATGTAATTTATTGTCTACCACAATAGACCAGACATGATAGATGACTATGCTAAAGCTCCTATAAATTTTATGCTATGATTCATAAATATTGAGGTCGGAGGACAGTTTTGAATAGGAATTACATGGCTTTTTAATAATTTTTAAGTAATTTTTTATTGGTTTTGTTTTGTTTTTCAAGCTGTTTTAATTTTTTTTATGTAACAGTTGTATGTTATCAAAATGTATATTTTCGTTTCGTTTTAAAATATTCCTCCCTTCCGTCAGAAGTCAACTTTCGCGGTCAATGGCGGATATTTGCACTATAACATAATCAAAATAAAATATTCAATTAGGCCATTACAAGCCCTTTTTATAATACGATATTAATAATAATATAAACATAATATTTCTTGTACAGGGATTAAAACCAAAATATTTCTCTAATTTTAATTAGAAAATATTATTTAATTCCAATATTACTATAATGTTATCATTTGTCCAGGACTGTACAACCAGAGGAGGCGAGCGCATACTGCGCAACACAAGACTCAGCTTGCGTGTTCGTGGAGACGTCAGCCAAAAGGAACTTTCACGTCGACGATCTTTTCTATGAGCTTTTTGTCGTAGCTAATTTACCTTTAGAAATGGCGCCTAACCACCATAAGCGTGTTAGTACAGCTTTTGGCAGTCCTTGTACTTTGCCTCCTACGAGCAGTCAAAGTAACAGAAGTAAAAAATGCACTTTATCTATAAAAAGGCGGCTTTCTGACGCTTGTGGAGTAGTAGCTCCTAATGTGAGGAGGCCCAGTATTCGTACTGATTTAATGATAATGCGCACCAAGACTTGTGCCAAAGGTGATGGGGACAGCGTGACCGGGAGCCCCAAGATCAATTTAAATAGATTAGTTCGGTCGAACACACAGAATGATAAACGGTCATGTGTGTTACAGTGATAGTAATGTAAAGGTAAGTTTAATGTGAGATATTCGGTCAGGTGCTATAAATTGATTCGAGTCATTGAGGACTTGATGTGAAACCCCATTTGTCTGGAATGCGCATGTTTACATTCGATTCAGAAATTTTGAGACACTGATTAAAATTAATTTAAGTTTTTCTCTTGTAAATCTTAAATAAATATTACAGAAAATGTTGTCATTATTTATTTACATTAATAAATAAGAAGAGGGCTCAAATAATAAATATGCTTTATGATGAATAGTGTTTACCGGGAAATAGTTCTATGTAGCTACAACTAAAATCAGAAACGTCAAAAGTTATTAAAAAATCCATTTTTCAAATGGAATCGATTTTAAATATCAATTGTATTAATGTAACATGAACGTAAGTATAAAAGATATAGCTTGAATATGTGTATTCACTCAGATACCTGTACTTTTAGTTGCTTTGACATTTATAGATAAATATATTGTATTATTGTTCGTATTAGGAAATTATATTTTATAAACTGGGAGTTAAAAATGATAAATTATTGAATAGGGACCAAAAATTGTTCTCTCCTTTGGATAATGTAAACGCTTAAATATATACTCTCAATGATATTGCTTGACATACTTATTCCATGTAAATAAAAAATAAAAAAATATTACACAGATAATTAAATGCATACTGTTGTAAAAAAAGAAATAAGTAAATTTATATATAATCTATAAATTTACTTTTGTACGATTTGATGTTAAAATAAAAAAATATATATTAAAAACTTTAAAAAAATTATTTTGAAAGTGTTGTTCTATTTTCTTGGAATATATTAAATTTTATTGAAAAAATAACCGAAACTTCATTTTATGAAAATAATTATATCTCTAATTTGTTGTACATAAAAGCATATTAACCAAATAAAATATTATGAATAGAACTATGTCAAATGTTAATATACATACATACATATATCATGTCTTTATAACTTGTTATATCTTAATCATTTGTGATCTTTACCTGTACTTTCTTGTCCGTGATGCTAAATTAAATATGTTTTTAAAAAAAAAGTTTCTTTTTTTATTATAGGTATACCCCACCAATCTAAGCCCTTGTAGGCAGAAACAGCCTATTGTCAAAACAAAATAGGGTGGAGCAACAAAAACAATCATTAAAAGGTTATACACGTTTAAATATAATAAGATATTTTTTGCTCACATATTTCCATCCAAAAAATCTCAATCTCATCTCAATGTCTCTAGAGAACATAAATATTTCTTTTACTTTCATACATATCACGTACGTTGTGTAGTAAGCAGAAGGAACCTTGAAATATATCAATCCGGTTTGTATGCAGTTATATTTGTGAGTAAGTGTCCGTCTGGTAAGATAATTTTTATCATGATCTCAGATCTGATAGACATATGAAGCTATAATCGATATCAAATATCCAGGTCTATAGTCGTTTGAAGCACAGAAAAAAATCAAACGTCTAAGTCAACGTAATCAAAAGACACGAACGTCTCTAGGCATAAACGCTCGTATCTTTTTATTGCGTTTGCGAAAACGAAGCCGGTCTCGCGCATTTTGTATATAATTCGCCGCGTAATCAAAATTTATAGGGTACTTCCCGTTTGTCTAGAATTATGAAATTTTGGCAAGTAGTTCGAACTTACAGAAATAATAAAGTTCCGAAAATTGGAAATTCATAGATTACAGACAAAATCATAACAATCTTATGTCATTAGTTCAGTTCATAGTAAATTAGTGGATACGGCTGCAAATTTAAGTTTGCCAAGTTTAAAAGTTGATTCGCACTTGATCGATTATATTTATACAAACCTGCTTTTCATTTTCTTTTGTATATTAGTAAAAACTACATTACAAGTGAATATTTATATTGTCATTATATAATAGGATTAATTATGATAGTAAAATGTGGTATTTCATAAAAAGTAAAACAAATTTGACCACTAAGGCTTAGGCGGGCATCAAGACTTTTGTTATCACTTGCCTTCAGACTATTAAGGAGTAAATTACGTATATTTGTGCGCTATTTTTACAGCTATATCACTTTGTCCATTCTAAATAGACTATTTTTCTCATAGTTCTATCAAGATATAGTATCAAGCTGGAACAAGCATTCATTTCTATAGTCCGTTTGAAATCATAAAAAAACAAAATTCTAAGTCAACGCAATCACTAATGTTTAATGCTTTTCTTTTGTCGTATATTGTATGAAATACGCCGATTAATTAAAACCTATCAGGTTTTAGATTATGTAGTGTGGCCTAAAGTAATGAAATCGTTTACATGTTAATTTATATGTATATATAAAAATATATGTAAATATAAAAGTTTTGAGCCTCGATGCACGAGTTCGACTTACACTTGACAAAATTAATGTTTTTCGTTTCTACAAGATACTCAAAAATGGTTTTGAAACATTTTATTTAAGATTAATCTGTATGCAATCTGGTCAACCAACAGTTCGTTATCTTTTTAGAGCTGCTGAACTCGGTTTTAAATCAAATCGATGGATAGCCGATGGAACTGTGTTCTCCGTGTACTCAATAATTTATTGCGTTTCAAAGATCCAAGAAATGGACAACGTCCCATTTCAATAGCTAGTTGACAAAGGGAACACCAAAGCCACTCCGTTTTCAATTGGGGTTCTCAAAGCCTGGGCTCCTAATCCGTTTTTGTTTAATGTAGTTATATACAGCCTCTACATCTGCAATAACATTCCGAAAGAAAATCATTTTAAAATCTTGCTTACTCATACTCATTCAAAGACAGTACTGTAACCCGTTAGCTGAAGTTTTTCCGAAGAAATGATCCAGATGATATGGATATGGATGGATGAAGGCAGGGAACATTTGCTGCTAAGATGTATGATAAGTGGCGGAACTTAAAGCAGAACCTTTATTCACTAGAGCGAGAAACTTCTTCTTCTTATCTTTATATATGGCGTTTCGAGCGTGCCAGTGGAGCACAATTCACTACGCCAATGTCACGTTGAATGGAGAACACACAAAGGAGAGTGTACGGAGCAAGAAATATGTATACTTTATTGCACAAAAACATTAAATTATTATTCTCACCTGTTTTTGTTGCAATGCGCTACGATGGCCTGCATTAAGTGTCAACAACAAATAATTAATTAATTCAAAACAAAAGTAGTATTTTTATCATAAAAATCATAAATTTGCATAACCACAGTACTTTAAATAAATGCGTCAAGCAATAAATTTTATATTAAGTTCAAATATTAACATTGTTACATAGAGAGTTTAAATGAATAGTTATAATGTTTATACGTAAGTCGATTTCTTTTAAAACAAAACAGTTCAAAATAGAGCCGGTATAAAGCGAATCCATCCATTTTATTCCTTTGTACCTGCCTCTAATTGAAGGCAAAGTAAACACAGCTTGTGTCCACACTGCTATTGCCTTGAAAGAACTTTCTAACCTATTTCAATCAAATACATATATAGAGTCATAATTATAGTCGAATATTTTCTTTGCATTATAATATCTTTTATATTTTTGTTAATGCTTTTTTAATTGAAAACAAACTTAAGACAATTTACATCTCCATATATCTATATCTATATCTATATACATCTAAGTATATATCTATATACAATTTACGTCTAGCATAAATATATCTATTTAAGCCGGTTCCGCCATCTTTATTATTATCATAAACTTCTTATCACATTCGTGATCATGATCATCATTTTTGAAAATATAAGGCAATTTAATCAAATTTTAATCAAAATATTCTTTTTTGAATGCACTTTTGAATCGTCAATTTACATTGAAGTGTCAGTCATATGGGGAGGAGGCTACCAATTTCAAATATCCGTAAACTGAAAAGGTAAACTATAATTATTTTGAATATATATTCAAAAATTATTGACCCTATTCTGGTGAAACTAAACTGTTCTAAGTAAATTAGGAGCGTATGTAATTTAAATAAAAAAATATCGCCTTGATACGATTTTTAGTTTCTGGAAAAATCTCAAGCCTAGTTTCACTAATGAAATATGCCGAACACATGTGCTTAGATGTCTGAATGGATCATCTTACTAAAGTACTAGCTCATTTCAAAAAGAAAATTCATGAATTTAAAACATTTATTGAAAATCTATGAAAATTTATGAAAATCTATGAAAATAAAATTATATGAAAATCTGAAAGGAGATTCACACTTTATTTACACATGTAACGTAATTTGACGAAATGATTTACGTTTACAAAGTCTGAAGAGTTTTCAATTTAAGAAAGTGTTGAATTGGAACGAGACGTTTGTTTGAACCCTTTATTTGTAGAATAAGACCAGATGTGGCCCCCGACCTAGTTCGAGACACCTGCTACCAACAAAATATGTAAAATTAAAATATTTGTCAAGCTGGCTTAAAAAGCATATTATTGTTTATTTAACAAAACGTAGTTTCTTGTTTATTGTTTTAAGTTTCACACAGTAAGATCATTGACTTAATATATACCATTACTCACTTTTCTCGCCCTAGCCCAACCCCATACTTTATCTCACACTGAAAATAAAATAATAAAAAATAATTCTATAATATAATAAATCAGTAACAACTGAATCTAACATCTTCGGAACTAGAGTAACTACTAGATATAGTTAAATAACGCTTTTTATTGTACAGTTGTAAGGCTTGATAAGGACGTAGGGCAAAATTGGTTTTGAAGATTGAGGCACCTGATCCATAATAGAACAAGTATAGTATAAAAAATAAAGGATTGCTTCTTAGCAAAAGTTTTTTTCAGTGGAACATCTCATGAAGAATTCTAAGAAACCAGCTTTAGCTTTATATAAAGTTCTACGTACAAATTTCATTGTAAGGTAAGTAAAAAGATACTTGGAATGGAATATTTAACATACAAAATATATAAGGTCCGATATACACTCGAGAGATCGACTTATCGCTCTTTTATATATAACGGCGTAACAACAATTTATAAATAAATAAATAATTATTGAATGAATGTATGTGAATTGAATGAATGTTAAATTATAATTATTTACTAAAATGATTATTAATATAACTAAATAAGTTTATATAATTAAAATTATTATTATGATTAATATTTGTTAAAAGATTTATAGACAAGCAATTGATTAAAGCCAGATTTTGTAGAAACTCATAGTGGGGGTACTATTATAAATAAGAGTGAATGTTGTTACACGAGGCATTCGGACTCAAGCAATCGTAAACAGTAGACGTCTTTATTGTAATAAATAAAGGTCTATACGAAATATTTGCGAGTTTTACTTGTCATGGAAAATTGTGACATTAATGACGTCAGCAATGCTGACGTCATTATTTTTAAAAACAACTCTGGACATGGATCTTCGTCATCAGAAGTGGGATCGGGTGCCGCCACTTCCGCTCAACAACCTGATGCTTTAAGTCAAGAAGAACGGTTCCATGAATTAAATAACACAGGAAATACTGGAGCTTTCTATTCAACAAGAACAATCAGCCTTTTTTAATGCAATAACGAATAGTATACCGCCACAGTTCATTATGTAAATGGTGCAAATGATGCAGCAAATGTCGGAACGTTTAAATACACCAGCAGAGGCCAAGGTACGTATTAATGTCATTTATCTTCCAGCATTTGACCCTGACACTAACGTGGGAGTACGTGAGTGGTGCCAACACATCGACAAAGCAATCGAAACCTATAGACTTAATGACTTTTATGTGCGAATGAAGGTCGGTAGCGTTTTAAAGTGAAGAGCAAAAATGTGGATTGATGATTGGATGGTCACTACTGTCTCATGGGCTGAGATACGCAACAATCTAATCACAACATTCGAGCCAGAAAACCGTTACTCTCGAGACATAGTGCGATTCAGAGAGCATGTGTACGACTCATCAAAAGACATTTCAGAGTTTTTATCTTGAGCTTGGGTCTTGTGGAGGAGGATCTAAACTAGCTCCGATTCGGTACAAAGACTTTTCAGGCAATATTTGACAGTGGTGCTGACTGTTCACTTGTGCGAGAATCCATAGCAGCTCAATTACCAGGGAAAAGACTACAAACGACAAATTACTTGAGAGGAATTGGATAGTTTCCGGTACTTTCATTAGCTACTCTAGTTGCGGTTGTTATTATAAATGAGATCAACATAGAGCTACAGTTCCATATAGTGGCAGACTATGAGATGACGACAGACATCCTAGTGGGCATGAACCTCTTAAATAATACGAATCTTATTATGATGATTACGTCGGGTGGAGCGAAGTTAGCACACCAGCTGAATACCAACCAAGTTCAAAGTCAAAACCCGATGTTTGAAAAAATTGACTGTGATCTTGCAAATGAAAAGGATATTGCAAGGTTACGCACTCTACTAAACAAATATCAACACTTATTTATCAGAGGGTACCCAACAACTCGTGTCAAAACTGGTGAACTGGAAATACGTTTGAAAAATCCAAATAAGTATGTAGCACGAAGACCATATAGGCTCAGTCCGTCGTCCGTACGAGCCATTATTCAAGAGTTAATGGAACATGGCATTGTACGTGAAAGCAAATCTCCCTATTGTAGTCCCATTATTCTAGTAAAAAAAAAAAGAATGGGGATGATCGAATGTGTGTGGATTTCAGAGAGCTCAACTCTAATACCGTACGGGACCACTATCCATTGCCATTGATATCGGATCAGATCGATCAATTGGCCAAAGGACAGTTCTTTAAAACTACGTTTTCATCAAATACCAATTGCAGAGTCATCAATTGAAAAAACAGCTTTTGTGACACCAGACGGTTTATTTGAATATGTGACTATGCCTTTTGGATTAAGCAACGCATGTTCCGTCTATCAAAGATGTATCAACAGAGCTTTGAGTCCATTACTAGGCAATGGAGCTCAAGTTTATGTTGACGATGTGTTAAGCAAATGTGAAGAAATCGAAGAAGGGCTGTCAAACATTGAACGGATTCTCATCGCCTTACAAGATGCGGCTATTAATGCTGACAAATGCAGCTTTTACAAGCGCTCAATTGAATATCTAGGCAACTCGGTATCTAATGGTCAAGTCCGTCCGAGTCCAAAAAAAAAAAAATAGATGCTCTTGTAAAAGCGCCTGTACCAACAACACCCAGGCAAGTTTGACAATTTTGTGGTCTGGCTGGCTACTTTAGAAAATTTATACCGGACTTCTCACGTATAATGGTTCCACTTTATGAATTAACCAAGCCAGGAGCTAAATGGGAGTGGAATGAACGTCATGAGGAAGCAAGAGAAAAGGTTATTCAGTGCTTAATATCTTCTCCAGTACTTACACTATTTCAAGAGGAAGCGCCGATTCAATTATATACCGATGCAAGTAGTCTGGGATTCGGGGCAGTACTGGTACAAGTCATCGCGGGACGACAACATGTCGTTGCGTTCATGAGCATGAGGACTACTGAAACTGAAAGTAGATACCACTCTTATGAATTAGAGACCTTGGCCGTAGTTAGCTATAAAACACTTCAGGCAATATCTTTATGGACGTAAATTTACAGTCATCACAGACTGTAATGCGTTGAAGGCGTCCAAGCACAAAAAGGATCTACTGCCTAGAATCCATCGCTGGTGGGCATTTTTACAAAATTATAATTTTGAGGTGGAATACCGCAAAGGTCAACAACTTCAACACGCTGACTACTTCAGCAGGAATCCTGTAGATCTCACAGTAAATATGATGACCAAAGATATCTATTGGCTGAAAGTGGAACAAAGACGCGACCAAACATTACGAGCTATAATGGATAGTATGAATAGTAATGATTGAAGGAATGGTTATTTACTAGAAAACAATGTTCTAAAACGCATCATAGAAGATCCAGCTTTTGGTCAAAAGCTTTGTACAGTTGTGCCGAAATCTTTTCAGTGGAGCTTAATTAACTCGTTTCACACGGCACTGAAACATCCTGGTTGGGAGAAAACGTTACACAAAATTAAGCACTACTACTGGTTTGATAAGATGAGTACAATCGTTCGAAAGTTTGTTGATAATTATGTAGTTTGTAAAACATCCAAAGGAGCATCTGGTGCCATTCAAGCTCAAATGCACCCAATTCAGAAACCGAATACGGCCTTTCAAGTTATACACATGGATATAACGGGCAAAATGGGAACATCTGGTGATCAACAGTATGTAATTGTCTCTATAGACGCCTTTACAAAGTACGTGCTATTTTATTATGCGACCAATAAGAATCCACATAGTACTTTGGCCGCCTTGAAACGTACTGTTCACCTATTCGTACTCCAGCACAAATCGTAGTTGACGGTGGACGAGAGTTCCTAGGGGAATTCAAAATCTACTGCGACCGTATGGGGGTTGAGATCCATGCGATATCACCAGGAATCAGCCGAGCAAATGGTCAGGTAGAACGTGTTGTGGCTACGCTCAAAAACACTTTGATCATGATTAAAAATTATGAAACAGAGGTATGGCAAACAACTCTTGAGGAAATACAGTTAGCAATAAACTGCACTCCCCATCGTGTGACTGGCGTAGCTCCACTAACCTTGCTTACTCAGCGCAAGCATTGCGTACCTCCAGAGCTCCTCAGTCTTGTAAACATTGACGAGCAGACTGTAAATATTGAAGCACTCGGTAACCACGTTCGACAAAAGATGTCGTAAAATGCTGAACCGTCACTTCCAGCGGGGTGTTTTAGTTAAAAATAATCCTCGCAATCAAACATCACTGGATGTTAAGTTCAGTGAACCATACGAAATATTAAGAATATTGGATTATGATCGATACCTAGTAAAAAAAAGTCGTGGGCTCCTGGCGACCGAGGAAAGTCGCTCATGATCAACTTCGTCGGGCACCTCAACCCGGAGACCAGATAACCGTAACGGCGGAAGAAGAACAATCAACCGACGACCCTGAACCGTCGACTCCGAGAACCAACGTTAATGAGCAACAAACCCAAGATCAAAATGTTTAAACTAAGCGGTGAGTTATGAATTTGTATTATTCATTGCCGTAACAAACACACAAATTGTACAAAAGTACCACAGTGTACAAAAGTACCACAGTGTACAAAAGTACCACAGTGTACAAAAGTACCACAGTGTACAAAAGTACCACAGTGTACAAAAGTACCACAGTGTACAAAAGTACCACAGTGTACAACAGTACCACAGTGTACAACAGTACCACAGTGTACAACAGTACCACAGTGTACAACAGTACCACAGTGTACGACAGTACCACAGTGTACCACAGTGTACAACAGTGTACAACAGTGTAACAGTGTACAACAGTACCACAGTGTACAACAGTACCACAGTGTACAACAGTACCACAGTGTACAACAGTACCACAGTGTACAACAGTACCACAGTGTACAACAGTACCACAGTGTACAACACTACCACAGTGTACAATAGTACCACAGTGTACAACAGTACCACAGTGTACGCCATAATTCACACATAACTAATTACATTTTAAAATGTAATTTAAACAATCACTTAATTATTAACTGTATGAAGGTATACAGATACCAATTTTGAAAAAGGGAAATATTATTTTATTACAGACAAAACGCAAACTTCTTCTGGCAGAGAGCATAAAGACGGCAGGTGCAGAGCGCGCACCGCCGGTCAGAACGGCCGTAACGGCGTAACAACAATTTATAAATAAATAAATAATTATTGAATGAATGTATGTGAATTGAATGAATGTTAAATTATAATTATTTACTAAAATGATTATTAATATAACTAAATAAGTTTATATAATTAAAATTATTATTATGATTAATATTTGTTAAAAGATTTATAGACAAGCAATTGATTAAAGCCAGATTTTGTAGAAACTCATAGTGGGGGTACTATTATAAATAAGAGTGAATGTTGTTACACGGGGGATTCGGACTCAAGCAATCGTAAACAGTAGACGTCTTTATTGTAATAAATAAAGGTCTATACGAAATATTTGCGAGTTTTACTTGTCATGGAAAATTGTGACATTAATGACGTCAGCAATGCTGACGTCATTATTTTTAAAAACAACTCTGAACATGGATCTTCATCATATATATATATATATATATATATATATATATATATATATATATATATATATATATATATATATATATATATATATATATATATATATATATATATATCGTTCCAATTCAACACTTTCTTAAATTGAAAACTCTTTAGACTTAAATCATTTGTAAACGTAAATCATTTCGTCAAATTATTACACATTACATGTGTAAATAAAGTGTGTATTTTCATAGATTTTCATAAATTTTCATATAAGTCAACACAATATTCTTTATTATACCAAAAAATAGCATATGTAGCATATTGACTAAACGCTTGAAGCGATCTCTTCCTGGCAACCTTATGATGTTAAGTTGTAAAAAAAGCTGGTAGGTGGTGCATTAAATTATTGAATTATTATATATATTCTTACTGTATAAACATTTAACTCTGGAAATGGGTGAAAAGAATTTTGCTGTACAATTTTCTAATATGTATATATTTATTCATATAACAACCTTAATTTTATTAAAACAAACAAAATTGTTAAAAAACAGAGTTCATAGGACTATAGTCAAATATATCATTATCTCAGCGTGGCGTTCTGGAAGAGAGATCCTTAACCTACTTCGCGATGAATTGATACAATTACGAGCTAACAATAGAGACTGTTGACAAAACATAAAACATTAATTATTTTGACATTAAGAAAAAAAAATTATATAAGACGAAAGATACTATTAGCTTATTGCTAATTATTGTAACTCTTTACTGTTTTGTCAGATTGATAGGTACAATGATTATATAGGATTTCGATAAAAAAAAGCTCCTTAAGGCTCTATGGTTGTAGGGAGGGAAGTTCAGAGCAGTTCCTAGGGCTTGTGACCTTAGTCTAGGTTTAAGAGGTCCCTTTAAAATGAGCATTAACTCTCACTTTAATTGTGTGAGCTCCTTCCCATATCTAATTTATCTGGCTAATTTGATATGGTATATAGTTTTCGTTTAAATCGTTTATTAGATTATAGAGACATTTCGCTGTTATGTCTCTCACTTCTTCTTCTCCCGCGTACAATAATTCCTGGTCAGCTAATAGTATGTTAGTTCGAAGTACTTACAAATATGCTTAAGATATTTTTCCAGGGACTCAACAAAGAATAATCTTAAATGGAAAATTGTTTTGAGCGGGAAAGGGAAATACACAATAATAAAAATTTACAGAAAGTGCTAGAAACATTATATACAAACATAATCTTATAATTAAACTATACTATAGATACTGCATTGCGTTATTTAAAGTAATCACTTATTCTGGTATGATAAAAACCTGTAAAGCATTTGAAATTATAAGGAGCTAGGGTATAAAATCGTTAACTGCTCCCTATTTACTTTCAAATGTTATGTAACCTTTAAGGATATTTGCTTAAAGTAAATATGATTTCAAGTAAGTAAGTAAGTAAATAATTAAGTAAGTAAGTAAGTAAGTATGTATGTATTTAATATCTGTTATAATACTTTAATTGAACTCGATATTAGACACTCGATTACTTAAACAAAATTAAATTAGCTTCACACTGTATCCCGCACATGGCAGGGTAGGCAGAGAGAACCGTAGTAAACGTAGTAACCTAGTGTTAAGACACTCCGTTCCCCGCTTTCCGCCCTTCGAGGCATTGCGTGTTGAATGGCGGAACTCAATGCCGCGCTTTGCCTTGTTACCAGAGCGAAGAAAATGAAAATCGAATGGGAATCCACAAACCGTCGCGTTTACAGGCAGAGGTTATGCCTCTGCTCCACGCGGTCAACATTTTTTTCGTTATATACAATTCATTTACTTAAAGACTTTACGTTTAAGATTTTTTAATTTGTCCTGCTTTTAGGATATGTTAAACATATAATTTACCGTGTTTATTCCAATTATTTCTCTGGTCTGGATAGTAACCGTACACTATGCAATAAATGGCTTCATTGAAGCATGTATTTGGTCAAGTAACTAACCAAATACACGCTTCAATAAAAACGACGCAATGCAAGTGCAAATATGCAAGTGTATAGTTGTCTATTTAAGGTTTCGAACTTTAACATAAATCATGAATAGAAATTCATGTCGATCTTAAGGAAATTCAAAATTGTGCTCGCTCAGCTATAAAGACTCGGTGGAGTAAAACAGAGAGTAGAACAGCCATAAATATCAAAATGTAAAGTGAAAATGGAAATGCTTAGAGTCACAGAAACCATATTCTACAGTACAAATAACTGACGATTTAATAGCGCTATTATTCAAACTGCCACTAGCTTCCTGTACCTTGCCTTCCGTTCTGGCGAAAGAACTTTACGTACTTTGTTTTTCATTTTTACTACTCGGGTAACATGATTCGGGAAACATGAGTGCTATAATATGTTGAACGGCTTACTATAAGTACTTCCACTTTCTCAGTGTGCTCGAATGCTTTTTAACGTTTTTTATATAGTAGGCGTGATTTTTAATCAATAACATTCTTAATACATTATGACACTTTCTTTTTTTTCTATTAATATTCTACTGAGGACCGTCGTGGCGCATTGGCACAGTGTCTGCCTGTAAGCTCGACGGCTTGTAGGTTCGATTCCCATTCGGGGATAATGAATTATTTCCACTTTCTTCGCTCTGGTAACAAGAAAGACCCGGCGTTGAGTTCCGCTACTCAACACGCAATGCCTCGATTAGAGGAAAATGGGGAACGGAGTAGGTTCTTCTGCCTACTGTTTCCTCTGCATACCCTGACATGTGCGTGATATAGAAAAAAGAGAGTTAAAAAATAATCTCCGTGGAGTGTTTTACGCGATAATCATCTAGTCACCAATTGCCTGGGGTGTTTCGGTCAACCCTTAAAATTAATTCAAGGAATATCGCTACAGATAGCAGAATATCGCGATAACTTTGATCGGGCAAAACACTTTCAGTACTCGAAAAATATTTTTAAAGAATATAGGGAGGAGCATTCTAGCAAAATTTTAAATTTTGTAATATTAGTATAGAATTATATCTCTTTAGGTTATGCGCTCCGTGCAACGCTTATGCATTATTATATTTTGGTTACTACTGGGATATATTGAAAAAAAAAACTAAGCAGCAACTATATATAGTCTTATGCAGTATTTAAACAATCCCATATCCTATGTTAATATGGAAGTCAATTTTAATCATACTACTAAAGATTATATAAAATCGATTAAGTGCAAGTAATACTCGCATACTGAGGGTTCCGTATCTATTTCATGATTTTAGGTATTCCGCTGACGAAATATTATATTCTTTTTATTTTTTGTAACGCTAAGCAGACAAAGACAGCCAGCCTTGCCAGCCACGCCAGCCTAGCCAGCCACGCCAGCCTAACCAGCCACGCCAGCCTAGCCAAGCCAGCTAAGCCAGCCAAGCCAGCCATTGCCCATATTGATAGTCAACCTTGTACCCCTCCCAATGTGGGTGGGGACAAGTGTTTAAATAAGCCGTCCACCTCATTTTGGGGGCATTCTTATAACGAACACCATTATAAGCCGTAACTCTGTTCAAATTTATAAACAAATATAAATAAGTGTTGATTCATCGCTGTGTTTTATTACATACCGTTTCATTTTTATATTTGTTGTTATAGCGGAACGGAACGGAAATACATCATTTGTGAAAATTTCAGCTTTCTATTTATCACGGATTATAAAATATAGCCTGAAATGAAATACAGGCCGACAGACAGATGGACAGACAGACAGTGGAGGCTTAGTACCTTATAGGTACGGAAATCTAATAAATAGATTCCAAATATTTATCCTTTTTACGTATAGCTTATATGTTAGATTAATTAATGAAAACCTATTTAATTACGACTAATTAACAGAAACACAATAAAATAATTACTTGCTAACTTATATTATATACTGCATTAAACATAAAAATAAATCATCGAGAGACCGTTTAGGTGTAGCAGAAGCGTGTCTGACTGTAAACGACAATTGTGGGTTCAATTCCCACTCAGGGAAGACAAAACGAGGCGTTGAGTTCCGATAATTAATATGTAATATCTCGAAAATTAAGGAACGGAGTGTCTCAACACTAGGTTCTCTCTGCCTACCATGCTACGTATATGAGGGGAAAAGCGTTTATTTAATAATTTTTTTATAATTTATATTAACAAACTAAAACATGGTTTAGCAATTAAAATATTCAAATATTATAAAATTTACGGCTTCATTCAATGTATAATATCCGCATTTGTCATAATAACGACGAGTAGGACGCGCACGTGACCTTTTCGAATCGTTGTATGAATAGCAAAGGAACTATATGTTCTATATTTTTACTATGTAGAAATTCTACAGAAACAATGGTAAATGACATATACTCGTGTATGAAGTTGTTTATGATTTATAGCACTTGGATAACACAGACATATTTAACATATTAAATTGCAGAAAATATTAGATTGGGATCCGCCACTCAACACGCTGTGTCTCCAATTCAGGCGAAAAATGAAGAGCTGAGAGTTTCTCCTCTCCGTATTTTCTACTATATACATCAAAATATTTACAAGTTCATGTTTATATATACATATGTATTTGCCAGTTACTTAATTGATATAAATATTAAATGATAATATAAATAGTTTATCAGTTAGAGATACCTGTCTCGGCATATTCCATGTTGTTAAAAGCTAGTCAAAAACTTAATAATTGATTTACCTCCAGAGGCCACAAACGTGTCCGTTTTGATTATATGAGCTAACAGCTTCCTGACCCTTACTTCAATTGAGTTTCATAATTTATTGTTTGATAAGGTAAGCTGTTGCATAGAATATTTATTAACTATGAACCAAGAATATTAAAACAGATGTGAATTATTTTTTGCTAATACAAATTAAAATAATTAAAGTCATAAATAATACAATACAATTTATAAATGTGTAAATTAATTTTAATTCTGCATTGTGACGCAGAGGCACAGCGTCTGCCTGTAAATGCGATGGTTTGTGGGATCGATTCCCACTCGGGGAGAATGAATTATTTTCATTTTCTTTGCTCTGGTAACAAGACAAAGCGTGGCGTTGAGCTCTGCCACTCAACACGCAACGCCTCGAAAGGCGGAAAGTGGCGAACAGAGTGTCGTAACACTTGGTTCCTTCTATCTACGGATGCTATGTGCGATGTGTACGTGCTGTACAGCACGAAGATTTTTTTATAAATTAATATTAAATTAATGAATAAGCATATATTCGCTGATGATGATAATTAAATTATTATTATTTATAAATTCCTTCTATTTTATATAGTAATTATTAAATGTGTTTGTAAAATGTCTAAAATGAAAATTTATTTTTATGTTAAACTATTTACTTATCGAGAATTAACGTATCAATTTAATAATTTTCTCTCCCTGCGATCGGAGTTAGTTCAAGTCAGCCATAATGTGTCATATGACAATTATAATGACACCAAATAGATATTCCAAAAATACATATTTATTCGATGGACATGGATACTCGATTAGCTTATTTTAGCTATTTTTATAGCATTCTAATGCTCCTAAGAGGTATAAGCAAAGAGTACTAGTAGTATATCCATGTGGCAAAAGGAGTGTTTTTTCTGGTACTAAATATAAAAGTTACATGTTTTAAATCAAAGTATACCAATATTGGTATAGTAATAATAATCTTAAACTAAAACGCAATTACTTTAAATTAACAGAATATCCAGATCGTCGTATAAAATCCAATCAATTAGAATGGACAGCTAGTTTATTTATAGGATTTATGTTGCAAAGTCAATTTGTATCAGTTACTTGTATAGCAGCAGGTGGACTTCTCAGCTATATGAATGTTTGGTCGATGATATATATTGGAGATTTAAAAAAAATGTAAAATCGTTAATAATATATTTAATTTAGGAAAATATTACACCCAAATATTGTAATTGGTTCTATTGTTTTGTGAAAAATCTCAAGCTTATTAACGTAGTAATAATTGTCGAAATATGTAATATATAATATAAATATAGGATAAAAAATTGCCTCGCCCCCGCCACACTTTTTGTTTATGTTATATGTATGTTTATTATTAATTATGTATGTATTTATGTCTGTACTTAGATATGAGCTTGTGTATGTCTATGTATATATATTTATACCAAGCAATTACACCGCCTACCGTTTTGGAATATTCCTACACCTTAAGGTTGCCTGGCAGGGATCGCTTATAGCGATAAAGTCGCCTGCTGTACATTCTTCTTTTTTTTATATGTTTCTTTGTTTTTGTATATCTTATTTGTGGTGTACCATAAAGAATATTATTATTATTATTATTATTTGTGCCAGATCAGCGTTCGCATTTACAGTAAGATGGTGTTCTACTTAGTATAATATCATCTATTTAGTATCGCACTTTAAGCTTTTACAGTAAATAAGGGATAATAAATTCCATTATAAGGACATCGGCAAAATATCAACAAATAGCTTCTAGCGATAATGCAAGTAAAACATGTTTATATCTATACTATACCTGCCTCGAAGCCAATATCACGCATCACGTAGTTTCGTTGTCGCCAAATATATCGAGTATCACTTTAGGGGGATTCTCACTACATGTGCTCAGAAAGTAATTATCCATTTTTTAATTAGCTAGGTCATATGATCTATCTAGTTAAGGTGTATATTTTTAAGAATTACATTAGACCATAGATTATAGATATAAAAAGAAATAAACCGGAAATAGATGTTTTTTTTTGTGCTAGAAGCAACTTTTAATGTACACTTACGCGTAGAAAGATACTCATTTACTATTTTATCCAAATAAGCCAGATCTCTTTACAAATGTATGTAAAACCTTATTTTTAACTCTTTCTATATTCCAATACTTGAAATATGAGAAGATTCGAACAGGCACTATAACAATCTCTTATATATACGCCAAACTAATAAATATAATTAATTTTTAATTTGCAATGAAAATCATCCTTTAATTGCATAGGGCTGACATGAGCACCTCGATGTAGGCGTCAGAGGCAATCTAACGGCAATTAACACAGTCTAGATTGTATACTGTACGTGATTGTTAGAGCTACAAGGATGCTGGATAAATTGTGTTTCAAGGTAAATGTCATATTTTTATATATACCATTTTCTCTGTAGATAAAAGGCAGATTCTATAAAATAAAGACAATGCACTCTTATATTTAATCAAGGAAATCTTAGACATACAACTTAATATAATTTACGTGCCTTGCGCCAAACAGATGCATCAATCTTTCTAAACATATATATATATATATATATATATATATATATATATATATATATATATATATATATATATATATATATATATATATATATATATATATATATATATATATATATATATATATTGTGGTAAAGTATCTACTAATGTTATAATAACATATTTAAAAACAATACATTCCTTTTTGATTCATCATGAAATAGCTTTACAATTTATATACTCATTTAAAGCTTACAGTTTTACTCAATTAATCTTAATTATATAAAAAAATATACTGACCATGTCTTTAGAATAACTACAATACTAAGTAACTCAAACTTGTAAACATTTATCACTCGGGGTCAATACATTATTTTCATTTTTCCCTTTTTAGTAAGAAAAGAAAATGTGGCGTTGAGTTCAGTCACTGAACATGAAATGTTTCAAACGGCGGAAAGAAGAGAACGGAGTGTCTTAAAGTTATATAATATTACATAACAATGTATTATAAACAATATATATATATATATATATATATATATATATATATATATATATATATATATATATATATATATATATATATATATATATATATTGTGTATTGTGTAAATAATGTATATACCACATTAATATATTATATTGAAATAATTAAAGAATGTCGTGCTAAAATCTAAGTATAGAACTACAAATATTAACGATAGCAATACAAAAGCTTGTGATGAACAGTCACTGAACTAAATCCAGTGAGCGATGAGAACGACTAACGATTTCCTTGTTTTAGTTCACATAGTGTTGTTCTTTTCATATTCTATACATTTTGCAATAAAATTATATTCAGGCAAGAATTTTAACGTTGCATTGTTGATTTGACATATTTGACACAACTGTATTTGTATCTGTTGCTATATATATATATATATATATATATATATATATATATATATATATATATATATATATATATATATATATATATATATATATATATATATATATATATATATATATATATATATATATATATATATCTTCTTCTTCTTCTTCCTGGCATTAGTCCCGGCTTTTTGCCAGGGTCTGCCTTCCGACTAAGACCAATCGGTCCATATGAGTGGCGAAGTGGTTTTTTGTGGAGCGATTGCCATCTGACCTCCAAACCCATTACTGGGAGAAACCAGGAAAGGAAAGGGAATAAGAGGCAGAAAGACTTGGAATATAGGGGAGGGACACCACTTACATGGATGGATCGGGTTATGAAAGTGGTGGCTCGAGGTCCCGGGGTCGCGTACCCGTATGCCGGAAACCAAATATCGGACAGATAATTGGCTAGACACCCTCTGAGATATATATATATATATATATATATATATATATATATATAATATATATCTATATTATATATATATATATATATATATATATATATATATATATATATTGATATTAAAAGTATGTACATTATTATATGTAGAACATCTAAAAAAACCGGAAACTGGAAACTGTCTTTAAGTTCGAAGTTTCGGGTTATGAAAGTGGTGGCTCGAGGTCCCGGGGTCGCGTACCCGTATGCCGGAAACCAATATCGGACAGATAATTGGCTAGACACCCTCTGAGATATATATATATATATATATATATATTATATATATAATATATATATAATTATATATATATATATATATATATATATATATATATATATATATATTATGATATCAAAAGTATGTACATTATTATATGTAGAACATCTAAAAAAACCGGAAACTGGAAACTGTCTTTAAGTTAGAAGTTCTACATTAGTTTTAATATAGCGTTTATTGAATATAAAAGGTAGTTAGAATCGAGTTATAAAAATGAAAGTAAAAAAATTACGGAAAAATTGTACAATTGTTTTTATACTCAAAATATACATAGAAAGTTAGTTGCACGAAAAGAAAGAAAATATACGAAAAGAAATACAAAAGGAAAACTGACACTTAATTACAAGAACTTAAAGTTTATAATCGTATGTACGAAAACTGCAAAGCAATACCGAGTCTAATCGATTACAACTGAATCCTTAAGTCACATCACGTATAGGAAAAAAAATCGTAACAGTAAACTGTGGCGAGTAACCCTGTTATTTCAGATGTTTAATAATTACATAAATTAAAAAATAAATTCACGCTGTGTCCCACATGGTAGGGTAGGCAGAGGGAAACGTAAGAACCATAGGAACCTAGTGTTAAGACACTCCGTTCCCCGCTTTCCGGTTTTTGATGCATGGCGTATTGAGTGGCGGAACTCAATGCCGCGCTTTAATAATAATTAATAATTACATATTTCAATATATTTTTGTACATATATGCTATTATTCTATGCTGCTATAGTAGTACTATGCTGTTATTCTTTGTTGTTAATATTAATTAATTTGTATAAAGTTGAATTTAATAATTACTTTTTTTGACTAGAAGAGTGTGTTTCGTCCCCAGGGAATAATAAAAATCGTGTGATATTGTCATGTATCGGGTATGTGAGTAGTGCTCGCGCACTGAGGGTTCCATACCTATTTCATGTTTGAAGGTATTCTGCTGACGAAATATTTTAATTTTTTATTTTTAGTATTGTTGTTCTAATTATTTCTAGTTCTAATTATTGTTGTTCAAATAAAATAATAATTTGTGAAAATTTCAGCTTTCTAGCTACCACGGTTTATATGATACACCTTGGTGACAGACAGACGGACGGAGCGTAGGGTTAGTAATAAGATCTCGGTTTTACCTTTTAGTTACGGAACCTTAAAAATGTTGAAATTGTGACAACTCAACTCGTCGCCATTTTTGTAATGAATAAACTATAAGTATATGTACAGTGTGTGTATGATTGTATACATGTAAATATATTTTAATGTATGGAAAATGAAATGCATGAAACCTTCTTTGAAAATACAAGTTTTGGTTGATGTACTATATAGATTATACTTATAATAGTCATAATATTTGTGTAATAAACTCGCCCATTGTTCATACGTACTATTTATTTTCTTAATATCTTGTATAAAAAGTTAACGTTAACTTGCTCTTAAAGTTTGAAAAATAAACAAACAATAACTGTAGTTTGTCCAGCTCCAACAAGGGGCTCTGCCTCGTCGCACTACCGTAATCAGAGACAGAAGTTCTGTGCAAAAGGAAATAAAATTTGCGATATTTTTTTTTACGAGAAACAGCAAGTTCTAATTAGAGCTATTAAATGTTTTCTTGAAAAAATTTTTAATGAAAATTGTAGGATTTTGTGAGATTCTATTCTCTATTTTTCGACTATTTACAGGATTTTAGATGTTTTAAACTTAAGTTTATTTTTTATATTGATTGAATAAACTGTCGCGGAGCAGTGAGTTTTTTAATTCATTTTTACCCTAGTTGGACGGTGTGGCGTTCAGTACCGCAGTCAACATGCAATGTCTACATTTCAGGAGAAATGTGTACGGAGTGTATGAGCTCTGTATTGCCTTGCTATGTCTATCCCTGTATAAGACTGCCAGATGCCAGGCATCCAGGATATGAGAGCCAATGAGCTGACCACTGAGGATGCTGAAGTTATTTGAAGGGCGAAAGATAAAGAATATACTTATATTTCAAAAATAAACAATTTTCTAATCAGAAATTCCTTCTAAAAAACATAACAACAGAAATAAAGAAACGTGTCCAGCCTATCCAATTAGACTACACGTTCACATCCTGCCAAGATGACACTTCTGTACAGTTGTTACAAGTTTTGTTGTTAGCACTTCTATAGAAAGCTTTTGTGTTCGAAAACAATTCCAAAGAATGATCATTTGGTGAAATAAAATTTGCTACTTAATACTTATTCACTCAATTTATTGCTGATCTTATACTGCTAATTAAAATAGTAATTAGCGTGGTACAAGAAAAAACAAAGCAGTTCTAGCAAGTCCTAGATGTCTTTTTCAGATTTTCGCTTTATTTCCCGGCATTGGCAGACTAGACGACGTACACACCACACTAGAGACACACACTTGAGTAGAGAACTCAACATCGGGTTTTGTTTTACTAGAACAGAACATTCCATCTCATCTCACACATGAAATATAATATTCTTACATTTAGTTTAAGTTTATATATATATATATATATATATATATATATATATAATATATATATATTATGATATATATATATATAGATATATATATATATATATATAGGTATGTATGTATATATATAGATATATATATATATATATATAATATATATATATATATATATATATATATATATATATATATATATATATATATATATATATATATATATATATATATATATATATATATATATATATATATATGTACATATAAGCTTATATAGCAATATCTGCAAGAGTTATTTAATCTTTAATGATACATACAAATTGAATTCGAAGAACAAAATGTGAAAATAAATACGATTGCAATTTAATTCAGGTCACACAACCGTTCTCGTGTCTGTTGTAAAAGTGGTAAACACGTAAGATTAAACATGAAACTAGTTCTCAGGATGCACCTCGAACTACGTACAAACGGAAGTAAAGTTATACAGTGTTTAGAATGGACGGTAACTACTAGTACAAGAGATTCCGTGTTTCATTTACTTGTTCAAATACAGGAAATGGCTCTGGAAAGTTCATTTTAAAACGTGAAAGTATCTAAATAATTGTTTGACTAGTAGAACTTTTTCATGTTATAGTTCTTACACAAAATATATATTTACATATTTTCAATATGCACTCGTTTGGTACAGTATTGTAATTAGAAATCTTTATCTTCTGTTTCTGTATCGGCTGTAATAGTTAAGACTACAATATGATAATACTCACTTTTCTTTTTAAATCTGACCAGGATCGATTGTTTTTATTTCACGTTTTATACCGAATACAGCGGAACCGGCAAGGAGAACCTATTTGGACCTATTTCCACTCAAATTCGAGACAATGCATGTTGAGTGACGGAATCTAACGCCGCGCATAATTAAGCGTATTTGAAGAAACAATTATTCACTATAACGACGACTGATTTCATAAATTTTATTGATGTTTAAGTAAATTATTATGGTAGCAAATTTAAAATATTTTACAATAACATGCAATTTTCCGAGTAAATGTCGCGTACTCGGTTACACAATCGACTGAAGCAATTAACGGTTAACTATTAAGTAAAAATTAGTAAATAATTAAATTGAGACTACTGTTATCGACAGATCTAGATAGATCTAGATAGTAATACCTACTGTATAAGGTGTAGTTTTACTGCTCGACTATTCCAGAGGCGAGAATTCCCGAGAAATTTGTCTTTAGTGGATAGGGGAAAATAAAACCTCGATGCCTCGAGAACTCGAGAAATTTAAAAATAATATTGGCCATAAGAAGAACAGATAATATAGACTTTGAAAAATTGAAATAAAAAATATTTAAATATTAAGATTTTCACTTCTATTTTTGTTGTTGATTTGTTTAGTCTAGTGCAATTTATGATAATTGATTTATGATTTAAGTTGAGCCCATTCATCGCTGTCCTTTATAAAAAATAAAAAAAATAAACAATAACATCGGTTTAGTAAAAAAAAAATTCACGTGATACTCGAGAAAGAAACACTAAATACATGTGGTATTACAGACAAGATACGCTTAATTTGTGAACAAATATTCTCAATAGTAAAATTTTATACTTACTTTTGTAACATACAAGTAGAGGCTGGCGAGTTTACCCGAGATCCCGAGTTTTATACGATGCTCAGGGCGACCTGTGTGCCAAATACCAGCTTTTTATAGTTAATTTGATTAAGTATATTTCGCCTATGCGTTGTCTGTCGATTACTTACTCGGTTACGGTAACCTTCCGGTCTCTTCCCTTTTAATTTTCGCTGCCCTGGCCTCATAACTTAAATGCATTTTGGGTATCATCTCTCAAAACATAACATTATTCCCAAGGCCTCATAATTAGTTTATAAATAAATAAAATAAATAACAATATATGAGCATATACAAATAAAAAAATGTGTGCTTACATCCAAGCCAACAAAAAAACATACAGTCTCAAAATATCTTTTAAAGTAAAAGTAACATACATACACGATAAGTATTTTTATTAAAATATCTATCGTGTATGTATGTACTTAAGAAGGTTACTAGCGCGTATAATAATATACTATATAGAAAGTTTTTTAATTTATATAACAAAATGTATTCGGTCAAAGCGTTTACAAGGCGTTAGAAATTAGCCAGCAAGCGTTCCAACTAACATTTATCTACCAAGACATTAATTGCCTTTAAAACGTTTCAGCTGAGCTAGTTTAACGCGCCCCTGAGGAATAAGAAGGAATCAAGTTATTCTACACATGTGAATGTGAGTTTTACTTTGGAACGCTTGAAATTATCTCTGCAATTTAAATATCGACAAAGACTTCATTAGTTCTTTATGAGATCTCTACCACGATGGTAAGTAAAACCTATAGCGCAAATGCCTTAAACACGTTGGACAAGCTTAAGATATTCTTATTCAGTTTACAGTTTAATGTCATATTTCTCTTTCGACTTAATGTTTTTTTAATCGAGTACTGTTGTGTCAATTATGCCTATATCAAATATAGTGGAAAAGAAAGTAAATTTAAATGACTTTACCGGTATATATATATATATATATATATATATATATATATATATATATATATATATATATATATATATATATATATATATATAATATATATATATATATATATATATATTAGATATAATATTATCTATATACTATATATATAATATATATATATATATATATATATATATTATATAATATATATATATATATATATAATATATATAATATATAAATTATTATATATATATTATATATATATATATATATATATATATATATATAAATTATATACAGTTAAAGCCAAATTGTAACAAGAAAAGGCAGTTTGAAATTCCTTTACGACAGAACTTGTCTCCATTTAATTTTACTAATTAAATTATGGGTATACGTGAAACTTGAGTTAAAATTATTAAAACTTACTCTGAAATCGTAGTAAAAGCCCTCACGTCCCACATTATATCTTATCGCTTTTGAATAAACTACTCGTTAGCATCTCTAAGGAGTCGCATATTTCTGGTAGATGTGCTTCCATGAAGACATTAAAACACTATAATTTTATGAAAATATTATATGTACTATACTCAGAGACCTTAATTGGGGTTTAATAAAATAAAATAAAATCAGCCTTTGGTCTCTGACCAAGAGATCTTACAACACAATTTTTTTTTTAATTTTCAAGTTACATTTTTTTAATTATTATTATTATTTTATTTATGAACACATACTATTTTAGTAAAACATATTCTTTTGATAGAAACGAACCTAAAAAACGTTTTTTTTTTCTTGACGTTTAACGGATATTAAATGCATGAAATTTTACTGATTTTATGTAAATTACTATACATTACTTGACGTCCATGAATTCATGGTACAATCGCAATCTGTTATACATTAGGTCATAAAAAAACGGCAAGCATATATTATATAAGCATATATTAATACAATAATATATATAATTTGAACAATAAATTAATTTCTAGAATAGATTCTGCGTAAATAGAACCTACTATTATTCCGGCGAGCTTGCTAGTTCATATTTACATTCTATAGAATACAGAAACATAACTTCGCATTAAATTAGCAAGCATTAATTGTGCCTATACCTGAGTGCTATTTGTGTACATTGAGTTAGCTCAACGGCTATCACTTTAGAGTTTGTGACTTTGATATTACATACATAACATGTACATGTTATATGCCCATAGCATATGTTTTATTCATTTTCATTAGATATAAGATATTTTAAAACCTACTTGCACTATTAAGTGTAATGAAGTAACAAGTTTGAATCAAAAAATATTGATCATGCTTTATTGATTTTCAAAGTAAACAGATTGAATGTGACTCTATATTCAAATGACATTTTAGCTGAATTCAAAATTGGATGGCAAGTAGGAAACTATGCTTGCCCTGCTAAAAGCTTGAAGAAGCTTGAGCTTGTGAAGCTATTTTAAGGGTTTTGTACTTCAAAAGGAAAAAACACGGAACCCTCATAAGGTCACTTCATTATCCTGTCTGTCGGCCTCTGTCTGTCCGTCTGTCAAGACCATTTTCTCAAAGCCACGCAGAGGAATCCAACTGAAATTAATATCAAATATCCTGTTTCCTGTTTCCTATCCTGTTTCATCACAAAGCTTTGTAAATAATATTGGCGAAAATTTCATTCGATTTTAATTAAAATTAATAAAAAAATCGAACGTTACAGTGCAGCATCACAGCGTCTGGCCAACGTGGTCGTGAGTTCGATTCCCATTTGGGGAAAAGAATTATTTTCCTTTTCTCGCTTTGGTAATGAGACAAAGCACAGCATTGATTTCCGCCACTCAACACATAATGCCTGATAAATTTGGTGGAAAATGTGAAACGTAGTGTCTAAGTTCCCTCTGTTACTATATACGGGATGTACCAGGAAGTACTTCTTAAGAGAAGTTAATAATTTAAAAAAATATTATATTTATAGAGTTTTTTCCACACTTAGGAAAGAATCACATTTATATCAAACCTCTTCTAAAAATATTTTTATGAAATAAAACTTTAAAATATAAAAAGGAAACGTAAAAACATGCACATACTCGTACATTCAAACAAAGGGAAGTAAGCAAAAAATTATATATATGTGCTTATATAAAATGTATGCATTAAAAATTGTATAAGACAATTAAGCTCACTCATTGAGTTAGTTATACAACAATGAAAAATAAGAAACCATTACTGTTTCATAGGAATATAATATCGTCTTCACAATTGTAACGAAAATATTAAAATATTCTCTCGGGGGTATAACAGCGGCTGTAACAAGAAAGGGGGACCGGTAGGTACTAATATTCTTTCCTCCACTTGCTTTATTGATAAAGTTCTAGAAAAAGTTTTGGAACAATTTCTCTTTACAATATTTATTTTATTATATTGAATATTATAAATTAAATATTTTGTTTAATATAACAGAAATTTACTATACAATTATTGTTATTATGACTGACCAAGTGGATCGACAAGGATGCTGAAAATCGCTGGATGTAGTGCAGGATTTTTGAGAGAGGCCTATGTTTAAGATGTATATATATGAGATGATGATTATTATTATTAAACCAATACAAAACTGTAAAATGATAATCAAGTTCAATATTAAATAATGAGTCGTTCTTGATTTCACCGAAAAAAAAATGTAGATATACTAAATAAGATATGCTAAACACGTTCGGATTTTTAAGCACAAGATTCGATTTGATATTTTTTTTATATACAGGGTATATTTCCGGAATGTTTGACACAAACCTAATGTTATATAATAAAACAAAACCAAAAAAGGTGAAGCGCAATATCTGAATAATATATATTCAGAATATAATATGAATAATATAATATGAATAATATATATTAAAAAACAATTTAACGTTGAAATAATTTGAAAAGTTCTAGTTTATGTCAGTGTCAGTGTCAGTGTGACAGTACCGGCGTCTCATCTTTCCTGTATCTCACCTACATACGTCTTACGCTGGAAGCTTGGAAATATACAGATGCATGTTTATATGTTGTACATATTTAATTTTTTGTTATTATTTATTTATGGAAAAAGAAATTAGATTACTTTTTTATCGGTGAGGTGGTTTAGAGTATCATATAAATGTTACTTGAAAAACTAAATGTGAAAATAAAACTATGTACGTGTACTATGTAGCCAACTAAATACAATCTTGAACAGCGTTTCGAATGAAAAATAAATTTATTTTGTTTTAATTATATTATGTAATACTATCGTGGATCAGTTAGGACACGTTTAATTTAACGACTTTGCAGCGACAAAATACAAAATTGATTTTTTTTACACAGTTTGAAGTATGAATTTATCTAAACTTCAAAAGGTTTGCTTGATTCTTCGTGTGACATGTGTTTTGGAGAAAAAAATGGTATTGACAAACAGACACACAGATAGATGGACAACTGTGAGCGTTTCATTTTTCCTTTTGAGGTACGGAACCCTAATAAAGGCTATAAATGTTACTTGAAAAACTAAATGTGAAAATAAAACTATGTACGTGTACTATGTAGCCAACTAAATACAATCTTGAACAGCGTTTCGAATCGAGCAACGATTAGTTCAACTCTTATCCTTTTTGAATTTAGTCAAATATTGCCAAACAGTGGCAGATCTATCAGCAGGTTGCCGGCAGGATCATTAAGGCCTATTTGCCCTTTTGCTACCTAGTAGAAATTTAAAAGATTTCTGAACGACGGTTTTCAACAATCGTATTTGTAAATAGCAAGGTTATATATCTATCAATTAGATACTTGGCAAGTTTTTGCTGCCTGATGGGCATTTTCCCATACAAACCACTCGGTTTATATGGGAAAATAAGCGTGTTGTTTTATTATTTTTTTCGTAATTTTGCACGTAACAAAAATACCGTTCCGTACCAATTTCATGGTTGTAGGTATTCCGCTGGTGAAACTAGTACTTATAAATTTGACAAATTTAAATTTGCGATCGTATCCACTCATTTTGTATGAAAGGCTTGTATAGATATTTATTTCAGTGTAAAGCTAATAAATTATCAATTTTGAAAATTGTCCCTTTATATATGTACTCATTATGTATGAAATGAACTACAGTATAAGTTTGCAATGGTTTTTTTCTGGGATATATCTATAAATTTCCAATTTTAAGATTTTTCCCTTTGTGTGTACCATAAGTTCTAACTTATTGCCAAATTTCCTAGATCTAGTTACGTGAAGTACCCTGTAGATGATTACGCGGCGATTTTAATAAAAAATACAAAAAAATTAAGCATAACCGCTCATATCTTTTAATTGCGGTGATAAGTCAACTTCAAAAAAATCACCTTATAAAATGGCATATACAAAAAAAGTATTTTTTGTAAAAAATTACTCTCTCCGGCGGGGAATCGAACCCCGGTCTCCCGCGTGACAGGCGGGGATACTGACCACTATACTACCGAAGACATACGCGCTATGTTGAAATAGTTAAAACTAATAGAAGACTCATATTTATTGTGTCATATTTTTGTACTGCATATTATATATATAATATATTGTATATATATACAGGTACATTAATCTTACGACTACATAAAAAAATAGATTTATTTTGTTTTAATTATATTATGTAATACTATCGTGGATCAGTTAGGACACGTTTAATTTAACGACTTTGCAGCGACAAAATACAAAATTGATTTTTTTTAACAGTTTGAAGTATGAATTTATCTAAACTTCAAAAGGTTTGCTTGATTCTTCGTGTGACATGTGTTTTGGAGAAAAAAATGGTATTGACAAACAGACACACAGATAGATGGACAACTGTGAGCGTTTCATTTTTCCTTTTGAGGTACGGAACCCTAACAAAGGCTAATTGGTGGAACCGTTTACAAGCTTTGCACCTAACAACATATTTTACGACTCATTTTTATTTGAGTAGACATCCCGTATTTATACGTGAGTACATCCAGATTGAGACTATACGTAAATTAAAGGAAAATACGATTGAAGGTGAATAAAGTAATTTTGGTAATGCAACAATGCAAATGCAAATTTTAATCATGTCTACTTCAAATATTTCTTCTACTTCAAATATTTCTTCTTCTTATCACAAGTCTTACTATTATTTATAATCAACAAATTCTATACGACGCTGGGTGCTCGAAATGTGCTGTTTCGTGAGTTTGACTCTTCAAGTGCCTAATACGGAAGTAAGGACTATCTTCCAGAAAACGTAGATACGTAATACTTAGGCCAGACAGGACACCTCAATGAAAATTAATGATATTCTATAATTTCAGTAACAAATGACGTACAAAAGAAAATACACAAAAATAAGTTGAACATACTATTTTTAGCCATAACTTACCTTATTAGAATACAGGCTTCATCTATACGATCTAATGTGAAACTTTGGCTTAATCTGAATAAAGTCAGTTTACCTATAGCAATGCAAATAAGCTTTTATAAATGATTTTAATGTATCGTAACTGCGATGGTTTGAGGGTTCGATACTCACTACGAGAAAATATTTTTTTTTATTTTCTTCGCTCTGGTAACAAGGCTTTAAGTTCTGCCACTAAACACGTTAATCCTCGAAAGGCGGAAAATGGAGTACGGAGTGCCTTAACACTAGGTTACTTGAGCCTATGGTTCCCTCTGCCTAGCCCTCCTAAGTGCGGGATGCAGCAAATTTAATTTTAATGATAAATATAGCATAGCGTTGTAGCTTTTGTGGATGTACTACTGAGTCATTTGAATTCCTCGCATTGACGGGTTATATGAAATTCTATAAGTTTAGTTTAATGTTGAGAAGTTTCAGGACCTTTGTAGAATAACTTGGCGCTGATAGCTACGGTCATAAGGTATAATACTAAATATTGAAAAACTTCAGCTTGGTAAAGACTTTGAAAGCTAATATGAACTGCAATATCGATAAAGCATCCACGTGGTGCTACATCCTACTAAATTTTTAATAAATTTTCACTCTTGATTTTTTGTTACTAAAATTTCTAGGGTATTCTAGATAGTTTCAGACGATTCAGTGGTAGGTACCCCCAATACTGTCGGACCGAAGCAGTATTAACGTCGACGTCGACGTCTTACTTATATAATTTACTAACAATTCGGCAATTCTAGGTAAATAAATCAATTGTATATATGCATGTACACAACATTATGTATATGCGGAATATCAACGTGGAATTGTAATAATATGAATGTGAGCTGCATTCCGGTGAATCGTAACGTCCATAGTTCAATATTTTGGTCAAAGCACTTTATGGCGATTTGCTAACTAACACTATTCATCGTATCAAATGCCAAGCGTTTATTTTATAAATTGAAATATATAGGAACTATTTTGAATAAAATCTTTTCAATTAATTGATATGTTAAATTTAATTACGACTAAACATCCAAAAGTGTATAAAGAGCTTGTAGGAAAAGTATATAGAGCTTTTATAAAACTACATCATCATATTCACAGCTAGATATATTATTAATTAAATAAAAATAATTTAAGTCGTATATTTTAAATATTCATATTGTAAATGTATGAACTGGTAACACGATTCAAAAAGAAAACTAAATGGAAAAACTTTTATTTTGATATTTTATTAGTTTTTCACTATTGCAAAATATATTTGGTTTTTGACTCTGTATATACAGGCTGCAGATGTACCTACTACAGATCGTCAATAAGTTAGAAATATCATTGAAATATTGGAGTGCTCTTCAATTCATGCACATACGTTACTAGCTCACCATATTTTTTAAGCAAAGCAAAAAACGATAAAGTTATATAAAAAGTGTTTATTTAGAAAAAGAAAAGAGTGATGTATGACACATGCTGTCTTACACTTTAATACATAAGCTCTGACCTCAAGCACAGTGGGTTTAATTTGTTGACTTATGTGATCCGTATGGTATTGAATAATGGATGTCTTGATTAAAAAAACAATATTTACTTAGCATTTTCTATTCTGTTCAGTGCATAAAATAATTATAACTACAAATATATATATATATATATATATATATATATATATATATATATATATATATATATATATATATATATATATATATATATATATATATATATATATATATATATATAAAATGAGAAACTTGATAAAATAGGTTTTTAAAAAGCGGCTAATGAAATATGAATAAAATCTAGTAAGCTCGGTCGTGTCATCTGCACACGACGTTTACTATTCTCACTGTCGTTTATAAAGAAACTGCCATACTTATTATTTTTAGAAATATATTTTATTTTTTTATTTTAAATGTAAATACATTTATTTTTTTCTCTATAAAAATAACCTGTAATAGTACATGTTTAATACAGAAGCCTTTAATTCAACATCTCACCTATTTCACGTTATAATTTATTAAGAATAAATATGTCATATATTTAGGTACTTATTGTTAGTCTTAGTTAAGTGGCTAATTGATCTAAATTCGTTATTATGTAATTAGTAATCATCATTTTTTTTATATTGCCTTAGATTTTTTAGATTTTATTGGTTTCCCGCTGTATTTCACGATTTTCCACTAGCCATTTTTTTCCCTGAGTGGGGATTGATCTCATAACCAACGCGTTCACAGTAATATGTTGTCATACTGCACTAGGAAGGCCTCATAATATATTTTAACAAAAAAAACCTTACAAACAACATTATTTAGAAACATATAGTAATACTGTAACATACTCGTAGTTATCATATTTACTCTATAACATAGTCTGTGGCAATCTAGTGACAATAAACGTGGCCTGGCGTACATCGTGGTAATTAATTTTCGGACGGCTGACTAAATAGAATGTTGAATGGTTTCTATCAAATATGGGTCATATTTTAAAAATATATGTTTAAACTGTCAGTTACAATATCGTACGTTTAATTTTAAGTGAAAATGACACTGATAACAAATATTTGTTGCCATGTTTAATATTTTATACTTTGTTTTTTTATGGTGATATTTTCTTTTATAATTTTCAGGTATATTTTTTAAATCTAATAAGTAATTAATGGCATTATTTTATTTTATAATTATTTACAAGAATAATATTTATAATAGTTCTAAAGTATAATACAGATATAAAACAAACGTTGGCAAGTATATAAAATTAGGAAGGTAACGGGAATATTAATCGGGATTTACGTAGAATTAGCGTATATGTATACAAAAAGTAACAAAACATTTTTTTAAAATTAAAAAAAAATACTTCACGCTTCCTCCAGCATATGTCAAGGTAACCCCAACCTGGTGTTAAGAGACTCCGTTTCCAATTTTCCGCACAATTTTCACACATTGCATGTTGAGTGGTGGAACTGAATGCCACGTATTGTCTTCTCACTAAAACGAAGAAATTATTAATGAGTACCCCTTTGTACTACCCCTGAGTAGGAATTGAATCTACAACCGTCGCGTAAACAATCAGACGTTGCGTTCCGCTGCGCTACGACGAGTAACCCAAAATAAATTTTATTGTATTTAACTTACATTATATGGAAATATGTGAGTCTGATGCCTTATCAGATAAATGTCTATATTTATAAATTAAGATATTTTTAACTGGTTACAATGAATTCCTTACAATACGAGATGCGACGGAAACAAAAAATGTAACAATTACTATAATAACTAAATGTAACAATTCAACAAATAGGTAAAGTACCAGGATATATATATATATATATATATATATATATATATATATATATATATATATATATATATATATATATATATATATATATATATATATATATATATATATATATATATATATATATATATATATATATATATATATATATACTGTAATTACAGTCCGTTTATTTGTTTTATAATGTATTAAAATCTGTTTAATTTGTTCATTTTGTTTAAATGTTCATTTCAATTCAATTTGTTTAAATACTTTTACTATTTGCGACAAGTATTACTTATG
This sequence comes from Dione juno, assembly GCA_037127375.1. Lineage (NCBI taxonomy): Eukaryota > Metazoa > Arthropoda > Insecta > Lepidoptera > Nymphalidae > Dione > Dione juno. The sequence continues at coordinate 6,352,283 of JAXRJS010000052.1, forward strand.
GCTGTAGAAGAAATTTTTCACACAATTTATACTCTGATGTATGTATAGCTTGTTTTATGAAAATAATTCAGTGAAGTCTCTTATTTGCATTTCTTTTTCAATTTTTATTATAAATAAGTTTAAATAAAATAATTAGCATAGAATAAAGACTCAAATTTGGTATTTTTTCCGGGTTTACTCTTAAGTTATTTCCAACGATAACGATAAATTTAATAGATGTAATATATAGATAGAAAAGTTCTCGCAAATCCCTGTCAAACCGCATAATCCCGTAACGCGTTACTCTTGATGTATGGTGATGGCGGCGCTTGGCGACGAGCCAGTGAGGATAAATTACACAACTTGAAACTTACACTATCCCATGTGAGACAATTTAGGATAAGCTTTAATAGATGATACACTTATGCAAATATAAGGCTTAAATTCATTTTTAAAAGTAACGTGCAATGACTTTTAAACAAGTGGAAATTGGTAATTCGTAACTTTTTAACTTTTGATTCTTTGTACGTACTTCGCTATGTGAATAAATAGTATTAACTTGTAAAAAAAATATGTAATATATTTATTTAGTTTACTATGAAGTAATTCACAGAACGACAGCATATATGACAAATATATACGAAAAGATAAATCTAATGATACAGTGATTAAAAAAATATTTTCGCAAATTATATGTAATTTGACCATATAGGTAATTTTCATAAATAATAAATATACTCGTAGAACAAAACAAAGAAATATTTATTTGAAATGGCTTGTGGGGAATAAAGGTGTACAGTATTTGTCGATACGTTTTTTCTTCAACTCAATCAAGAGAATTATGTGAGGATAGATGAAAGTTTCTCGTTTCAGCTACATAAAGTACAAACACGCTTCCTTACGCAACTTCATCTGTGTAATAAAACTTACATTGTATATGTATAGAAAGAAGACAAAAAAACGGAGCTTTTCAGCACTGCTTGTCCATTTAATTTATTTTTGCTTTGTACAGGTTTCTTTTTGATATAAATACAGGAATGTCCTTTAAATTCAGTATTTGAATGGCAAGTAAAACTTCTAAATATATATATAAAGGTCCCACGATCAAAGCAGACGGAGAAATTAAACTTTATTCAAAACACGTTTTGGGTCTTTTTATTATTTTTAGCTTTTGTTCGTATTGTTGTAACAAAAATATTCGACAACTTCTGGCTAAATGAAAGAGCAGCAGAGCGTGTCGCGTGAGGCGTTTGCAGCGTGACTCTGGATGGATCCAATTTACTTTCTTCTATAAAAGCAAAATGACGTCCTTCAGCCTTTTTGAAGGTTAAATTTATCAGGCACTAGTAAAAATTTGATCTTATAAAATAACCTATGTATTTTTACATTCAATGATATATGGTAACTAGAAAGTATACAGTAGATGTTGTAGTCATAAAGGTTATGTCATCATTCGTGATAATAAATTTTATATGTCACATAAAATTTAGACTTTTAGTAAGCTTACATACTAAGGAACTGACTTATTATGCTTTAACAAATAATTTTGTACAATACTTAATATTTACTTACTTCAATGTAATTAATATGAATTTTCTTTTTATACAAAGAAGAGCAATCATTTTCCTTTAGATTTCACCAAACGAATCTCAAATACTATAAATTAACTTTTTTTTATTTAACAATCATATAGAAAGTAAGGAAACAGAAACAGGAAATTTCAATCAAAAATTTGTATACATTTTTTAACCTAGGAAACGAACGGTACCAAATTTTTTATTTATCGTGTTACAATGTGGCGAGCGAACAATTTCAAAGAGTATTCGGTGCGCAATATTATTGAATGTTGAAAATTTCAGAAAATAATAATTTAAATTTTTATAAATTTTTACTTCCTTTCTTTTGACTCGGTCAAAATACATATCAGGATAGAATACAGGATATTATCATAGAATCTATAAAATATTTGTTTTAATTGATAATTTAAAATGATTATATAAATTATTACTTAAAGAAAACGTATAAAAATTTGAACGCAGCGGGATTCGAACCCACGCCTCATGGAAACCGAGAAGATTATTGCAAAGAACAATCTCTTGGGTGGCGGAAATTTGTAAAAATCTCCCTACAGAGATGCTAACAAGGTAATAAATTGTATGAAGCATATAAGAATTTCGACGCAGCGTGAGGAAGAACGCATGGCTTAGTGATCAGAGTGCTTGGACGGTATCCATGAGGTTCACAGTTCATGTTCAAAATTTTTATATGTTTTTTTAAGTATTTTTCTATCCTTAGTGTGGATTAACACTTTAAAAATCAAAAAAAATATTATATAAATTATTATAAAATGAGAGGCCAGTGTGGCGGCACAGCGTCTGCCTGACTGTTAGTGCGACGGTTGTGGGTTCGATTCCTATTCGGGGAGAGTGAATTATTTTCATCTCCTCGCTCTAAATAAACACTCTTAAAGCATAAAGTTGCATATTCATCACACAAAAGTCTGCTCTTGATAGCAAATGATAAGGCTAGTTTGTTATCTAGAGAGCCTTTAAGAGTCTTTCATTCATTTCATAAGGTTTCAATTATATCTCATAAATACCTTGTTGCGCTCAAATCGCCTATATAAATATATCTATACAAATATTTGTATTATTTTTCTGTGTCTTGTGAAAATCCTTCATATTTTAAAATATTAATATAATTTATTATACCATTTTGCTTTCGTTGCGCAGTGAAATCAAGTGCGGGCGAATACGACAAGCGGTATGCGACTGTAAACGCGACAGTTATGGATTTTTAATTCACTCCAGCTAGTGAATTACTTCATTACTTCCATTTCTCTGATCTAGCAAGAGAAAGTCAAAATGCAACGTAGAGTTCCGCCAAGCAAGCATTTTTTTAATTCGAGACGCGAAAGAACTAAGTGTGTTGACGCTAGGTTCTCTATTTATAACTTGCTTATAATTTATAAAAATGTATATAATATCAAATGAAAGCTACGTCGTGAATAAATTTTACTAGGATTAAAATATAAATTACAAATTTAATTACGTTTGGCAAAATAAAGTAGAGCTAATTAAATTTAATACCACAAAAGAATTTTAGTTAGAATATTAAGAGTTTTCTTCATTTTTGATAGTAGACTTCACTTGAATAAAACTTTCTAAGGATTGTAAAATAATTTAGCTACTAACTTACAGCGTACTATTGTAATCACAATGGTTGTGGGTTCAATTTCAGTTCGGTCGAACTGATTATTTTTATTTGCCAGTCTTGATTGACAAAACACAGCGTTGAATTCTGATATTCAGCGTAATGTCACTAAATCATGCCATTTATTTGAATGGACGTTAACATTGTACCGGGACAGAATCTCCCATAAATTCTTTCCTACGATCCTGTCAAACGCCTTCCCCAACTCCACAAAAGCACAGAAAACGTTTTGAGTTACAGCCATTTGAGGATAGCACAGTCTGAATCCCCAAAGATTTTTTCAACTATTATTATTATATATTTTAATAAAATAATGGCTTTAATTAGTGATCAAAATGATAATGAGATGTATGAGGCCGGTATGTTTGATTCTGCAGCAAATACAGAACCTGCAGAAAGTAGAAAGTATAGTCGCATTAATACATGCTGAAATAAATAATAGTAATTTGTTAATAAGACAATAAAAAACCCATTCATCTTTCTTCATTTGTCTTTCAAATATCATTGAATTTAAATAAAGCAAATAACACCACCAAACCACTACTACCCTGAGGGGGCTTTGGTAGTGGCTGCAAATCAAATACTTCAGACGGGACTTGGCTAAGCGCTGCATCACTCCCCATCACCTCCAAACACCACAGTCAAGCCAGTGCATGTAGCAGAAATTAAAAATATATATATTTTTTCTTTGGTTTTCTCAATGTTTATACATATTAAATAAAACAGTTTAACCGGATAAATCGCGTAAGTTAAGTGCGTGGTCACGAGTAGACTGAGCTTGCTTCTATCTTAGGCTTAGAAAAGAGATTTACATTTGGGTTCAACAAAAACCGGGATATCTCATAAACAAATAATCGGAAAAATCTGGAAAATGGTGTGGGCCTGAAGGGGTTCTTATTACACCTTTGCCCCAGAAAAAAACGGGCGGTCATCGCTATAGTTTTCCCGTCGCTTTTTGGGTTTTTAGCGAATTTTACTTATAAAATTCTGGTGGAACGCGATACGCGTGCTGTTCCGTCGCGGTTTAATACTAGACTGGGTTAGGTTAGGTCTTTTTTTCCTCGTTCCTCTGACTTAATCAGAGATCGTATTTATCGTGTGGCTTTATTTATGCAATAAATGATATTTAAAAGAAAAACCTAGTAAAAGGTGGATAATCGTTAGTTTTTTAAAAGCGACAATAATTATAACAAGTAGACGTTTCTGAGTTAAAAATTGCATATAAATAAATTTCCTTAATAAATAGAATTGCGTATAAGTTCAATTCAATGTAAATAATAAATAATTTAATAAAACAAATTTGTCTAAAATTAGTCAATGTCACGCTCGGTCGGAGTAGCCAGCATCAAAAGGGAGTTAGGGTATTTAAGACTTTGTAATTTTAGCTTGTTTTTTGTTGTGCCTAGATCTCTGTTCATCAGCCTTCTTTTTACTACCCCGTTTAGCATCCACACTCCACCGTTCGGTCATATCAGCCGGCGCCTGTGGTACGGGACGTGGTTCAGGGGATAGCACAGTCTGAATCCCAAAGATTTTTTCAACTATTATTATTATATATTTTAATAAAAATAATGGCTTTAATTAGTGATCAAAATGATAATGAGATGTATGAGGCCGGTATGTTTGATTCTGCAGCAAATACAGAACCTGCAGAAAGTAGAAAGTATAGTCGCATTAATACATGCTGAAATAAATAATAGTAATTTGTTAATAAGACAATAAAAAACCCATTCATCTTTCTTCATTTGTCTTTCAAATATCATTGAATTAAATAAAGCAAATAACACCACCAAACCACTACTACCCTGAGGGGGCTTTGGTAGTGGCTGCAAATCAAATACTTCAGACGGGACTTGGCTAAGCGCTGCATCACTCCCCATCACCTCCAAACACCACAGTCAAGCCAGTGCATGTAGCAACTAAAATTGATGCTGAAGTCGCCACGTGACCTCCAGCTTATCAATACTGTCCGAGTTATTGAGCGCATCGATCGGCGCAGGGGTTGACTGCTTTAGGAGGGAGTTAAACCAGTCCCAGCAAATTCTTCCAGAGGAAGGTAGGCGCTTTGCCGGGAGAATGTTACCCTCGAGTCTGATGAGGACCGATAGGCGGTCGGAGCTGAAGGCATTTGGCAGGGTTTCCAATAACATGCCGTCCACACCCTTGTGGATCACAAGGTCGATGGTATTGGGAAGATAGTTCGTGTTGGTGAGGAAATGGGTTGGCTCGTCAGGATCCAAAACCACGTATCCATTTCTGGTTGCATCTTCGTAGAGGTGTCTGCCCGCCTGGCAGACAAAGAGTGGTGCTTTGAATTACAGTCTCCTGCCGCCAGAGTGGAAATAGAGCTGCTGAGCACATCGCGCACCTCTTTGGTGTCCAGCAAAAATGTTGAGTAGTAGTATACGCGAAAACACGAAGTGTTCTACTGCCAAGTTGCATTTCCCACTCCAAGGGACTGGAATGTAAGTATTCAGAGCGGCCATCTCCTAATGGCGATCAGTAGCCCTCTTTTGGGTGTGTCTGGGGTGCTGTCAAGCCTCAGGGTGTAGTAGCCAGGCACATTAGCATCGTCTTTGGGGCGGAAATGAGTCTTGCAGATCAGGGTCACGTCAATGTTCTGCTCGTGAAGCAGGAGCCTGAGGAAGTGAAGACGATTCCTTAGGTCTGCTGCGTTACAATACACGACGCGCAACTTACCCATCCTGAAGAATGCTATCTCCTTCTTGCCTGGCACGGAAGAGGCGGGCACAGACGCAGGCTGCATTGTTGGTGCTGGGGCTGGACCCGTGGTGGCGGCACTAGCGGTGGTGGCATGGACTGGGATGGATACTTCTTCGTGATCATGCGAAGGGAAAACATCTGACCCATGCATCCTCTTCTAGGTCTAAGTCCGCCTTACCACCTTAGCTAATCAAACTGATAGCCCTATAGCTTTCACAGTCTATCTGTGAACCTTTGAATTTATACAAAGGCACGATGACTGCACCACCTTGCCAATTATCTGGGAACTCTCACGATTTCCAGCACAAATTGCATAAAAACCAGAACAAGTCCAAGATGTGAGGTCCACCATATTTGATCATCTCAGTAGTAACGCCATCTGTTCCGGCTGACTTACCACATTTCAGACTTCCTATAGCACTCTCAACTTCTTTTACACCGATTTCGCCATCTGCAACATCAAGACAGCGTATTACTGCTACTTGAGACAGTAGCGTCATCACATATCCTTATAGTGTAGTTGTGATAAGCTTAAAAGTAAGTAATGGTAATGCATTCCATGTCTAATTAATAAAAACGAAAATATATTAAATATTTTCTTATCAAATATCATGACATATAAAGAAAATCTATCTTTTCAGAAAAAGTATGACAGAAGAAAAAATTATACACCATAGACAAATGCTAAGTTATAAATGTTACCATAATTGTTTATATAATTATATCCATTGAGTTACTTCTAAAAATAATACATTTTTCATAAAAATAACACATATCTATGTTAGATATAATGTCGCAAAATATTAATTAGATCCTTATATATGAAATTTGAGATTTTTGTCGTATTGGCCACATTAATCACACATTTCTCCTCTTTGGTTAGGAATTCCAAGATCATACTTTGATTAAATAAATATGATATTAAAAAATATTCAACGTTTTGTTCGTCCCATACCAAACGCCAATGTAACATGTAAGGACCTAATATAAATGAACTCTTACTTATTTTTGAGTGCTATATAAACACACCGTATTAGAAGCAGTGTGTTTTAATAAAGACATAAAATATCAAATATCGGTAAACGGATGCGACGCTCAACTAGCAGTTTGTAGAGGTAACTTCGCTTTGTTAGTTTATAGTTTGTGTTTACTCCACTCGTAGTTCATTGTAACGGAAATTGACTAGATAAGCGATGAAACTTTTAAATGCCTAGTGTATTAAATATTGAATTTTTTATTTGAATATATGTAAAATGAAATACGTACATTCAAATCGATCAATAGAGCTTGTGAAAGAAGGCTCGTTCAAAAGACCTAATTCACTAAATTGGTTCTCAATTTTTATTCGTAATCCCATATATAAACTCCCACAATATAAAATGTGTGAGTTCATTGGAATATATAGATCTGATCCTTATATTCTGGTAGCGTGTAATTCTGGTAGAATTTACAGTTCCATGGAACTATCCCTAAAAATCTAAAGTTAAAAATTAACAAGTACTTTGTACTTACCAATACACTGGCTAGGAATATATTTGGAGTTAACTTCTACGTGGTAGAAGCTGGAGCAAGAGGTATGATAGTGAAACCTCTTAATAGTTTTCCAAAACATCTTCCTGTCTATGATTATCATCAATTAATGTCTAAAACGTACTAAAATCATTTTAAATTTGGTTAGGTAGAAATAGAGAAGCTCAGGCAGTGAGTTATGCGCATTTCAAAAGGCCTTAAAACTACACTTGGATCGCAAGTTCTAGGCTGCACTGCTGTAGGCTCACTCTCTTCTTACAGCAATGGACCTGGCTCCAGCTCGTTGCATCCATTGAATGCTAAGTAATTTCATTTCTCCCTCTGGTTAACAGCCACATTCAGTCATCCAGTAGACTTTGCTGAAATTAAATAAATATGAGTCAACAATACTAGGTGTCTAATGCGTGTCCATCTGTTATTTAATCTATAATTGTATAACTATATGTAAGTTTGTATTGTTACTATTAATTATTGAGGCTGTAAACACTATGGTTGTCGGTTAAATCTCCACTTGAAGGAATTAATTATATTCAGTTTCTTGCTCTGGCAAGACAAATAGTGGTATTTACCTTCCACTTCTCTCTAATCCGGTTGGAATGCGGAGAATGGAGTGTCTGGACACTAAGCTTTCACTGTCTACGCTAAAGTACGTAATTTAAAAAATATGATTGTTAAGTAATATTTTTACCGATTTCTTTTTTATTGTTGTTAGTCATATAAATATACCCAAAAATTTGAAGCCAAAATTTAGTATCTTTATAAAATTCAAGCTTTTTTATTGCGTCTTGTAATAAAACAACACTCATTGAAGCTATATATATATATATATATATATATATATATATATATATATATATATATATATATATATATATATATATATATATATATATATATATATATATATATATATATATTGTTTATATTATTATTCCTGTTGTTGTCTAGTCTTAATCTGTATACTTATTTATAAGTGATTGATAAGGATGTACACTTTTATTAAATAGGTATTTATTGATTAAACACGCCTTTATCTGTTATCAAAAGACAGCTAAATATGATAAGCATATCACTTATTTATTTATAAAAGAAGTACTCACTACTCACGTAAGTAAATACGTTGCAATAATACAACAAATTAAATTTACAAAAATAATATAAAAAATATACATAATTTAAAAAAAGTTGTTAATATATCAATCATTGTTAATATATCAGAAAAGCCATATTTAGGATGTTTGTACTAATATTATAAAGCTTGTTTGAAAAAGCGCACTAACCTCAGGAACAACTGTATCAAATTGCAATATATATTGTACCATTGACAGCTAATAAATAAGCAAATAAATTAGGTTAATCTTATCGGTAAACCAGCAGGCCGAGCTATCTCGGGCTCTTAGAATAGATAATATTCTATATTTCTTAATTATTTCCACTTGGTCACGCGAGCAGAGATGCAGGTAAAATATAACTAAAAATCAAAACCAGCCCTTTTAAGATAGAGCACGAGGCCGCGGCCACTCAATAAGAAATGCCATGAAATTGACGTGAAAGTTAAGAATGGAATTTGACCTACCCCCCCCCCCCCCCAACCCCCTCCTTTTTTCTACTAATCTTTTCCCCTCTTATCCTTGGCTTTCCCACAAAATGGGTTTTGGAGGTCAGATGGCAATCGCTCCATTAATTAATATTAACTATCAATGCAACTTATTTTACAGAATAGAAAAAAAAAAATTTAAGATCACTGAAATATTTAGGATATTTGTACTAATATTAAAAAGCTTGTTTGATACAGAGCACTGCCCTCAGGAATCAAATTTCAATATATATTGTACTATTTATAGCTAATAAATAAACAAATAAATTGGCTTAATCTTATCTGTGAACCAGCAGTCCGAGCTATCTCGGGCTCTTAGAATAGATAATGTTCTGTATTTCTTAGTTGTTTCCACTTGGTCACGCGAGCAGAGATGCAGGTGAAATATAGCTAAAAATCAAAACCCAGCTCTTTTAAGATAGAGCACGAGGCCGCGGCCACTCAATACGCAATGTCATGAAATTGACGTGAAAGTTAAGAATGGAATATCTTAACAATATTCTGCCTACTTTAGTACCTAGGGTAGGTACTAAAGTATGCAGAATATTCAAATAGAATTCAGAATAGTCAAATATAGTAAATACATAAAGTAACAGCATTGCATTGCTGCAAAGATATTATAAACAATTATGTATGTATCAATACCTACTCAGTACTATGAAGAGCATCGCAATTGCGCCGTTACGGTGTAATATATATTATGTACGTATACCAGTAGCGAAGAGTGGAATTTTTAAAAATAAAGGTAAACCGATGTCGAAAAAGACAGGAAAAATAAATTCAATCAGTATATTAAAAAAAAAATCACTTTTGTTAGTTTACAAAGTTTCTGTACTCAGCAAATATTTTATGGTTTCTATTCCATGAAATAAAATTTATTTATAGTGAGATTAGATATTGTGAGTCATTAAACGTTATTTACTATTTCTTAATTTATTTATAAGATTTATAAAAGGTAAACCGATGGGAATCGTGTTATATGGACGCTTCCCCACTGATGGCTGATGTATCCCTGTATAACATGTCCTTATATACAATAGTACCTGTATGTAGATTTTGTATGTACGAAAAATAGTAGTACTAAACGATTATGATCCACTTTCTGTTCTCAGCTGTTATAGTTTCTTTTGTTATTGCAAGGTGTTGAAGGATTTTTAATGAATGAATAAATTTCAGAATATATTAGATAGAACAACTATGGTATACTTGAACTGTTAACTTTATTAAGTTTAAACGAGTTTGCTCATAAATTATATATGTTAAACGGAAAGATACCTCTAATGGGGTCGCTATGATATATATGAATGAACATAATGAGAACTTGTTTAAAAACTATGCAACAAATAATATTATTATATTTGTAACGCTGAACTATAATAACTATTTATATTGAATAGTAATTGATTGAGTTAATGATCTTTTTATTTTTGGAAAGTAGGATGATGGAAGTTAATATTTTAAATATTTATAAAAAAAAATTAACTAAAATTTCTAAATGTGTTCCAAATGACATCTTCAACTCAACCTACAAACTTAAGCAAAAATTAAACAAAACTTAAACATTTGAACGTCATTCATACAGTCTAATCGAGGACCTCCTCCTTTTTAAAGTTGGTCAAAAATACCAAATTCTCCACTACAATAACTGGAAGTCAAGACGTCAATTGATATTTTTTCCTATAAAGCATGAAAATGGAGAACAAATAAAGAGCACTGATAAATTTCCGTCTCGTACAACTGTAATCACCGACGTTAAATAAATTGCTAACAATTAATTGGACTTACAACTTAACTAATGCAATGAAAATAGAACTCATTTATTATTTCTTCTTGCTTTCTTGATGGATATAAATTTAATTTCTTATATAAATAATATATTTTGGAGGAATTGTATTTGAATGAATTAATATTAAAGAAAATTATAAAGACCAAATTGTAATTAATAATTCAGAAAGTAAATTAAGGAATTTAATTCTTATAACATTTAGCATTAGTTTTTACTTGACTTGTGTATGACACATGACACGTTTTAAGTATCTGAGGTAATTTTGACCATCGAATCGACGCAGTCCATGTGATGTTATATAATGTTATAGCTTCCCTCGATAACAGGACTATCCGAAAAGCAGATCTTGAGATTGGCGCGCTTACTGTTAGTATAGATTATGTATAGGTACGCAATAAATACTACATTCTCGGTTAGTGTCAATAAAAATCATATTGCAGTACATATCATTTGTAAACAGAAAAAATATTGATTGTTTCATAATTGATAATAATTAAAGATTTTAATTAAAAATATTTAACTTATACGTCATACACACCAAGTACTGTTTTTGATGAAATAAAAAATTCGTCAGCTAAATAAATCCGTTTGAAATTTTTCGATAATATGTAAAGAGAAGTGTAAGATGCCGAAAAGCCAACTGTCAGACCTAAATCATATGAGAAAATGTCTTCGGACGTCCCTCAGTCAGGAATACTGGAAATTTTACGTCTAAAGATACGATTTTATTTTTTTAGGCATATTTTTGCGTGACAAAGTTGGTACACGAAAATTAATCTTTAGTTTTATTTTTATATATAAATTGATTTTTATATTAAATAAGCCTTATATTATTTATGGACAATTCTATAATAAAACAAGACACATGTTTTGTAACATGTAACATATAAACTGTCTCAAAAGTTGAGCGGAATGTAAAGGACAGAGGGTCTTAGCAATAGCATCTCTCTGCCTACCCTGTTATATACAGTATACAGCTATAAGAGAACTAATATTTAAGTAATAAAATAGCATAGCCCACAGCTTTGCTCACGTAGACTACAATTATCCAAACAAATATTTGAGACAATACATGGTAATAAAATTGACACATCTATTGATACATAGTGAAAAACGAATTGCTTCTATTTCTGAATCCTATATTGATTCAATCTTTAAACATAAAACTATTTCGTTAATGAATTACTTCTCTGCTGTACATTAAAATATGTAATTATTTTAATTTAATTTAGGTAAATATCATGTTGTATCTTCATCTTCAGTGCAAATAATGGGAAAAGCCCTTTATTTGGGGTCGGCCCAACATCTAGCCCCCGCCAAATTTAGCATGCCGGTACCATCGCAGTCAACTTTCCACCATCTTACCTACTATGGGTGCGACTTTGAAAGTTCGTCTGATATACTCGTTTCGTATTTTATCAAGTCTTGTAACTCCTGCAGCCCATCGAAGCATTTTCATTTCATTGACGTGTATTTTTTGTTCATGCTATTTTTTGACTGCCCAACATTCTTCACCATACAACATAGCTGGTCGTACTGCTCTTTTATACACTTTACCGTTTAATTGTTTTGGCATCTTTGGGTCACAAAGCGATGGAGCATTCTCTACTTATGCCAGGTAGTATTTATCCTATGGGTAACGTCCGCGTCTACACTGGGGTCCACACTCAGCATTGAGTTTTGTCATGTTCGGTCTGGGCATGTTTGGTGAGATAGTTTATAGACAAGTTAAACATATTGTAATTATATATTTGTTTTATTTTGGTGGTTCAGTTTCAATAGTGATATTCACCATGGATACGTGTATATATGTATCTTTGTTTATTTAGTTCTTGCTACCGTGAAAAATTACTGTAAAATAATTTTAAAGACAACCAACCGTGTTAGTGCTGGATATAAACTTTACTTGGCATGTAACCTACCTTAACGAGTGTAAGGAAGGTAGAATTTTATTTTTTACTTTGTTCGCGTGGACTTTGTGATACTTGCCACCCATTGTAATTGCAAATGGGTCAAAATTGTTCGTCTGTCTGTTTTGCACCTGCAACTTATTTATTTTTTATGATTTTGATTTCCACACATTTTTATCTTTTAAATATTTATGCATTCAGTAGTACAGTAAGTAAATATAAAATGTCTTCCGCAACATTATGCTTAGAACAGTAGATATTTGGGAGGACAAATAAAAATCTTTTGATTTCGACCTAGGAGAAGCCATAGATAAAAAATTTATAATGATATAAAAAATATATAATGACAGTAATTTAAAGTTAATTTATTCTGTGCTCAAACAAAACACAAATTAAATTATTCCTATCCACAAAGTAATAGCGAGGGACTAAATTACACACTATCTTAATGAAAAGTGAAATAATATATTATATTACATAACAGCTGCCGAGTTCCAAGTTATTTCTAGCTTTGCTTGAAAATTCAGAACTGTCACATTTAAGTCACGAATGTACTCTTAATGTTATATTTTATGCATACGTTCATATAATATATACAGTACTTAGCTATTTATTGGTTGTTATTTAGGAAAATAAATATACAATTTTAACTTGAATGAGCGGCCTTAATTTAATTTTTAGATTCTTAATATACATTTTCATACATAATTGTTTGAAGACATTTGTTTTTTATATATATATATATATATATATATATATATATATATATATATATATATATATATATATATATATATATATATATATTAATTGTTTGTGTCAGTGTATGTAGCAGTAACATGAGATGAGACTGAAAATTAGTTTTGTTAACCTCTTTAGTACTTATTGGGTAAATACTTATTGGGTAAAATGTAATAATAGTTAATTTATATATTTCACGCCTATCTTCTCATGGTAATTGTGTTGCTTAATAATAAAACTCTACGTAACTATACGTTAAAATATTCACTTGCTTTTATTATAAGTTTTTACAATCAAACCAATTGGATGTTACGACCGAGCAATTATTTGACAAGGTATGTCCTGTGAGGCATTACGTATACGTTTAAAACTACTGTTAATGGAACTTTCGAATTATAAATTCGAAGAAAAAAAAGTTATTAGTGATAAAAAATCTTTACTGTATAATTACATCATTTTTACCCGTGAAATTCACATTTACATTGTACCTATTAAATTAATATTGCTGTAAACACATTATTATGTTAATTATCTGTGGAAAAACACAACCCTTTACACAGGTAAAAGACAGCTTTTGTCTAGAAATTTACCTCTACCAACGCACCGTGAAAACGGCAATGTGACAGTACATTATCCTCCCTCAAATATTTGCTATGCCGACGCAAAACTCTCATCCCTTTAAATACGCTTAAAACTCTTTGTAGAGGACTGCACAATGCTTAATAAAATATAGCAGGTTCTTTCATAATATTTGTCAAACAATATAAAATTTGAGTCCATCATGGCGCAGTGAGACAACGTTTGACTGTAAGCACAGTAGTAATGGGCTCTATATTCACTCAAGGGAATTAATGTTAAATAGTTGAGTATTGAGTTGTCTTTCATAACACAATGTGACGAAAATGGGGGAAATACCAAATTTTTAAAACAAGGTTCTCTGCACCTATCCTTCATCATGCAGATAAAAGCGAGTAATATTGATAGAGAGGAATAAAAGTCTACTTACGGTTAACACTGAGTGTAATCAACACCACTTCAAATGCACATGTAACATAAACATATACACAGTAAAACACGATAATTAAGCCCTTATAGCCAATAAAAAGTCAACCACAAACATATAATATAAAATAGAATATGATTATAAATACAACAAACGAAAATAATAGCAAAAACGAAAAGAGCCCATCGATTGGCAAGTATCGACTGTTAGTTTATATTTTATCATCTACATCATCTTGGTTCAGTCGACGGCTGTCGTTTATGAATATATATATATATATATATATATATATATATATATATATATATATATATATATATATATATATATATATATATATATATATATAAATATATATATATATATATATATATATATATATATATATATATATATATATATATATATATATATATAATATATATATATATATATATATATATATATATATATATATATATATATATATATATATATATATATGTATCCTAAATAAATGATAAATAATAAAAAATGTTCTCTAAAAACGTATAGATATGTGTTAGTGGCCATGTAATATAGCGAAAATTCATTGCGAGTTAAAGTTTCATAGCAGAAAAACATAGTTGCTATTATGTACAATATTACTATATGATGTGAATAAATAACATTTTAAACACATTGCTTTTATCTAAGAACGTCTTATTACAAATGCTGGGAGCAATAAATAGTCTGTATCACAATTTCGTAGACGCTCGTCGGGTAATTGGCGTGAAAACGCGATCCATTTTCACAGAAATGATGAACACAGAAAATTTATATTTTCACAAAAATGCTTCGCATTATAATATATATTTTTTTCATTTTCTTCATGATTACTTAGAGATAGTGTTAACGCAATGTCCCATTGCGTTATAAGATTAAACTGGAAAAACAAAAATGCTATCTTACATGAAGTAATATTTTTAAAATCACACAATATAAAGACTAAATTCAAGACGTCCATATATTAAACAAGTTATTAATAATTAGATTAAGTGCATAGTGTATTTCTTTTCAAATCTACTTTAGGCACATGTCTTCAATGTTCAATATATTTGTCATGAAAGGTGGGTCGGTGTTGAATAGTGTACAAGATAAAAAGTGTCTCCAGCACAATTATGTAATGCTTTAGGGACTCTTGATTTTTCCTCTGAAAGAAGTATATTGAGACTGAAAATCTTACACACAAAAGCTATTTTTTATTTTTATATATTTTTATCATTTCTTTATCATACATTATTACGTTCATATATAGACAGTGGGCCTAATAACATTCGTTTTTACTTTTTCGACCAAACATCGGTTGACATTGTGCGTTGAATGGCTTAGGGCAATGCCATACTTAAACTAACTTGACCGTGAAATTAAATATAGAAAGGGCTGGTGCGGTACAAGTGGTGTCTTAAATCTGACAAATTTCTATTTTATATAGAAAATCTCAACAAACAAAATGTAGCCACAGCTGAACTTACTCATACTTCATCGTAATTATCAATTATCGTTTCGCCATTATGGAATTACCTTATCAATGTTTATTTTCACTTTTATTTCAGTGTCTATATTAATATGGTCCAATTCATATTACGACTAGCTTCAAAATGAGATAACATAGTTTCAAAAACTTTTAAGTTACTATTGGAGAAACTAGAAAGTCATATCTTACTATGGAAATGTGGAGTCAAAGAATATTTTTAAAGTTTAAGTTCAACATAAGCTTCTCGATAGAAATATTTATATAAAACTTAATAATAATTTTATGAAGCTGACGTATTTCGTCGTCTTTAACATATTTTAAAAAAAATATGAGTTGAAGCCCTCAACTTCGTTTGAGTGAAAATCAACTCAAGGAATCTACTTATATGTCAAATTTCTTTCTACATCCAGTAGTTAGTTAGTTAGGTAGATTTTACGTTTACGCTCAATGACTTAGTAATAATTGGGAGAAAAAGAAAGAGTTCTAGTCCGCTTCTTCATTTGCCTGTACCATATACATTTATTTAACAAGACAATTTACTACAATAATATTAGAAAAATTGTCCAAAATCATTTTATTTACTGCAGGTATTGTTGCCAGAAACAAAGCTCTCTTTATTTTCAGTAGGCTTTATCCTCTTATCTGCAAGCAGAGTAAATTGTTACTTAGACATAAGCTGACACTATACAAAACTTGTGTAAGACCTGTCCTCACTTATGCTAGTGTCGTCTTCGCACACACTAAGCTGAATGCCCTTTAAAATGTTCAGAATAAATTCTTGCGAATCGCGTCAGGTTGCCCCTGGTTCGTTCGCAATGTCGACCTTCATAGAGACTTCGAACCGGAATCGATTCAAGAGTACTGCAAAGGCTTATCCAGGCGCTACTTCGCGCAGCTAATCACGCGAACCCCCTTATCGTACAGGCGTGTGACTACACCCCTTACACTAAAACTAAGCTCAGACGCCCTGCGTAGTGTTCTATTAGACCCAGATGATCCCATTACAGTTGCTAATGCCCCATATGTAAGTAGGAAGCACAAAACACATACACGACACTCACACCGCCGTCGACGGAAACGACGACGAAGTCCAGCATATTTGACGTCCCGTCCACGCGTTGGCGTGGCTGGGCCCAGCGGTTAGGTACTACTAGGTCCCTGCAGATTAGTCTAAGTTTCTCCAGCCGCGTCTTCAACAGCATTAAATTCACAACAAAAAAAATGCAGGATAATGCCTGCATTTTTTTTTAAATGTTTATTTATTGCGCCTGTGTGCGCTTCTTAGCCAACCCATCCTATGGTAAAAATTTACCTATTGTGTTCGTGTTTCATCTATAACATACATACATATAATATGTTATGCGTATTCCCAAATTGTACATACAATTGAATATATATGAATAATTTATATATGTGAAAAATTTCCCTATTTCCATCGGTACGCTTCAGCTTTTCTTAACATACCAAACCCACTTGGGATCCAATATTTACATAGTGATATAAATTTCGAAAAATTCTAATATAAGCTGTTAATATAAGCATATCACATATACAACTATTATAATAATATATAATAATTATTGTATATGTGATATATTTATAAGCAACTATTTTTGCTATTTGTACTTTATTAGAAATGACTGGATTGGATTGTGTTTTACGTAACTTTTTACTCATCTTCTTAGATATCTATAAATCTATATATAAAGTACAGAGACGCTAATCTAAACTAACCAGTTAACTGAGTATGCTTGAGAGGCACTTTTTTATGGCGACGTTTTTTTTTGTTCCTACTTAATGTAAATCGTATGAGAGCTCTCTTATATCTTACAGATATTTAGTAGAATTTATATATAACATACATTACCTCGTCTTTGTATACAATTGTACATGATTCAACTTTGATTTGCTATATTTTACTGAACAGAAAATACAATTTTATATTTTGAATATCAACTTTTTTCCCTTGTGAGATTGTAACTACAATAATCATGCAAAATTATATTGTTAAACTTTTCAGCCGTTCCAAAAGTGTATGTAAATTCATATAAACAATATAAAATTAACCCATAAATTCCAATTTCATAGACAGAAACATTCTGCATCGAACAATCGTAACTCACATTTGCATTTGTCGATTATAAAAAATATTCCCAGCAAAAGAGAGGAGGCAAAATTTTTATCCATTTATATATTTTTTTGTATATGTAAATGAATATAAATGACTGTTGTGGATTTTTTTAGCTTCACATTTTATCTCACATATGGCATGGATAGTCAGAGAGAATCACGTGTCCAGGACTCAAGACACTCCATTCTTCTCTTTCCGGTTAATTTCGAGGCTTTGTGTTTTAAGTGGTGGATTTAAACGCTGCACGTTATTTTGCTAGTTTGAAGAATTTAAAATAATTTTACTCTCTTCCTGTGGGGTTCCTTGGGTCTACGAATCACTGTACGTGTCGTACATGCCAGACACTGTCCCACTGACTCAGTGGCATTAGCCTCTAGATTTGCTTTAATCTATCCGTTAAGCTTTAAGATATTGCCAAATGATTTCACTGTATATATATAAACGAGTTTCCTACTGTAGGAAAGGTAATTAATGTATACACAATTAACATTTAATAACACAAACATATATACATAGCTTTATCCCTAGCGGGGTAGTCAGAGAGAACGGAGCGCCAAACGCTGCGGTACCTGCATACCTCTATCGCCTCGTCCACTGTCATCTCCTGTAACCTCTTCATACATGCTCTCCGGGGCGTATATATCTTTTTTACCATTCTTTCATCACTCATTCTCTCGACGTGCCGAAACCACCTGAGCACATACTTCTTCATTCTTACTATGCAATCTTCGCTGGTACGTACCATTCTGTGTATCTCTTCGTTGCAGATTCGGTCAGTTAAGCTGACTCTATATGTCCTCCGAAGACATTGCATCTCCACAGCATTCATCTTTGTTATAGTTAGTTAATTATGCAATTTGGCTCGATATTATTTCTATCCATTGTTTTTGGATAGGACAATCCGAGCGGTCAGTGACGTGTTCAACGGTTTCCTTGCTTATGAGAATTCCCAATTCTCTCAACCCAATACTTGAAATGTGTCTTCACAGTTTAGCTTATTAACGCGTTATCCATCTACAAAATGTCTGACATCGCTGGTATGCTAAAAATAATAGAATATATACTTTCTTTTGTCTGTTTTTTTAAAATTCTAAGACACGTGACAAATAAAAAACTGTTAAATCAAATTTATATCACCCTAGCGCAATCAATACTAGGATATTGTATCCCTATATGGGGTGGTGCATCTAATTTTTGCTTGTTATGTTTTTTATGTAGCGTGTTATGTTTTTTAAGCCTTTTAGATTCCCTACTGACAGAATTTATAATTATTGCCAATTGTTAACCGTTCGAAAGCTATATATATTGCAGAGTATCTTAAAAGTGCATAGAATCACTGCAAATGATTCGCAAAAACAGTATAAAAGAAGAAATGTAACAGCATATATTCCTCCTATGAGAACTAAATTTGGCAATAAACAGCTTCAAAATCAGTCGAGATTTCTTTATAATAAAATAAATAAAATCTTAAACATTAATCCTATGAGCTCTTATCAGTCCAAAAAAATATTAACTGCCTGGCTACTAACGTTAAACTACGATGACATAGAAGCCTTAATGGTACACTAATATACACACACACACACACACACACACACACCACAAACACACACACACACACACAATCACACACAATCACAATCACACACACACACATACACACAATGCATGCACGTATGCTTATCATACTCTTTTTGCCCATTTCTTTCATAATTAAATTAAATTAAATTAAGTTAGGTTAGATATAAGATATTTATTGTATAGATATTTATTTCCACAAATGTATGAAGTTTTATGGAAGAGCGGGGCCTCCTGACACAAGTACTAGTGCTATACTAGTAACTTACTGGGTTGGTCTCATTACTTCGCATGTTAAAGAAAATGTTGATACTGAAATAAATATATTTATTTTTTTTTTTTTTTGATTATATATGATACTGGCACGACCAATAAATAACCACAGCAGTCGAATAAAATTATTAGAAATAATAAATATCGCCTCAGCAAATTTGAATATCCTATTGGCATATAAAAATTAAATATCTGTGTGACGGAGGTTCAAAACAACCCAACTAAAGTATTATAAACAAAGAAATACTACAATTCACAACTGGACAATTTTAATTGGTAAATATAATTTTTTTAAAAGCGTTTGACTTTCATAGTGACTGTCATGACAAACAATCCAACGCGATCAGCGTAGAACGGAGTGTCTCAACACTAGGTTTGCCTTTTTAACTACCTGCTGAAAGTCTCAATGACAATAGATAAATTAAAATACTAAGGATAGAAACATAAAGTTCACGCAAACGAAGTCGTGGGACTGCTACTAGTACCCACTATATATGTACTATATGTTTTTGTTACAGTAACTTCCCCTAAGCTTACTACATAAATTAAATAAGATTTTTTTTTATTTTCATTATTAGCAAGAAAGATAGAGTTATTTATGAACTGACTAAAATGACTAAAATATTGCTATAATAATAAGCGAGAGCCAAATTGTAATGATTTCATTTGCCTATTTAAGACATCGAAAGGAATATAAGTTGAGAATTTCGTAAGTTTAGAAATTTGTATAAGAATTTCGACGTAGCTGAACAAGAACAAATGGCTTAATTACTTAAGCTTAGACGGTTTCCAAGAGGCGTGGGCTCGAATCCGGCTACATTGATATTGTATATACTTCGAAATAGTTTAGTAAAAAGCAGTTCTGAATATATGAATGTGAAGGTGAAGTACACAATGATGAAATATATCAACTATAATGATAAATTGAATCATATTCATTTATTCCATGTCCTGTTGGTAATCTATGAAAAAATTTATTATTAATTTATAATTTTGACACAAAAATATTTGCCATTCGTATTTTTTATATTCCATTTGAAGTTATAACGTGATAAAATATACATAAACGACAACAAAGCTTCAATTCCAATATGTGTCGTGTACACAAGATAAGCTCGACTTGACCCGACGTCTATGAGGTTTAATTATGCATAGTGCATCAACGTTTATATTTGGACATACAACTGCTATAAGACATCTGAGGGACGTTAGAGGTAACAACTATACAATTGAAAATGAGTCAATATTTACATTGACCATGGACTTTATTGGTTGTACGTACCTAGGATATACTAGACTGTACTCGTACGTTTGAATTGATATTTAAAGTTGGCTACTGTAATTTTCGGATATATTAAAATGTTTATATCAGTTCTAGCATTATAATATAGTATTACGTCCATTAGACACATGTTTATATCACTAATGTAGAATATATTAAACCAAAAAAATATAACCTGTTTCATTTTCCCTTTACCCTAATGGTGTCTTAGATTTTTTATAAATATTTAAGTAAATGTTTTTCCCCGGCTCCGATAGGAAGCTATTTGCATAAAGAGACGGAAACGATGCGTATCCAGCATTCGAGGCATTTGCATTTTAAATTATAGAAACGTAGACAGATCGCACGATACAGTCGCCCTGCTCCCGCAATCAAGCCTGCTCATCATATAGCACATATTGGAAAACCTTTAAGATAATGAGTTTTATATATGCTTTTACTTAGTAATATATCCACATCTGAAGCCCCTGTGGCGCTGACTTCCCAGCTAACTCACAGCTAACTGTCTGATTTCCCCCTCAAGAAAATTTCCCCATTCTGGTAGGCAAATTGTGTTGCGGCGTTGAGTTCCGCAATGTCATATATATGCAAACTGGGTACAACATATATATGCAAAAAAGAAAATAATTTGTATACAACATTACCAGGAGTGCGATTGCCTTAGAGTAGGTGTGAAATTATTCGTCTATGC
Source organism: Dione juno (assembly GCA_037127375.1). Taxonomy (NCBI): domain Eukaryota; kingdom Metazoa; phylum Arthropoda; class Insecta; order Lepidoptera; family Nymphalidae; genus Dione; species Dione juno. The sequence goes on from JAXRJS010000052.1 coordinate 6,374,216, forward strand.
GCTACGGTAGCTAGTGACGCAATTAATTAAGGAACAACTTGGGAACTTGGTACGTTCATAATGTGTTCTTGTTACAGGTATGAAGGAGACAGCGAGTTATATCGGTTAATTTGTTTTGTCAGTTTGCTTTAACTTGTTGTAGTAAGTATATAATACAAGGCCTTTAACGTTTATTTTATAGTAATTTATGGGTATACTGATAGCTATTCTATATTATGAAGATATATGACAACAGATTCGTATGTGTAGTTACATATTATGTTGTATTTTTTTGTATCATTTACGCCTTGTAGCGCAGTGGGACAGTATCTGACGGTATTTTTTTATCCTTAGTGTGGATTATAACTTTAAAAAAAATCATCAAAAACAGTATCTGACAGATTCGATCACTCCGTCCACAATGACTATAATGAAATGTTCGAAACGTCGGATTTCCAGAAAACGTCAATATACGCGATTAATCCGGTCAAACTGTTTTATTTAATATGTATAAATATCGCGAAAACCAAAGATTACTTACTATACTATACTACTAGACTACTAGACTACATACTAGACCACTTATTATAATGAAATTATTTTCATACCCCAGCTCTGGTAGACAAAGTGCGGCGTTAAGTTCCGCAACTCAACATGTAATGTGTGAAAATTGAGGGGAAAGTGAGGAAAGACAGACATTTAAAATAAATAATAGGGCATTTCTGGTACATATTTATAAAAAATATGATTACAGTATTAGATGCATCCTTCTACTGACTGCCACGATGTACATATAAGGTGATAAAAGTAAAATAGTGAAACTGTATCACAGGAGCAGAAGCTTTATTATACAATAAACATGTAGCTTAATTGGATAGAACGTTTGTATGTGTGTAGGTAACTACTATATATATTCATCATTTATTTAATATATTATTCATATATTACAATATAATAATTGATTTATTTATTTATTAATATAAAATAAAACTTACTTTAAAACGTATATAAGATTAATTAATAGAATTTATATATTTTATCATATCACAAAAATTAGAGCTAACAGTCGATGCTTACCATCCGATGCGCTCTTTTCGTTTTTGCTATTATATTTTTTCTCGTGTTCTATTCTCTATTATATATTTGTGGTTGACTTTGTAATAACTATATTGTGTTAAATTATCGTGTTTTCCTACTTATATGTTTATAGTACATATTCTTTTAAAGCGGTTTTGAATATACTCAATGCTAACCGTGAGTAGACTTTTGATCCTTCCATCAACTACTACTTCCATATACTACGAGTACATGTGCTATTGAAATGTTACTGCGTAAAAAAAAGTTATATAGAATTTCAAAGGTCTATTTCAGTTTTATTTATTATTCATCCAGAAAAAAAGTTATAATTATAAAATAAGTACTTCGATTTTACAAAAAAAATATAATTTAATTCCAATAACCTCATGCTCGCTTCGCTCGCTCACCCCCACTCGCATCTTATTATCAATTTTTAGAACAAGATTTCAAGGATAATGGCGTCATTTTTTGTCATAACACAATAATCCATCATACACGTTAAATATGATTTCACGTGGCTGTATGAGTATAAGCTATAGAAATGACTCGCACGCAACTTTCGTCGTTGTCATATGATCAATCCACCGTCATCAGTTTTCCGTCATCCGTCATCTATCAGTGTTCTTACGTTCCCTTTATAATTTCTCCATCCAACATGGAAATGATAAAATTAATTGTCTTCAATGGACACGCTCGAAATATTATAAACAAATTAATATAAACTAAACTAGTCTAAACTACATAGTCAACGAAAAAAAGATGACCGAATGGTAATAAATTATAAAAATAACTCGCACAAAATTTTTTTATATAATAGAAAGTAAGATAAGCACGTAAATTGACAGTATTATAAGAAATAAATATAATAAAAGTCTTATATACGAAAACCTATCAATATAGCTCAGTGGATATGAATGTAATGGCACTCATTTGATTCCGGACCAACGAACTACGAAATCACTCACTTTCTGTTATCCAGATTACATATAAAGTAAGGCGATTGCAGATTGCCAATGTTAAATAATGGTTTTAATGTGTTCAGACAGATGTACTCAATGATGTAATTTAAATTCAAACGGGACGCGGAGAATCCTATATCCTAACCTGCATATACAGGAAAAGGCTATATACGTGAAAATCGTCATAAAGTTTGACATATTCATAAATACGACTAAAGGTCAAAACATACTCTAGAATTTCAAGAAATTCACTATAAATCGTTTAATATTTTCAAAAACTTTGATCTCTCTCATGTGAATTCAGCTTTATTTTTATTTGTTGAGGCAAAATATTTCAATTCAGTGGTTATAACAGTAATATTAACCGACGGGTGTATGAATTAAATAGCATAGAGATGTAACACACCATTTGTCAGCTCCACAAAATTGTGTGGCTGATTCTTGACTGTTTCGGTTCATCTTCCATTTGCATTCCATTTTGTAGCCACATTCCACGCTAGTATCAAAAACACTAGACATTTGACAGTCACTACATTAAATATATTAGTAATGTCATAATCATATAAGTACTGTGTGCTATGTACTTGTGATTTTTATATAGTTTAATAATTACACACAACATATATTAAGTAAAATATTAAAATCTAAATTTCATGACACAATATATGATCAATATTATATTTTTTTAAACAATAAAAAGAATATTAATAAATAAATTCGCATCTTCAGTCGTATAATATAAATAACAGAAAACTTAAATACAATCAATATATAGTTATTTAAAATTGGAAACATTACATACTTGTAATTAACACTAACTGCTTTTTTACCACAAATAAGAGTCGCTAATAAATTAAATTTCTTAAACAACACGTGGCCGTAATCGCGACTTTTGTCGGCTCGATTCCCCTTTCGTAGAATACCGTCAGATAACATGTAATACTGTGCAGCTGGAATATAGCGTAAAGCTAAACAGAAATACTTTTTCCAAGTAAAATCGCCATTATTAATTACTTAGCTATAAAGTGATACGAATGATGGAATGGAAAGTTAGTTCCAGTTAGCATTGATTAAGCTTAGGTAATAAAATTCAAGATGACCTTGGTATTAACTAGTAATATAATAATCATTATTCTTTTTGTTTCTTTTTCAATTTCACGCGTTATTTTGAATATAGCAGGATAGGTGGAGAGCTAACTTCTCTATGCCATTGCACGTTTAGTGGCGGAACTCAACGACTCGGACTAGAACTAATCTTGCCTGGAAAGAATCTTGCCTAGAAATAATCTTGATACTGGGAACAGAATCCACTATCGTCGTATTTAAGGCAGCCATCGTGCCGTCATGGATATCGTATTGATCTCATTGATAATTTATTTCTAGAAAATTCATAATTACTGTCAAACTTTAAAAAGATGTATAATGTATTGTAGTTAAAATTAAGCAAAGCAAGATTTTTACAATGAGAGTTAAAATATAGCTAATAGTTATTATATTAGAACTAAGAAATATTTCCAATTAATTTTTTTGGATATTCTATTATTTATATTAATTTATTTTATTATTTTTATCATTTATTTTATTTTTGGATATCCTTTTCATTAATTTTTTTACACGAACATAAATTTATTTTATCTCAACTGGATGTTTTTAAGTTGTCGTCTTAACCAATATTTAACAAGTTGTTAATTATAAATTAATAACACATAAGAAGTAATAACGAAAATAAAGTGATTTTCTATTAATAATAATCCATTTCAAATTTTTCAGCTTAATGGTATCCGTTGATAGTACCATTAGCTACTATTCGAATGGATTTAACCAAGCGTACCCAAGTTGCCTCAAATATATGCTCCAATTAAAAAATTTAAGCAAAATCAAGCCATTTTCACTGAGTTTAAAGTCCAAAATGCTATGAATTTGTGTGTTAAGGAAAATTAGACAACTTTAAACAGATATTAGTATCCAAATACGGTTACACGCAAATGTGGAAAAGTTTGAAGGAAGCAAAGTGTCTGTAGTTTTTGATTTGTATTTGTATCATTTAATGAAATATATAGTGCTGTAGATCTTAAGCTAGAAATTATATTAGTAAAGTACTTACTGGTAATAAAATAATATATATTTTTCTAATATATTATAATCTATATTATATAAGAAGAATATTATCTAAAGTTAATAAATTTAGATTTTTTTATTATCCCCCTTAACATTGTTTGCCACATATAGCAGGGTAGATATAGAGAAGGCCTAGTTTAATACTCTATTCTTCGACTATCGTGATTTCGAGCACAAAGAAGCATGCATCTTGAATGACAGAAATATGACTAAATAAAGTATAACATGAAGTTAGGCGAAAAGCATAAAACGAAGTGTCTAGACACTAAATTCTCTTCACTAACCTTGCTTTATACGGGATAGAACGTGAAAATTTAAAAATATTGAAACGGTATGTAATAAAACGCAGCGATGAATCAACACTTATTTATATTTGTTTATAAATTTGAACAGAGTTACGGCTTATAATGGTGTTCGTTATAAGAATGCCCCCAAAATGAGGTAGATGGCTTATTTAAACACTTGTCCCCACCCACATTGGGAGGGGTACAAGGTTGACTTTCAATATAGGCAATGGCTGGCTTGGCTGGCTTGGCTGGCTTAGCTGGCTTGGCTAGGCTGGCGTGGCTAGTTAGACTGGCGTGGCTGGCTAGGCTGGCGTGGCTGGCTAGGCTGGCGTGGCTGGCTAGGCTGGCGTGGCTGGCTAGGCTGGCGTGGCTGGCTAGGCTGGCGTGGCTGGCTAGGCTGGCGTGGCTGGCGTGGCTGGCGTGGCTGGCGTGGCTGGCGTGGCTGGCGTGGCTGGCGTGGCTGGCGTGGCTGGCGTGGCTGGCAAGGCTGGCTGTCTTTGTCTAGCATATACGGCTTATCGTTACAATATATATTAAAAATGACTTAGCTAATTAGTGGCGGAAAAAATTAACGATCCTAGACATTTTTCATTTATCTTTCTTATTTAAATTTTTATAGCCTGCTATAGCAAAACAATTTCAGCAAGCAAATAAAACTCTCCGTATTTATATTTACAGAGCAGAGTCGCTATCTGCCGCGCGGATCTAGCTTCCGGTACAGACACCTATTCAGAACAAAGCTCCGCTTGCCCTATTTAAAACTAACTACGCGGTTTTCAATTATTTCACGTTCATGTTTGTAGGTTATTTGCTCAATGAATTCTGTTGATTGATTTGTAATGAGATGGGGTTTTTTTTATAAATGAGAACATTTTTTTTGATTCATAATTTAAATAAAAAGCTAATAAGCACTTATGAGAAATATTAGATCTAATAATCCATATATATACCTACATATGAAATTGTTCTGTTTGTGCTTATATTAAACTTAGCTTTTAAAATATATTTGCTATTTAATTGGATAGTAAAATATAAATAATAGCGGAAGCTTTCCCAGCTTACTTTATCAAGCTTTTTGTTTAACAATATCATTGAGCTCGTTAAGCGTGATCGATGATCATTAAAACAATAACTATTATAATAAATTAAATTGAAATGTAATTTTCGTTTGTATTATAATAGACAATTCCGTTGAATGCAGAATATATATTAAATTTCAATCTCTAAACATTAAATAGCACGGCGTTGAATAAAGTGAAATTCATATCTATATATGGTAATAATATTTAAGAATAATGCAGTATTAATAATATATGAATGCTTAACTTGATGTTATATGTAAAAAATGTTTGTTTAATTAAATTTAACTGCTGATGAATGGTACATAATATCTCTTCTTCTATTTTTAGGCATTAGTCCTGGCTTTGTTTGCATGGGTCTGCCTTCCGACTAAGCTTACTCCATTTTGCACGGTCTTTAACATCCTCAGTGGACATTCTATTGGCTCTCATGTCCTGCGCCACGACATCCAGCCATCGCTTCCTTGGGCGTCCGGGTGGTTTAACTCCAGGGAGAGACATGTCAAGGCACTTCCTTCCAACATAGTTCTCAGGTTGGCGCATAACATGGCCATACCATCTCAGGCGACGCTCTTGGAGCTTATCCGCTACGTCACGGACTGCAAGACTACCTCGAATTAATGTGTTGCGTATGCAGTCGGACCGCGTAACGCCACACATCCACCTCAGCATCTTTATCTCCGTGACGTGAAGCTCCTGAGTGTGCTGAGATAATGTTGGCCAACATTCGCTGCAGTATAAAAGAACCGGTCGGATAATGCTCTTGTATATCAGTCCCTTGAGCTTGGGCGGTATTCTGCTATCGCAGACCTACACCAGTGACCTCCCGCCATTGGCCCAAGCAGCGTTTATACGGGCATGGATGTCGTGGTCGATGCCTCCAGACTCATGCATAACGGATCCAATATATCTGAACTTCACCGACTTAAAGGCTGGCTCAGGCCCGATATGGATGGTGCTTGAGTCCGGGTTCCCGCAAGCCATGTACTCGGTCTTCGACACATTCAGTTTAAGACCACCATTCTCAAGCGCACCCTTCCAGGCGTTCACTTTACGCTCCAGTATCAGTCGGTTCTCGTCGATGAGTACAATGTCATCGGCATACATCATCAGCCACGGAGGCTGGCATTGGATGTGAGCCGAGAGAGTATCCAGCACTACATTGAATAAGAACGGACTAAGAGCTGAGCCCTGGCTTCAGGGATCCCCTTGGATCGCAATGCCCACCAGATACACTGACGTGGCACACAGTCAAAGGCCTTCTGCAGGTCCAAAAAGGCCACATGCAAAGCTCTCCCTTTTCCCTGTAAGCCTCCATCAAAGTTCTGAGGACAAAAATGGCATCTATAGTACCTGATCCTGGTTGAAACCCATACTGAGAATCGGAGACAGTACACTCTCGGCAGAGTCTGAGGCCGGTCATGTGCTCGAAGAGCTTCATGGTGTGGCTCATAATCTTAATGCCCCTATAACTACCGCAATCTTGCGATATATATGCAATACTACCCCTTCCTTTGTAAATAGTGATAATAAAGCTGTGCCGCCACTGCTGTGGCATCATTCCAGTATTCAATATACGGTCAAACAGGTCAGTAAGTATAAGCACACCAAGAGAGCCCAACGATTTCCACGCCTCGATCGGGATGTCGTCAGGTCCTACCGTTTCTCCGGTCTTCATGTGTTGAAGACAATTATGAGTTTCGTCACGGGTTATTGGAACAGCAAGTCCGAGGTTAGGAGATAATTCAGGAGGAAGACTACAAGACTGCTGAGTGTTCAGCAACTCCTTAAAGAAGCTTCTTCATCTCTCCTTCACAGAGGCAAGAATAGGAAGCAACGTGCCCCGAGAATCTTTGACACAGAGACATTTTGTAATATCCTGCGTCGCTTTATCTCGAGCACGAGCCAGTTTGTATATGAGCTTCTGCCCCTCCACAGTTTCAAGTTTATCGTATAATGGCGACAAACTTTCTCTGCAGGCCCTGGCTACAGCTCTTTTGCTGGCCCGTTTTGCTGCTATATACTCCAGTCTGTCTTCAGGAGAGTTGGAATACTGTCAATCTTTAAACGCAGCCTTGTTTTTCCGAATCACCCCCTGCACCTGGTCATTTCACTACCATGTCTCTCTGTCGATGCCACGTCCACCCTTAGTAACACCAAGAACTCACTTGCCCACCGCAATGATTGCTGCATGAAGCCGCCAAGAAGTCAGTCTGTATTCGCCCATTTAACAACCACCACTTGATCCTAGGCTTGCATTTCTCAGTAACTTTCTTTTTCGGAGAGACAATGTTGGGCCGTCAGGCTTTCGCCGAGAATAACCTTACAGTTAGTCACCCTGCCTATATGACACCGTCTAGTCAGCAAATAATCAATTTGAGTTGAGTGAGACCCGCTCTTATACGTTGTAAGGTGCTGAGGTTTCTTCTGGAAGAAAGTGTTCACGATGGCCAGATCAGACGCAATGCAGGTTTTTAGAATATTTTCTCCTTCTGCATTGCGAAGTCCATATCCAAAACCCCCGTGAACACGTTCATACACCTCAGTAACCCTACCCACGTGACCGTTTAAGTCCCCCAACTAAGACTATAGTATAGCGAAGTATAGCGAGTAGGACCTCTTCATACTGCTCCCAGAAAGTCTCCTTTTCAGCCGCGCTACAACCCACATGGGGAACATAGGCACTGATTAAGTTTGTGGTAACGCCATCACCCAGTACCCTTATCCGCATCAAGCGCATCGCAGCGACGGTCAACTTCAAGAAGCCCATTCTGTAGCTCTTCAGAAAGCACTACCGTCACACCGTTTTGGCCTGTAGGTGACCCAGTGTATATAAGGCGGTAACCATGATGTTACGAGACTTATTGCCCTTCCAGCGAGTTTCCTGGAGGAAAGCACACTTGACCCTACGTCTCATGAGTACATTTGCGAGTTCTCTGTGTGGTCCAGTTAGAGAGCTAATATTCCATGTTGCAAAGTGGAGTTTCCGTCTGGATACTAATGTCTTTGTCCGTACCTGACACGGGAACCCTTGCCCACTTGTCGCAGATATAGGGCGATGTGTCTGCGCGTCGTTTAGCGGCGACGCCCTAGCCGTACCTAGCTTTTTTCTAAACCGGTCCATTCGAGTGGCAAGTTGTCTTTAGTTAAACTCATTACTGGGAGAAACCAAGAAAGGAAAGAGAATAAGAGGCAGAAAGACTTGGAATATAGGGGAGGGACACCACTGCCATGGATTGGATGGTGTTATGAAAGTGCTCGAGGTCCCGGGATCGCGTACCCGTATGCCGAAAACCAAATATCAGACAGATAATTGGCTAGACACTCTCTGGGCTAGAATGGTACATAATATATGTATATGAAAATATATTATGTAATTTCAAATTGCTATAACTAAGAGTTGTGTATGATATATTCTACGTGCGTGCAGCAAATCTGATTTAAAGTACAGGAATTATATCTAAACCTAAACCTATAGCCTATAGCCTAGCTTATAGCCTAGCTTATAGCCTTCCTCAATAAATGGAGACAATAGAAAAACATTTTTCATTTCGAATTATCTCGTTCAACTAAACAAACTCTTCAAGTACATAATAGTTGTATATATAGTAAATAGATATGTAATCTAAGCTACAAATACGGTGTCCGTATTTCAAATTTATTCATCTCTTAGGATATTATTAAGAAATTTTACTATATATTATGTAAGTACATTTGTTTTTCCATAGTATCTCCCTTTATTTTATTAATCACATAACTATTTCTCATTTTACTCTATCTCTCATTGCTTTCATCGATGAGTTCTTACCATAGACGAAAACTGAATTTAGGATCCTAATTCTCCAATCCTCCAAGATAAATATAAGTTCAAATAAATATAAGTAAAATAACTTAATTACAAATCAAAATTCCAATAATAAACTTGTAACAATCGAACACACAATTTTCATATTTCTACAACCTAGATGTACCATTCGGGTCCCGTAAAGCTTTAGAAATTAATCTCTGATGGAAAATAAAGATGGATTATCTATAAGGGCAGATGAAATAAATTGTACGAAAGAAATTAAATACATAATCTTTTTTCCTAAATTGAGGTGATTGATTTAAATCTTAATCATAATAATAAGAATGGATATCTATTGACGAAGGCAAAGCCTATACCTTATAAAGAACCTTTAGTTTTACATAAAATTGAAAGACGCTACTTATTAAATATATAATATAATATTACAATGAAATTGAGACCATCGTGACGCTGTGACGTTGTTAGTTCGTTCCCCACTCGAAAGAATGAAATATATTCATTGTCACCCGCTCTGTTAGACAAAGTGTGGTATTGATTTCTGCCACATTATATTATTATATATGTGACTAATTTTTCAAATGAATTTCATTAAAATCAGATGTTCCATACAGTATTGTTAGTTTTATTTTATATTCATATTTTATAAATAAAATTATCGTATGTGCCTATTAAAGTAACTTAAAAACTGTATCCAAATCGGTCGATTCGTTTGAGATATACGATGCTACAGACAGACACACATACATCGATCTTATAACAGTCCTCTTTTTGCATCAGGAGTGGAGAATGAACTATAAATAAATTACAAATATGGTGTGAAAGTGCACCAGGGCACCAAGTGCCAAGGTTTTTGTTATGGGAAAATAAAATTTGAATATAAATTACAATGAGTTATTATGGAGTGGGGATAAATAAATAACGATCACTTTCCCACTGTGCTATAATAGCAATGACGATACTAATAAACGATCGAGGGAAGGTATTTATTAATTTCATTTATTCATTTCACTATATAAATTGGCTGTGTCAACGTCTCATACAAAACGTGGTTCCTAATACCTTCAGAATAACACAATATGTTATGTGATATATAAAATGTATATGGTGTTATATCCGCCCTAAGGGTTTTGGATCCTTGAAATCTCACCATTATATAAGGATGACTCTCAGTATTGTTTAAGGCTAAACAAAAAAATATACTCCAGAGAATTTTTGGGAGCAACTGAGGGGAAATAAGCATAACATTTTATGACAATCTAGTGTCTACAATACCTATAGACAAATATAAATCATGACACTTCGTGGTATCAATTTATTTATATATGGTAAATTTTTTGACGTCTATTACTATTCCAAAAAAGCAAAATGCCAAAAGTAAAGTGAAGTAAAACTAAAAGTATTTCTAAATTTAATCCAAAATCGCATGAGACCAAAGTGTGACGAACAATTAGGAGAAAGCCAGTTTGGTTTCCGTTCCGGCATGGGTACTCGTGAAGCTTTGTTTACCCTCAATTTACTTGTGCAAAAATTCAAAGATATGCAAAGAGATGTATTCCTTTGTTTAAACGATTACGAAAAAGCTTTTGACAGCTTATTAAGAACTTAGACAACATAGGTATCGATGGTAAAGATTTAAGATACATCCATAACTTGTACGAGGACCAAGTGGCTACCGTAAGAGTTGATAACGAAGAAACCAGCGTAATTGAGATCCGTCGTGGGGTCCGACAAGGCTGCGTCCTGTCTCCGCTGCTTTTTAACGTTTACTCAGAGACTGTGATGTCAGAGGCTATGGCAAACCTTGATGTTGTTACGCTACGCAGACGACACCGTACTCATTGCGTCTTCTGAAGGGGATCTGCAGACAATTGTAGACAGGGTTCACCAAAGTAGTGAAAGATAGTCGATTAACATCAGCAAGACCAAATTTATGTTGATTTCCAAAAATCCAGATCTAAATCCAATAATAACTGTGACTGATAAAAGTCTGGAGCGTGCGGCAGTACAAATATCTCGGCGCTTGCCTGAACGCAGTATGGGATTCCGGCCAAGAAATTCGAACCCGGATAGAAGTTGCTCATGCTTCTTTTAACAAAATGAGGAAAGTTTTATGCTGCCGGCTTTTACACATAAAGCTCCGAATTAGAATTCTCCTATGTTACATCTGGCCTATTATTCTGTATGGATGTGAGGCATGAACCTTAAAACAAGACACCACAAAACGTATAATGGCGTCCGAGTTGTGGTGCTACCGTAGCATGCTTCGCATTAGTAGGACGCAGAAGGTCCTTAATGAAATCGTGCTCGACCGTGTCAACATGCCCCGAATAATAATCATCGAAACCATCAAAAAGCGAAAAATACAATTCTTAAGCCATATTTTGAGGCATGACAAATACAGTTTTCTGCAGCTAATAATGATGGGTAAAGTGGACAACAAAAGACGCGCTGGACGAAGAAAAAAGTCGTGGTTGTGTAACATCAGGGAATGGACTGGTATCAAATCCGTGGAATAACTATTTCGCCTAGCATTGGACAGAGAAAAGCTAAGGAAGCTAGCGGCCGACCTTCAGGATTGAAGAGACACACAAAGAAGAACAAGATTTTTTTTTAATAATCTAATATATTTTACATATTAGAAGAGGTAAATATAAAAGAAAATTTAAATTCTGAACGACAACGTGAATGAGCGATTTTTTCTATAAAAGTGAGAATAGTGGTGGTGGGTACCGACACTGCTCGCACACAAACATTCCGCTAACAATACTTCGGTATAATTAATATTAAATTCAATATACAGTTAAATACTAAATTTGTTTCAAATCTGATGACTTTGACTCTGTTATTTCAATAATATAATAAAAGCATATCGATGAAAATCCATAATATTATTATATTAAACAGCAAAAATGTACTGTTTGTACACGCATTCTCGGAACTAGGTACTGGTCAGATTTGTATGAAACTTTTTTATTGTATAGGCATTAGGCGTAGGTTACAAGGGACTTTGGCCTTAATTAATTTGGAAGGCTTAAGCACTGTCAGCTTGTATATTTCTATATCAAGAAATATAATAGACCATGTGAACTTTCATAAGGGAACGGCTGTTAACAAAAGCTGCTCAGCGTAATGAAATTTTCCAGTGACATAATAATTCAAGATCTGGAACATTTCATGTGAAACTAAAAGCTGATCTACATGCTAAATGCAAAAGTAGTTAAGTCCAAACGAACGATTTCGCGAGCGGCCACTAGTATTGAACAAAATATTGAGGTTAACATAAGTTACAAGTTAAATTATAGATATAATATGTATATGTTCTCATGTGCGGAATGCGATATGGCTGTCGCTGTCGTGCCAGATACGTTATAGGTCATTATATCAGATGTCACTTGTTTGTGTATCATGCTAATTAATAAATTACGGATTTTACTTTGGACAAAATGGTGTATCAGCAAAAAATTATATTTGTAGCGTAACTTATGTAACTCTTTGTCTCTCTCTATATGTCTTAACACTACGTTTTCCCTTGAAAAAAAAAACATAAGATGGAAAATTTCATTTTATTTATATCTGTATTTCTTAGAATTAAAAAAAATTGTTTCTATTAATCAAATATATTTCCCGGCAAAATATTATGGAAAAACAGACATATTAATATTATACAAGAGTAAACATTAAGGTTAATCTATACATGTTTTAATTGAGTATTTTCGAGTGCATATAGTCAATTACACGTTACTAAAACAAGAATCAACATTTAAAATTAATTGTGTCTGGAAAATCTCATTTTGAACTGCATCTCATGTGAACATCAAAGAAATTAGATATTAAATACGACGAACATGAAGCGCCAGCGAAGTTACAGGTAACACCAGCAAGCTAAACTGCACATGAAAAAAAAAATTTAAATATTTTTTACACCGATTGTTTTATTAACGTGGTACAAAAACCGCTGCATTCATATTATGTTTCCATATTGTAAGGTCACTTCAGCAACGTTGTTACAACGTACATTTTGTTTTAGTTAATAAATTAACACTTTATGAAGTAGCGTTGAGCCATTTTCTATATTACGTTTTAATCCCACGTGGTTACAAACCACGCGAAGCAAAAATAACAAAGTGACCTAGATTGTAGTTGTTAGACCTTGTGTAATTCGATTAAAACTTTATTTTTATTGTATGTATTATGAACTATAAAAGTTTGTTAGTTAACGAATTTTCAAACATTTTACATTTTACACAAATAAGGTTTTAAGTGCATATTTTCAATTATATTAAATTATGTGGACAGAGTATAATTTTTTATTACAAAAATAAATAATAGAATACTTATACTAATTTAAAAATAACTTATTGTTTTTTTATTGAATATAAAAGTATAAAAGATACATAGAAGTATTACGGTAAATACTTAGACGCTTCATACTTATGTATTTATAAAATATGTGAATTATAAAATGTATAAATAAATTGCATTGCAACATGCAACACTGTTTTTTAGTAAAAATAATATTGTATGCGATTCCCGCGCATTTACTTATTTTGGCTATGCACTAAGTTATTTGATACGCGTTTTAGTAAAAAGATTTTAATATTTATGTTTGTTTTTATATGCGGAACACGCTGTGTATAATGTCTATTCGCCAATAAATAACCTACCAAATTTAATTTTCGTTTTTTTAGTGTGGTTTGTATATTAGGTAATTATGCCTAAAATCATAGTTTTCGTAATATTTTTATTTAATACTACTTTAGTATTAAAAGCGCAATTTATCTTTAAAAATTTAATATTTTTATAATTAAGGTTTTTTCTTTCTTCTCACAACTAGTCCTTTATTTGGGAAAGGTTGTCTGTAAGAGATTGCTTGAAGCAATGAAATACCCTTTGCATACATTTATGTTTATCTTTCTTTTTATCTAAGTTTCTTACAAACAGTTTAAGTTTACACTTACATTGTAGGTTTCTTAGAAGCATTTTATTTAAATACGGTTAAAAATATTCATAATTGAGAGAAAATGCGACAGTTCTCTAACTCGTAATGTATACATACATAGTGAAAATTTTAAAGAGAGCAGTATATTTCGTCAGTATTTTGCTAGAGATACGTAAACGTAAAGTCACGGGATAAATTATGTATGAGCTAAAAAAATAAGTTAATATGTAATTAACGATCGAAATAAACTGAAAACACGCCTATTTCTTTAGAAATTATAAAAAATATAGTTAAAAACTCAGGTACGTTCTCGACTGAGACGAAATTCGGTTTAACGAGAGCATTCACAGAATGTGTGTCGGCTGCCGGCTTAGCCCTGGCTTCATTAAAAAATACATAGCATTCATAATGAACTCGCAACTGCACGTGTAGAAAGAACACTTGTGATTCATAATATTTTAAATACGTCGTTTGCTTATTTGTTTTTATTGTAAACGAACGCGAACAATTTTTTTTTTATTTTTTTACAATTATTTATAAATACGTACGAATTAGAAATGTAGAATATAGCTTTATGTACATGGCAGTATGATAAATTTATTGGCGTACTAACTAATTTCAGTATATCCCGTAGGTATTTGAGGTCGCCAGGTCCATTGACCGTAAACTCCTTTATAATTAATATTTTACTATGTTACAACAATAAACATACAACAATGTCTGTTAAGTATGTCGATGAAAGCAAATAATTTTTATACGTATTTAAGCAGATACA
This sequence comes from Dione juno, assembly GCA_037127375.1. Classification (NCBI taxonomy): domain Eukaryota; kingdom Metazoa; phylum Arthropoda; class Insecta; order Lepidoptera; family Nymphalidae; genus Dione; species Dione juno. The sequence goes on from JAXRJS010000052.1 coordinate 6,389,237, forward strand.
TATATGAATGAAGCAGCTTTTTCATTTTCATAATTATAAGTACTTATCCAACGTGTCATCCAATGTTATTTTGTATGGCGATATCCCTTAAGGGGTAATATATTTCATAAATAAGAATGAACCGAAAGTGAATTTATAGGTGCTAAAATATCGTAACATCTAGAAATATAAAAAATATTGTAACTTTAGTATAAATAACTCAAGCCCGACTTCCTCGACCAATATATTCGTTCGATGGGCAATGTTATCGCTAGTGTGCAGCCAATACGCTTTTCTTATAACTTGTCACCCATATTTCATCTAAAAAGGTTTACTTTCTCCATAAAATATAACTCTATTATAAGTAAAATGTATTTTTATAGCATCGCCCAATATACAGTATATAGTAAATATAGTAGGGTAGGCAGTGGAACCTAGTGTTTAGATACTCCATTCCCCGATTTCTGCCTTGACAGATTGCGTGTTGAATGGCGGCACTCAACGTTGCCTTTTGTCTGGTACCAGACCGAATAAAATAAAAATAATTCATTTTCCCCAAACGGGAACAGAATTCACAATCGTCAAGTTGTCAGTGAGACTGAGATCTGCGCCAAAACTGAATAGTTTTCCATTATTTAGATTAGTGAGTTTATACTATGGTTATACTTATGTCTATGTGAAATATGTATTTGTCCGTACAAATTTATCGATATTATTTTTATTTATTTATTGTTTTTTACAAATTTTTTTTCGCTACGTACTAACCAACGTATCTTGTACAGTATAGGCCTTTGCATATTACGTTTAAGCCTCGGTACATTGTATTTATATTTGTTAATATTTCTTATAATTTATTTATTTTTTATTGCTAAAACGCTAATATAAATAAATGCCACTTATTATATAGCTGGTGGAGGACCAGCAGCCTTAAGTGGCGGAATACACCGTCGCGCATGTTCTTACTAGAGCAAGGAAATACTAATAGTTAATTTCCCCAATTGCAGATCGATTCATTCGACCACCATTGCATTTACAGTCTGACACTCCCCTACTATACTCCCTTGCCCAAATGCCCTTTTACATAAATGATTTTTTCGATCGAATCGAATCGCCATATTCTTATTTAGTCTTTAGACATTTAATGGTGGATATACACGCAAGGCTCGGCAAACTCCCACAAATGTGGAAACGGAGTGCGTGGACCTTGAAGGGCTTGTTGAAAATAGCAGGTTTAAGGGTTTGTAAATATTAAGAACCTTTAGGTGTTGGTATACACCAATTCGTAAATAAGCAATTTGGTAAAATAAAGAAGACACAATATTCCTCCAAACTTTATTTGGAAAACCATAATACAAATAGTAACTTTGATAGATATTTGTATAATATCATAATAATTTTATACATAGTATGTATGTAGATATAACATCACTTATCAATAAAGGCATTTAGATTTACATGATTGCGAGTTAGTTTTTTTTAATATTAATTCCTCGTAAATTGATATGCTGATTAATAAAAAACAATACGTACGAATACGTAAAATTTAACAATTTAATATATGGCAATACTTGTATATTAATGGCACTTTAACGTTTTGCACTACAATTTTTGCTATTTTATCTTTATGCTAATATTCTACACAGAGCATTGTTTATTGTGTATATATAAAAAAAAACATAAAACAGCGAAACCGTATTTAAAATAGCATTTAATAATTGTGATGAAGTATATTATTTCATAAGTCCCGCCATCTATTGACCATTATTACAAACCTAGCGCCATATTTAGTTACACACGTGACATCTATGAAAATATTTCTTAATTCTAGCAAGTACCTTGAACGTTTGTTTTATTTATAAACAAAAGCTATACAAGTATAAAATCAGTATTCGATCTATCGTTACAGTGCTCTCACTTACCAGTAACAAGTGATAAGAAAAAAACAAACAAAATGTATATGCAAAAGATATTTTTTATAAAAAATATTCGGTGAAAATTCTATAAATCTCCTATAACAATGTTACCTTAAGAATAAATGTTTCAAACGTTAACAGTGTAAACAAATAAACTTTAGTTAACTATTTAGTGAAAGCACAATAACATATAAATATAATAATTATAAACATATAATATAATATAATGTAGTTATAATAAAAATTCTACCCTCCTTATCACATTATGTTTATCAATGCTGCCAACATTCAAACACATTTTTCAAAAACTTTGGCTGAATTCACTTAAGGCGATTATAAAAAGTATTATTAGTATTTAGTGGAACAGCAAGATAAAAAAAATTTCAAAAGAAAATAGTTTTTAACATCTCTGTGAAGATTTATGTAGTTGTTAATCAAATAATTATCATAATCGCCTTGTCCTTCAAAAACAAAACCTCAGCTTATACTCCAACTTATCGCTACATGACTTTTCATTTCAAGTAGTAATTTTAACAAAAGATATTACAAATTTTAAATGATTGAATTATAATTATAATTAAACAATGAAAAATATATAGGACAATGTTATCAGATGATATAATTAAGAGCAATCAATTTTTTTATTTACTACGACGGTAATAAAATTATATAAATAGCATGTAATTATGTATGAAGTTTTGTAATGATGCATTGTCTTTTTCTCTATCCTGAAATATATTTTTTATTTAAACCCCAGCCTTATTTTATTTTTTTTTAATTTCAACTTTGTTGGCATATTGATTTGTTTGAAAGTTATTTTTTACTAGTCGCAGTAAAAAATAAATTGAAGCAAATGGAATGGTTTAATTTTCATATATTTTTGTTGCCATGAAAAACCAGCTTACTTAGTATAGCCCATAACAAAAGTCTATATTTTTCTTAATTTACATTTGTCTTCATATACATTATATTGATTTTAAATATGATTTAAATGGTGTATTTTCATTAGATAAATTGACATTCAGTAATTTAAGGCTCCATAGTCTATTTAAGATACTGGTACTTTACAATAACTATAAAGATCCACATTTTAATCTAACTCCTTTAGTGTATAAAAATGTGAAATATTGGACGGTACCATCTTTCATTGCTTTATAATATAACCCCATTAGCATTGTTGTTGTAATTTATAAAATCAATAAACAATTACCGGTACTATAACAAAATGATACCTACTTCTTTATTTTTTTTAACACTCATTGCCAAGGAATAATAAAATTATCAATATATTCTGGCAACACTAATAGGTATTAAGTATGGAGCCCACTTAAAGCCACTTTTATCCAAATATAGCGCCACAATTAGAGCATCTCCGGTTTTTAAGAGCGAGACAACATAAAATTCCTATAGGAAAGAAAAGGATTGCGCACAGAATCCCTAGACACGTGAAATCGTCTTCAAGGATGCCAACCCTGCAAGCTGGACATGCACCTACTGCGAATATAGGTGTTGGTATTATAATGCTGGTAGCTCCATAGTTTGGTACGAACGCTGAAGCTTGGGGAGTTCCTGCATAGGGAGTGTAGCCGGGGGGTGGAGGAGGAAATGCTGATGGCTGAGGGGGCGGCGGCGGTGGCGGCGGATATGTATGTGGTTGACCTGAAATAGGAAATTAGTTGTGTTTATAATATGTTGATAATTTGTAATATATTATTTTATAAGTACGTTTAACCTATATATACTCTTGCTCTTGTTCTTCATAGAAGGTGAAATATGGCTTTTTGATTCTTTAATTTGAATTGCAATCTCTCGGTCTGTATACTATTTAAATTAAAATTATTTTATTATCTTATCATCATTATTAATTACAGTACTATTGATATATAGAATAGGCTATTTATTTGTCAGTGTGAAAACAAAAGTTTAATGGTTATAAATAATATGTTCAAAAAGCATAATAAATTATAGTAACTTCTAAATAACCATTAATTTATCATTAGATCTTTAAATTAATTTCTATACTTCAGTCACGTGATCACGAGTCAGTGATGCTATACTCCTGTGAACATATCTCCGATCGCTCATATTTTGGTGATTATATTTTGTGGGAGAATTTTTTGACTGAAATATACAACATATTAGTAATTTGTGTAATTTTGTGAGTGTGAACAGCAGAAACTTGTTTAAATTTTACGCATAAAGGGTAGAAGTATAGTTTCAAATTATGTTCTTTATTTATGCTTCACAGATACATAAATAAAGAATATTGTTATATTTAAAAGTAAAATTTGACGTACTATATTTATTCTATGACTTAAACCATTGTATATTGACAATAATTAACCATGTCTAGTGCGAACTGTTGTATTAATTAGCTATTACTATCTAATAATTTGCCAATCATTGAAAAAGCTAAATTGATGGCTATATTTTATACTAAAGAAAATAATATAGGTACATTAAGTTAGTGTCTCTCAGTTAGAATATTTATTTTTAACAAATCTTCAAATGGAGCGACAAGATACGTGGGTATTATAACGAATTATATCATCAAATTCATAATTTAAAAAAAATATAATTAATTTAGTTATAAGAAAATAAATCTTATTTACTTAAGTTAAAGTGGCCTAACTTAAAAAATATTTCTGCTCAGCTTGATATGAGAAACTTACAGCCACTTTAGGTGTATTTTGTCCTCCTTAGTGCCACTTATAAATATTTCTTCCAGACTTTTTTGTGACATATTTGTACATTATGGCACTGAACACCATTTGTAATACATTTTATTAAAGAAAACAATGTTTAGTTTTACACAAACCCTAAAAAAATAAATAATGCATACAACAAACATGCTACGTCACAAGAACTAGTGCGTCGCCATCTTGCACTGAGATGTGTTTCCGCGAAATACAATTGTTTTTTATATTTAATTTGCATTTATAACTTCCACAGTCACTAATAAATAATTGAAAAGTTTTGAAATCTTATCAAATAGCCTATTGAACAGTCATTTATAACACTTATTTTTTAGATAAGCAATTCTATTTAGCATAAATATTCTATTATTTTATTTTATAATAAAGAAATGTAATATATCTATATATATCTATAATTTAAAAGAATTGAATACATATACTTAGAGCACTATTTTCCTTTTAAGCTAATAAATAGATAATTAAAAAAAGAAATGTTTTAAAAAATTATCAACAGACTTTTATAGTTCATAATATTATTTAACTATTGAGTATATGATATATATATATATATATATATATATATATATATATATATATATATATATATATATATATATATATATATATATATATATATATATATATATATATATATATATATATATATATATATATATTTATCATATACTCAACAGAACTTAAAACAAAAGCATTTATAAGCTTCAAGGTCACTAATAAATTATTTTAAATAGTTTTTGAAATCTTGTCAAATAGCATAGTAATACTTGTCATAAGAAACTGTTACTATCTATTTTTACATATATTTTTTCATTAATTGCTACTTAGAACTAGGACTATATCTAAGTGAGTTTTTCATAACACTATATATAAATATACATAGAAAATATGTATATTAGGAGCATACATCATCAGGATTTCAATTATTTTTATATCATATTACTGGTATACAATATGCACACATTCATATTTTAATATAAAAATCTAAAAGTAGGCTTGGGTATGAGGGATTAAGTTCTAGGATAATTGCACGACAGCCATGGACAATATAACAACTGCAATTCTGTCTTTTAAGTTTATTTTACATTTAGTACATTATATAAATTACCTATTTGCAAATAACATTTATTTTAAATATTAATATATCTTTGAGTTCTAATAAACAAAAGGAAATCATAATTTTCTAAAGACTCATATACTAATTAGTAAACAATTAATGATGTTTTAACAAATGGATCTCTAATCACAAATCATGTTTACACAACGAGTGAATCACTTATTCACTCAGTTTAAGGTACTTTTACAAATAGCATTTATTTAAATCAATCATGATATAATATTATGTATTTTTGCGGATTTAAATATCAAGCTTCTCCTTAGTTCTATAAAACAAATTTACCTTAGATAATTATATATCTACTGTGACTGTTTTAAAATTTTATATTGTTTTGAATATTCAAAACAATATAAAATTTTAAGATTTATTTTTTATAGCTTTGTGTGAAATACACAAGCAATAATCTTAATAATTCATAATATTGAAGTAAAACCGATTGAGTAATAAAAGTTTTATTAAAAAATGGAACCATCATATCTAATTTACATTGCAAATTTTGATTTTCTCGTTTTCAAAAATGTAAATTATGTAGTAAAGGTGAACTACATTAATAAAGTTAATCACATTTTTTATAATTAAAATAATATTAATGTGTAAATTTTAATAAATTGATACTAGAACAAAATATAAAATATAAGCAAATGATAAATACGACATAACGAAATATATTGGTAATATTTTTACAAATTTAGTAAAACACATAAATGAAATTTTATAAAAAAAATTGTTATAAAGCCTAAATCTAATAAAAATGTATAATAATAATGAAAAGTGGCGCAATACAAGAAACCTTATCTCGAAAGTGTGTAAAATTATGATTCACTATAAAAAATAATTACCTGGTGGCATCGTAGCGGAATAAGGAGGGGGTTGTTCAGTAACTGTAGGTTTTTCCATTTTTCTATATTTAAGCACTTTCTAGAGTTTCAATATAACTTTTTATTAAAGTTGTTCCTCAACAATAATAAACTCGACTAGACTCACGTCCAAAGAAATCAAATGTCAAAAAATTATCACAGATAAAATATTGCGACGTAATGACTACAAAATTGTGGATTATTATGTATTGTATTGTTCTTTCTTTAGTGCTGCCAGATAGCAGATACCACATCAAATTACAATGGTTGGCTTCGAGTTTAATTTTAATAAGTCTTGTTTATTTTTATATATTTGAAATTTTGTCTACCTGCTAAGTGTAAATGCGAAGAATTTGAGTTATTATGCATCTTAAGCACACCGATAAATTTTAAAATGTTAAAACATCAGCTAATAAAATAGCATAACAATTTAAATGATGGACATTTAAAAAGTATATTATATTATTAATTATTTATTAATTTAAGTCAAGTTCTTTTTAAAATTCAAACTATAGCATTCGAAGGCCGTTACAAAATGATTACAAAAATTTACGCTATTGCTTTTGTATTCTAGACGATGTTAATGAAATACTCAACCTGTTTGTTTCTGTTGTTAGAGATAAAGTTATGGTTATGTTTAGAGGAATAATAATCACATAGTGAATATTAAAGACTTATAGACAACGCACCGCTGAAATTAAGTAACGACCAGCGTAGAAATCTGAAATTTGGCATATATTGTTCAGGGGAACGAACGGGACGATAAATGGCATTTTACTTTTTAAAGTCATAATATAATAAAATAGTAAAACAAACGACATTATAAAAACATTACCACGAGTTTTTAAAATAAATTGTGTATCAGTTTGTTTATACGCGGATATTTTCGGAACCACTGGATGAATTTGGAAAAAACTTTTAGACGTTGTTCGCCTGGACAGGATCTAGGCTATAATTGATTTTGGATACTTGAAGTATTTTTCATTGCCATATAAAAAAACTCAAGATCTGCAACATCTGTTTGAGATTCATAATAATCCAATTGAATAATAAAAACAAATGAAATACCTCCTTAGCAACAGTTGTTCAAATGGACAAGCATTTTCCATTGGCAAATAAATATTAAAGATTTAAACATCTAACTTATGACCTCAATAGCCCAGCGAAGTTGTGCAGTATGGTGGGTAATTGATTAATTTGTTCTCCACTCAAGGGCAATAATTTTTACCTTCCCGCTTCTATATAAAAAAGCGTGGCGTTGAAATACAACCATTCAACGCTCAAGTTTCAATTTCACTGGGTAAATAAATGTACCATGGCAAGTCATAAAGTTTACCGCAACGAAGCTAAAGTAGCGGGCAACGATGGCAATGGTAATGAAATAAAACAACAAATATCTATGGAACTTTCAATATATTCATTATATTTCAAAAACAATAACTATTAACGCTGTATCTAATATTTTTTGTAAGATAGCTAATATATTTACAGCAAATTTTTTTAATATTACCCATATAATGCTAACATACATACTTGTGATAAACATTAGGGAAAACAGTGTTTTCTTTTGTGAAACTATTTAAAAAAATGAAAATACATAATTATAATTTAAACAATGTGTTACATCTAATGTCCTCTCATGTACACAATGATAACAGTTGAAAAAATAATTGAAAATTGAATAAAATAATATTATTATTATAACATTCAACAATTCTAATTTAAGATGATATGTCAAAATATACAATACAAATTAACTTTAAGTAACTCTAGAACATATTTACATATAAAATTATAACCTAAATTATATATTAATTGTCATAATAACAAAAAGCTAAAGACAAATTGAACTAAAAAAATAATAGTTATTTTATTTCAAACACAAAAATTTACAAATCATCAAATTCTCTTATTTGTATTTTTTAAAGAAAATACTAACACATATTTTAGGTAAGAGCTATTGAAATTCGTAAAAAAAGAAATAAAGTACTTTAAAAAAAATTTACATTGGAATGCATTTAAATTAATCATAAATTACATAAATGTAACATTCACTGGCAATAATTGACATAATTTCCAAATGTAATACAAAAACCAATTTGAAGATAAAGTAGTGACTTTATGATTTTATTCATGAATTAATATAAATTAATCAAATCGATAAAAAAATCTATACATATATATGTATATATAGCGAGTAAACTTATATTATAGTTAAATTAGAAACTGGCGCTAGGTTGTCAAAAACATATAACAATGATATTACAATTGATAGTAAAATATTGATCTGAAATTGTATATGTAATTGTACTGTCATATAGATCGTACATGTAGCAGCCCGTATACTCGTCGCGTCAGTAGTAAAGCGTTTGTTCGGGAACATTATAGCAGTGGGAAATTTATTAAACTTTCAAATCATTCTTAAAACTCTCTGAAACATTTTACATTGACATCTATATAAAGAAAAAATATATTAAGTCACAATTATTCATCTAAAATCGTACATGCACCCAGCAGCCAGTTTGCTCATCGCGTCGATAGTAATGCGGTCTGTTGTCCGGGAACACTGTGACCGCGGGGAAAGGATGCTGCTGGATGAACTTCAATGTTGAACGTATCTGAAATTTGGGAAAAAGTTATGATGATTCATTATTATAATTATATTTTTAAGAGATTGGAAAGTTGTTTTCTTTATTTGCTAAGCATAAGCATGGGCGTAGAAAGACGGGGGGCCCGGGAGTGCCGTGCCCACCCCAGAATGTTTATTATCAAAACCAAAAGCCATTATTTGTTATTTTTCAATAACTAAAGCACGAAATATCTTATTTAACAACATTATTACTATTCATCTTTCATTTAAAAGTCTCGTCATGGACGAAGGCCATAAATAACTAAACACGGGCCTAGGGCAAGTGTGTAGTTTGGGTGAAATGTAATCATAGATGTAGTGTAGATATTAAATATTATTATTAAATTAAATAATAAATATTATTATTAATATAATAATAACATTATAATAATATTATTATTAATATTAATATAATATTATTATTTTAAACGTTGTAAATAATTTTAAAATAATACATACATTATGCACAAAATGCGCCGGTTCGACAGCGGGCGTTGTACTCAGATGCTGCAGTATGAAGTCATCCGACTGTTCGAGCCAGAGATCGACACCTCTTAAGGGCTCATAGTTGAAAGGCCCGATACGCAACATGCCTACACCGTTGTCATATATATCTAGGACCTGGAAGAATATACTTATATACATATTTAATAATATATATTGTTTATATATTATATACTAACTACTTAAATTATTCAAGGATCTTATGAAGCGATTTTTCATGTGAACAGTACAAAAAAAATTACTTATTTTTTGACATTAATTTTGCAATATTATATTAAGATAACCTTTTTAAAGGATTTGCATTGAAACAATCGCCCCTTTTTAATTTAAAGAAACGATGTATTTTATATTACTACTAAAAAAATTGAGTTAATTACAACATAGCATAACAATTTAAATGATGGACATTTAAAAAGTATATTATATTATTAATTATTTATTAATTTAAGTCAAGTTCTTTTTAAAATTCAAACTATAGCATTCGAAGGCCGTTACAAAATGATTACAAAAATTTACGCTATTGTTTTTGTATTCTAGACGATGTTAATGAAATACTCAACCTGTTTGTTTCTGTTGTTAGAGATAAAGTTATGGTTATGTTTAGAGGAATAATAATCACATAGTGAATATTAAAGACTTATAGACAACGCACCGCTGAAATTAAGTAACGACCAGCGTAGAAATCTGAAATTTGGCATATATTGTTCAGGGGAACGAACGGGACGATAAATGGCATTTTACTTTTTAAAGTCATAATATAATAAAATAGTAAAACAAAACGACATTATAAAAACATTACCACGAGTTTTTAAAATAAATTGTGTATCAGTTTGTTTATACGCGGATATTTTCGGAACCACTGGATGAATTTGGAAAAAACTTTTAGACGTTGTTCGCCTGGACAGGATCTAGGCTATAATTGATTTTGGATACTTGAAGTATTTTTCATTGCCATATAAAAAAACTCAAGATCTGCAACATCTGTTTGAGATTCATAATAATCCAATTGAATAATAAAAACAAATGAAATACCTCCTTAGCAACAGTTGTTCAAATGGACAAGCATTTTCCATTGGCAAATAAATATTAAAGATTTAAACATCTAACTTATGACCTCAATAGCCCAGCGAAGTTGTGCAGTATGGTGGGTAATTGATTAATTTGTTCTCCACTCAGGGGCAATAATTTTTACCTTCCCGCTTCTATATAAAAAAGCGTGGCGTTGAAATACAACCATTCAACGCTCAAGTTTCAATTTCACTGGGTAAATAAATGTACCATGGCAAGTCATAAAGTTTACCGCAACGAAGCTAAAGTAGCGGGCAACGATGGCAATGGTAATGAAATAAAACAACAAATATCTATGGAACTTTCAATATATTCATTATATTTCAAAAACAATAACTATTAACGCTGTATCTAATATTTTTTTGTAAGATAGCTAATATATTTACAGCAATTTTTTTTAATATTACCCATATAATGCTAACATACATACTTGTGATAAACATTAGGGAAAACAGTGTTTTCTTTTGTGAAACTATTTAAAAAAATGAAAATACATAATTATAATTTAAACAATGTGTTACATCTAATGTCCTCTCATGTACACAATGATAACAGTTGAAAAAATAATTGAAAATTGAATAAAATAATATTATTATTATAACATTCAACAATTCTAATTTAAGATGATATGTCAAAATATACAATACAAATTAACTTTAAGTAACTCTAGAACATATTTACATATAAAATTATAACCTAAATTATATATTAATTGTCATAATAACAAAAAGCTAAAGACAAATTGAACTAAAAAAATAATAGTTATTTTATTTCAAACACAAAAATTTACAAATCATCAAATTCTCTTATTTGTATTTTTTAAAGAAAATACTAACACATATTTAAGGTAAGAGCTATTGAAATTCGTAAAAAAAGAAATAAAGTACTTTAAAAAAAATTTACATTGGAATGCATTTAAATTAATCATAAATTACATAAATGTAACATTCACTGGCAATAATTGACATAATTTCCAAATGTAATACAAAAACCAATTTGAAGATAAAGTAGTGACTTTATGATTTTATTCATGAATTAATATAAATTAATCAAATCGATAAAAAAATCTATACATATATATGTATATATATAGCAAGTAAACTTATATTGTAGTTAAATTAGAAACTGGCGCTAGGTTGTCAAAAACATATAACAATGATATTACTATTGATAGTAAAATATTGATCTGAAATTGTATATGTAATTGTACTGTCATATAGATCGTACATGTAGCAGCCCGTATACTCGTCGCGTCAGTAGTAAAGCGTTTGTTCGGGAACATTATAGCAGTGGGAAATTTATTAAACTTTCAAATCATTCTTAAAACTCTCTGAAACATTTTACATTGACATCTATATAAAGAAAAAATATATTAAGTCACAATTATTCATCTAAAATCGTACATGCACCCAGCAGCCAGTTTGCTCATCGCGTCGATAGTAATGCGGTCTGTTGTCCGGGAACACTGTGACCGCGGGGAAAGGATGCTGCTGGATGAACTTCAATGTTGAACGTATCTGAAATTTGGGAAAAAGTTATGATGATTCATTATTATAATTATATTTTTAAGAGATTGGAAAGTTGTTTTCTTTATTTGCTAAGTATAAGCATGGGCGTAGAAAGAGGGGGGCCCGGGAGTGCCGTGCCCACCCCAGAATGTTAATTATCAAAACCAAAAGCCATTATTTGTTGTTTTTCAATAACTAAAGCACGAAATATCTTATTTAACAACATTATTACTATTCATTTTTCATTTAAAAGTCTCGTCATGGACGAAGGCCATAAATAACTAAACACGGGCCTAGGGCAAGTGTGTAGTTTGGGTGAAATGTAATCATAGATGTAGTGTAGATATTAAATATTATTATTAAATTAAAGAATAAATATTATTATTAATATAATAATAATATTATAATAATATTATTATTAATATTAATATAATATTATTATTTGAAACGTTGTAAATAATTTTAAAATAATACATACATTATGCACAAAATGCGCCGGTTCGACAGCGGGCGTTGTACTCAGATGCTGCAGTATGAAGTCATCCGACTGTTCGAGCCAGAGATCGACACCTCTTAAGGGCTCATAGTTGAAAGGCCCGATACGCAACATGCCTACACCGTTGTCATATATATCTAGGACCTGGAAGAATATACTTATATACATATTTAATAATATATATTGTTTGTATATTATATACTAACTACTTAAATTATTCAAGGATCTTATGAAGCAATTTTTCATGTGAACAATACAAAAAAAATGACTTATTTTTTGACATTAATTTTGTAATATTATATTAAGATAACCTTTGGAAAGGATTTGCATTGAAACAATCGCCCCTTTTTAATTTAAAGAAACGATGTATTTTATATTACTACTAAAAAAATTGAGTTAATTACCTATATTTTTCGTCATACGCATTTAATACTGATACTTTTGTACGTTTGACGAAAAACAAATCTTAATTTGTAGTTTAAAATTAATACCAATAGCTATTTAGAAAAAATAAAAAATTGAAATATCTACTGTTACAATTATATACGTTTAAAAACATATTAAAGACAATATTATTTCCTTTATAAATAAAGCTTTACCTGCGCAGCATGCAATCCTCCTGTTATATACCTAGCGCATCGTAAAGACAGTTCTGGTCCCTTATCCGGGAAAGTGGCTGGGAAAAGATCTCCTGCTCTTATGTCCACCCCCACACCAGTCACTAAGGGTGCCGGGAACCCGCCTCCTAACGCTGTGTTTAGTTCACAACAGCAGGCCAAGGTAAGATCTATTTCTTCTGTTAGACGATGGAATGATACTGGAATAATTAATGTGAAATAATTTAGTAATCATATATTTTTTAATTATAACTACAATTTCGTGGTTTCTGGCTAAGACAATATATATAAGTCTTAATGCATAAACATTGATCACATGACATAAGTTATTTTAAGTTAACTCTACATAACAAGACTCATTCCGCAATTTTCTAACATCAAAGTTATTTCATAACCTAAAAGCCAAAGAAAAAATTAAAATCGCCCGCACACAGCAGGGTAAGCACAGGGTACCGTAGGCAAAAGGAACCTCGTGTTAAGATACTCCGTTGCCCGTTTTCCGCCTAAGAAAATTAAAATAAATAATTCTCCCCGAGTGGGAATCGAACCCATAAACCGTCGGGTTTACAGGCAGACGTTTTACCTCTGTGCCACGACGGTCGTCAAAAACGCGACTGTACCAAACAAAAACACCTACTTGAAAGGAACATTCTTTGAATCTCAAAGAGTTTTAAATCCATTTAACAGTGTTGTTTTTTTGTTAATGACAGGAGTTGTCAGCAGTGTAGAGCGAGTTACATGTAAAGAGGAATTATTGGGGCACTAATTGAAATACATAACATTCAACAATGATCCGCCTACGTGTTGTTCTGGCAATAATTTGCAGGCATTTGGCAAGGTGACAGCACACCGGCGTGACCTTGCCGTGACATGTTTGTGGATATTACTGTGATGTATGAACTAGACGCTGTTTTAGGTGAGTATTATATTACTTTTTGATATTAAATTAGATTTTTAGTATAATTTGTTTTAATAATTTTTGATTGTTTCAGCGATCTGAGACAAAATAGCCGCAATGAAGAAAATACGTGTCAAGTGTCTCTAAAGATTATTTTTTAAATATACAACTGTATAAAAAATATTATACTATTGACGTGAAATTGTTTACAAGAACTCACATTAAGAAAGCATTTTCATGTTTCTTCTACGAGAACAGTCTCGTTAGTGTTATATTATTTAGCACCTAGTGCTATCTGCTCGTTCGTTTGCTTTCCGCACTAATTCTGAACATTTTGTGTTTAATGTATGAACTTAAATTAAGCTAGAGCTTATTTTTTGGATTAATTTGTTCTACAAGTGCATATGATGACTAGTTTATAATATATTCATCAAATAATGTTAGAGAAAATTGATAAATTGTGATGTTAAGAACTTCTATCAAAAAGTATATTATAAATTTTAAGCACGTAGTTATATGAAAGTAACTTAACAAAAGTTTTATCATAATCATTAAATATAGATTATATATTTTATATATTATACAATATATTTTACATTTAGAAAAAATATTTTTAAGCTGGACTTTCTTGAAGCTTACCTAACATGTACTCGTATATAAAATGCATTGTTTTAAATAATTTCATTGTTAAATCATATTAATACAATGTAAAAATTACATAACATTACTTATAATATGTTTATTATTGGTTGTTATAAATTAATATTCAAATGAAATCATTTTCACATCAATAAAATAGGAATTTTAAACACCATCTAGTCGTAAATCATACAGTAATGAACTTTCAATGGAAAATATGACGGTACAATTATATAACAAATAATTCACGCCGCGGCGTCGTGGACACCCACGTTTATTTGGTAGTAGATTCTTTAGTTATTTTAAAGACTATATAGGTTATTCCGTGACGTACGGGATCTATAATAATCTTTAAAAAATATATTAATACCCAAAAATATATCTTTCTATAAGTAATTTTTATTGAAAACCAAATATGGTAATGGACAATGTGTAAAATGTTTAAATAACAAAGACATAACTGATTGTATTATTTGATAATATAGTTTTTTCAAAATGTAATGCGTACGACACACTTAAGAAAAATAAAAACGTTTATACTGAAAGTCTCACATCTTGGCATTAGAAATTTGTAAACAAATAAATAAATAGCTTTACGCTTTTTCATACATGTAGCACGCAGATAGAGACCTATTGACATACCTAATTTTAAAACACTCCGTTCCCCATTTTCCTCCCAATTTTCGAGATTTTGCGTGTTAAGGGGCGGAACTTGACGGTTTGTCTTCTTATTTGAGTGAGAAAATAAAAGTATTCATTCCCTCGAATGAGAATCGAACGCACAACATTCGCGTTTACAATAGGACACTGCCGCTGCGCCACGAAGACGTCAATAATTTTTCGAAATTTTAAATGCAACTATTACAACTTTCATCATCCGACGAAGTATTTAAAACCCACTAAATAAAATATATAACTACACTTACACATTATATTAGCAAATAGATCATCTGAATATCTGTGTGGATCTGTGAATCCGCCTACAAGTTGCAGCTCAAGACGTCCTTCAGGATATCCAACGGCTAATTGCTGAACTCGTGCTACCATAGCTGCTGCCGCTTCGGCCGTGCCCGAGCCGTCCAAATGTGCTAAAGACACTGCCCCAGATCCTAAACGAATATTATTTATATTATTATTCATAAATTTGCTTAAAATCCTGAATTATCATAGAAAATTATTAGTTTATATTACCAGAATGCCTAACGACGACTATTATGCACGACGTCGCATCATCCGAACCAATGATACTAACGTTTTCTGAAAGAAAAGAACAAAAATATTAAATCACAATTCAAAATCGGATAATTAACTATCCATATTACTATTTAAAGAAAAATCACAAAATAATGAATGATATTGCGGGATTTTTGTAACCGGGAAATCAGATTTATTTGTAATAAATACATACGTGTGTATGATATGTTATATCTTTTGCATAACTGTACTTTTAATAGATAACTAATCATTAATAATTTCATGTTCTAATTTTTTCCCGTTAAAAAAGCAATCCGTAGATATGAGCTCTACCTACGTTAAGCAAGGCTGTGCCGATAAGGTGTTAACAGGATGGGTGTGCAAATTTTAAAACTTACTATCATGTGGCACAACCGCAGCAAGTTCCCTCTGGGCTACATACAAGAGACCAGGCGCTTGAACCTCCCTTGCCGCTGCCGCTAGCAACTGAGCTGCCGCATCCCTATACCCCGGGTGAGCAGCTAATAGCGCTCTGACTGATGTGGGGCACTCGTCCGCGAGGACACCGTTCAGTACCACCACCATGATGAATCTGTGGTTTTGAGAAGTTGTATTAAGTAATTATTAGTTGTTATTTATGAAAGATGTATAGGTATGTAATTACATGCAGAGATTAAATTTTCTGAAGCAAGTGTAGAATTGCTTGTAGTTTGTAATTCTACAAGCTGCAAATGCTAATAATTATTAATATAATTAATTGTCATTATCACAATCATATATGTTGTCATATATGATCTTAGCTTAAATATTTTAGAATATCTTATAAAATAAACTCGGTTCTTAAAGCATTCATAGTGTGTTATTTTGAACAATGTAAAAAAAATAATTTCCATTATATTTTTCATAAACATCAATTCCAACAGGGACACGAGTAACGATTGCATAAATAATTAGTATTGAAAAAAAATGCCTTTTAAAGAAAAAAAAATGTTACCAATGGTAGTTTCGAGGCTAACACAATTGTCTTCTAAGTAATATATTCCGAGTGGCGGCGGGTCAGCCGAGTGACACCGGCTCTATTTTACACTAGCATACAGGCGTGTGTACATTTACATATGCTATGCTTACGACGCCGAGAATTTGAACATAAAGAAATACGCTTTGAAATGGCATGAAAAATTCCTCACGAATATACCGACCGGACTGTGTTGCAAACAACATTATTTTGGATTAACAGAAACTTATGGCATTCGTGTTGCTATTTCTTTAAAAGAAAATCTAGTATTTTGTAATGTAGTATTGAAATTGTCAACTGCTATAGAAATACATGCGTATTATAAAGTATATATACCTGAAAACCATTTTAAAGTACTTACTTCAGATGATATCATGAAATATATAGAATTCTATAAGTTGAGAAATTTATTAGGAGCTTTTACTAGAAATGGATAAGAAATAATACGAAAGTTTTACTTGACACCAATTTGACTAAAATTCTATAATTTGCATACCTCAATAACAACTTAAAAAATAATGATCATTTCTAACAGCGTGTATAGTAATAACTAGGTTGAAGAATGAAATATTATGTGTACAAAAAAAAACAAATATGACAGCACGTATACGATTGCCGTAACGGTAACTCACACT
This sequence comes from Dione juno, assembly GCA_037127375.1. Classification (NCBI taxonomy): domain Eukaryota; kingdom Metazoa; phylum Arthropoda; class Insecta; order Lepidoptera; family Nymphalidae; genus Dione; species Dione juno. The sequence continues at coordinate 6,407,020 of JAXRJS010000052.1, forward strand.
ATGGTGTATAATTCATCAGAAAAAATTGTATGTAGAAAGAAAATTATACGTAAGTATACTAGTGTTTCCATTTGTTGCAATATTTTAACAATAAAATCAATTAAAGGCTAAATAAATAGGGCCTTGGGATATTTAATATTTTTTTAAATTTTTACATTCACATAATTATAAAATTAACTCAGTATATTAACAGTTATGTAAAAAATCTTGTAAATCAAAAAAAAGACTAACCCATATATCAAGGATATAATGAACATACAATAATGAATATATATATATATATATATATATATATATATATATATATATATATATATATATATATATATATATATATATATATATATATATATGAATATAAGAGAAACCTGAAGAAAGAAACAAAAAGCTAACAATTTTATAATGGTACTATTTATAGAAGCTGTAATTATTAATAACTCGTAAGCAATAAAGTGTTACTAACTTACAATTTGTTTGGAATATAAGCGACGTATATATCCATATTAGTATTCTAGGTACTATTAAATAGTAGTTAAGCGAAGAATTTCAATATCACAGATACACGTACAAAAGAATTTAACGCCGTCCCTAGTCCTTGGACAAACAAGAGGTGATTAATGATCAATTCACCTAAAGATTGAGATGTTAAGAATTTCATTCAACGGTATAGGAATGCCCTCTAACAATTTAACTCACATAAAATACTATCGAGAGGTCATCGCTTCAATAGCTTAATTAGATAGCTCCATAATCCATATTATCACTGTCTACAGCATCTTCAGTGATTTTATACGTTTTCAAATTACATGTTTCTTAAATTGTGCTAATGAACGTGAACATTTGGAAAATTAGTAACTATAGAGCTTGTTATTTAAATGAAAACAGAATTTTATAATAAATTTATATGAAGACTGTATGAACAAAGCAATATTGTACTGTTATGCTATAAATAATCTTAGAAAAATACTTAAACAACACTTAATATGCATAAATTATTTATATTAAAATTTAGAAAAAAAAACAACAACGTGTTCGTACCTGTTACAGCTAGCAGCGCATGCGCACAAAAAGCAACAAAATAAAAAAAATCCACACAAAAAAATTTAAAAATCACTTTGGAGCTCACAATAAATTTCAAAAAAATCCAAAAAAATATATAAATTTAAATTGAATGAATATTAGAAAGCACAAAGTGACGTAGTTGACGCGAGCAGAACTGAGAGCCAACTGAGATCCATAGGTTATCGCATCGACACAAGCATTGAGCATTCGAAGCCGCCAGTTACTTGTTATTGTTATGATAATGCTTATTATGTTGGAAATAGTGGCCGATAGTGTCTGTATCGTGCAATAAGCAATTAAGAAATATACCGTCAACTTTATCTCGGCATGTAATAACAAATGAGCGCAGGCGTCCGCGAATGTCGCTAGCTAGCTCAGATAATGAATATTATTAACGCTTCCTAGAATCGTTTTTAATGACTGACTTTGTGCTCGCGCAAATCGAATTAATTTTTTAATTCACAACTCAGCACTACTAGTTAGTACAAAACAAGTAGTAAGCGAATTTGCTTATCTCTCTAATTATTTTTCCCGCATATTAAAGATTAAAAATATTTAAAAAAATATATATTTTACTCGCGTGTATAACACAAAATGATTAATTGCTTATGATTATGTAGAAATAATAAATTAAAGAAATAATTCCAATATAAAGATATATAAGAATAAACTTTCTACAAAAGACACGCGTTATTAAAATTGTGTAATCAAACACGTTATTCTAAAAAATCAAACATCTAAAGAACATTGACCTAACATATCATACTGGTATATGTTTATTTAGCTTTACGCGTTTAAGATGCTCTGTTTTCCACTACTCTTCTTTCGAGGTATTGAAGAGCGGAATTCAACGCCGCTTTTTGTACAGTAAGTAGTTGAAAAAATCAATATACCTAATTGAAATATAATCATTCCTTCGAGTGAGGATTGATTCGATCCAATCGCAATGCCACGATGGTTTCTACTATTATAAATGTGGGAGAGTATAAATAAATGAAATGCAATGCTCGCCATCGTGCTTATGTGTAAACAGGAGGAAGACTCGAATGACAAGGGTCGGTGGATCAAAGCAGCATCACGCTAATTGGACCTAATTGACGGACAACGCGTGCGCACTTAACTGGATTTACAGCAGCTGAGTGCGATTTAGTGCACTTGATACAATCAGAGTTGTTGATTTATTTTATTTCTTTTCACACAGGTAAATCGCGTAAAATATAATATTTTGAATAACATTATTTAAAAAAAAGAAAAAGTTATTCAAAATAAAATTTATACGCAAAAATTTTTTACAAAGCTTTAATAAAATATATGACACCACTAAAATAAAAAGTTTTATTACCTACGAGCGATATAAGCTTAAAAGTTCTGCAACGAACTAAAATTATTAACACATGAATATAATATGTTCTCCTAGTCAAGTAGGAGAAATTATAATTTCTCAAAGAAATTGGCTGACTTTAAAGCGGAGAACGGAGTATCATGACACCCACATGACTGCGGACTTGTCTCTGCCTAGTCTGCTACATGCGGGATAAAGCGTGAAGCTAAAAAAAATATTTTGCACGCGTCACAGATAAGTTACAAGATGTAATTATCACCTGGTAATCACCTAATAGTTTTATAATTATCATACCTCGCATGTGAAATTACGACATTTGTTTATGACAGCTACGTCATAGAAAATGAACATGCAGACGGTGTTTTCCCAAATAACACCAATTTGTGTGTTTGACGTCTTTCTTAGACGTATACATCAGGTACATTAATTCAGTGAAATTATTACTGAAGTACGCTAAGAAATGACGTTTGGAAGCATTAAATTATAGTAATATCTGTAATCATAAAATAAAATCTTTAAAACTCGCTGGTATTCTATTTGACATTCTAGTTAAACATAAACTTCTTCTTACGAAAACTTCTCATAAATATTCTATAATATAATTTAATTTGATTGCTAGATATCCGACTCCTATTGAGCGCTATCGGACTTTCAATTACACATAGAATGTATATATAATATTTCCCAACGCGCTATAAATACAGCTTCGTAATATCCAAATCGAAAATAAATTAAAACGATCTAAAGGACTGCATGGGCATGAACGACTTCGTTTCTGGTTTCAGTCGATATATCCCCCGAGGGTTATTGGGATACGAATTCGTGATATCATAGCGGAGCAGTCTCGGCCCATTATGGAGTGCGGCCAATAGAACTGTCCGAGCACTTATTAATGACCGCGAGACAATGATGCTAACGCTATTAAGTGGCCCGGGCCATCGCCGTTGAACTTTACCGTCCGTTCAATTGCAAACGACTTAGTATTAATGACTGAATATATTTAATATTTCGTGAGCACAGCCTTATAATTTGTTTAATGTCGGATTGGTATTTAAATGATATCTATCGGCTATTTAACTTAATCAATGGAATTAATATGCAATGTATAATAAAGTTACATCGGTGAACATTAATAATCCTCCTGATTCGTAATGACAATAAAAATGTTTTCTAATAATAATAATTGATAAGGTTAAGTTCCCACGGCATATTAATGACTAGGCAAAAGTTTAGCAGAAACGCGCCTTTTATGCACCGTCGCGTCCTATTACCTCTCATTTGCGGCGAAAGACAAACGGCAGAGGCGAGCACAAATTTCGCTGATATAATCGACCAGTAAGACAATGGTTATCGTTGGTACGCGATACCGGCGCAGATAGCGCCCCTCCCGGGCTGATGGATGCGGCACGCTCGCCCGATACCATCTCCATCGTGACGCCGGCCTAACATTGTGTGCACCAATTATTATTCAATATCCGACCGCTACATCCGATCAGACATATCTCCTATATTAAGTCCATTTGGAGTGATCGAGGGTGGCCCGCGGTCAAGTAACTATCGTATCTGGCGCGGTAGCCTAATTGAATAATTGTTTTATTTGCTTGTCACATCGATATTCATGAGCTAATAAATCTCCTAGATATGTATGTAGAGTCAAATACAAAGTGATAGATAAGCGCCTGTAAGCTTTATCTATGAAGTAGACGAGTTGAATGGAGAGGTTGTTTACCGCATTGCATAATCAGGTCAGCGTTGGATATATAGACGGTGCAAATGTTATCGACATTAACAATATATTAGTTATAAATTAAGCAGCGGCACGCGTCAAAAGCTCAACGAAACTTTATTCACAAAAAATCAATGACCTTTCGTGAAGAAACAACTTTTAATTAGAATTTATTGAAGATACAATAAAAAACTGTTACGAACTTACTTTTAGTGTCAATTTGGATTTCATTCAGGTCGCTAAGCAACCTGTATAAAACACTGACTTTAATTTGATTATACGAAATTAAAATGAATATTTAACAATACAAACTCAGGACATGAGAGCCAATGGACTAACCACTGAGGATGCTCAAGACCGTGCAAAGTGGAGTAGATTTAGTAGGAAAGCAGACCCTGGCAATAGGCGGGGATAGTGCTAAGTAGAAGAAGAAGATTTAACAATACAAACATAAACTATGAAAAATGTACATATAGTAAGCTACTCCAAAATGCTCTCCTATATAAAAGTTATGCATCTAGTTATATCCTAAGAAGATCTTGCACGATTTCACCGACTGTCCTCTTCAAACGGACGCACGACAGAAATTAAAATAATACGACCGTGATGAATGAGGCATGCACTCAGCCGGAACGATATTGTGAACAGCGGTAATGCTAATTCAATAGCGTAATACTCCGTATCTCTCGATGTAACCCGCGGTCGATTCGGCCGATAGACTACGTTTGTGCCGATATGGTTTTGCTCGTGATTTATTTCGGCCGCTCCCATATAAGTGTACGGCAACAATGGACCGCGACTTGGGATTTACGACAATCGATTTGGTAGCGATAAAAGTTTTAGCGTTCAAGAAAGGATTGAAGAACACAAATACATTCTTTCAGCATCTGTATGCACATGTTAGTAGCATTGAATATTACCGATACACTCGTCGACACGAGAATCCTTGTACGAGTATGTGCGATATAAAATGATTCGCGCCTATAAAACATATACATACATCGAACATTGCTAACTATCTATTAATTTCATATAATCATTTCCAATGATATTTACTAGTCACATAGTTTACTTCGATAACAACAATGGATTCTGACCTTTTAATATATAAACATGATCACATCTGCCAACTTTAACTACAATCAGAGTCGCATTAGCGCTAATTGCTCTAATTATGGAAATTCGAAGAAAGACTGTTGAAAGGGTAACTTAAATTTCACGCGTATAAAATTAATAAAAGTATATTATAACAATTAACATAATATTTAAATTATAAATATCTGTTTAAGACAAAATAATAAGACACCAGAACATGTTATTAAAGTTAACAATCAATGAATCGATCTAAGGCGTCAATTATACAACATCTCGATACATTTATCGCGATCTTCCAACATCTCGGAATAACTATCTAGATCAAACGTCGATGTATGTGATACCGATCATTCGGACAGGATGCCTAACTGCATCTTATCACACGCAAACAATTCCAAATGCTTGTGAACATTTATTTTATAATACTATCAAACTCGCAATTTCGCAATATAATGCACGATAAACGCATCCTGTTTTTAATAACTCAAGTATTTTTATTTAATTGGATTATTCATAAAGTATATAAAAATACATGTTTTCATTTTATTCCACAACTAGGTTTTTTCAATTGTATGATAATGATCACATTTAAAGTACATTTACAGATATACTAGACGAAACGTAAATAATCGAATAATAAAAAAAAAATGTAAATATCAACAATGAATATGCAAAATATATGTATACTTATACGAAGCTATGGACTAACACATAAATAAAATAGTGTAATATTTGTTGCGTAGTTGTCAACGATGCGAGTAGAACAAAATGATTTAATTATGAATACTAAACGATTTTTAAAAAATAAAACCGATATAAATTATAAGTTTATTTTAGGAATAAGTGACAGATCGCTTCTTTTACAATCAAACCATTTAATTATATGTATCAGGTGACAAAATCTATCGATATATCTATTCGAATATATTCGAATATAAAACCTGACTTAAGTGGAATCGAACCCGTAACCATTGTATACACTACTGTACAGCCAGGTCTCTACCATACCATGACGACATTATTGTAGATAGTTCAGACAACATCGTTAGCGTAGACTATATGATCCTTGCCACCTGATTTTCATTTACTAATTTACCGATGTTGTCTTATTTTTTTAAAAGTGTTGCTTATCTTATGTGGTTCTTAATCAGATCATACACGTACATCACGCTAAACAACTTTTGTTAAAGCGTCAGTTCTTTATTTCATTTAGTTTATCTGGACATTATGGTTCATCTGGAACATCTGTTCCAGATCTTGAATTTTCATACGTCAATAAAAAATGCTCATCACGTGCACAAATTTAACTTAAGAGCCATTTTATTTTTTCATATAGTTTAACTGATCTATTGTAGTTCTACACCAGGTATTCCAGGTCCTTGATTTTTGAAATCAACGAAAAATGCTTTTCATGTTCGATCATTTATGTTATGGCAGCATTTCATAATTTCTCATAATTCAGCTAGGCCACTTTGGATAGGCATCGCAGGTGTGCCAGTCTTCAAAATAAATTATAACAAACAATAACAGCTTTACAATAAAAAAGTTTCATTCAAATCCGTCCAGTAGATCCTAAGATCGCGTGTACAAAATGACAAACAGACAGACAAAATTTAAAAAAATCATAGATTTGAAGTATTTTTGTAAAGTATTTTTATCTTCTTGCATAATTTATTCGTAGAAATATTCAATGTATAGATTAATATTCAATCCATATGATTTTATGTTTGTATGTTTATGATATGTTTGTGTTTAAATTAGTCCAATATTAATGTGTATTATATCATAATAATATATAGAATAGCTACTCAAAACGCGCCTTTTAACTAAATGTAAAATGTAAAACTCAAGTCTTATATACGTGTATATCTTAAATCGGACATTAAATCGTTGGGTAGAGACGATAAGTTGAAACCATTAATACTTGATAGATTTTAATGTTCCTTCAAACCGCGTAATAGACCTGATCAGATGCAAATTAGAAGTGAAATCGTTGTAAATAACATTAAGCATGAGACGAAGTCGCTTTTTAGTTGACTATGTTTAAAGACTAAATGTTTAATGATATTAACACAGGAAAACAAATAAATGAACACGATTATATTATGCAGTATTAAAATGAGTTGATTTTAAAATGTTATGAACATAATGTTGTCTCATATATTAAATTTAATTTTGATACTCTTTATAATTTTAATATATTACATCAATCTAAATAAGAGTTAAGGACAGATTTATTTTATGCAGAATATTTGTTATGTTACTTTTGTGGTGCATATAATAATCAGTTTATTTACATTTTAATGAGTTTTTTTTAGTTTGACGATTTATTCTGCATAAAGCACGTGTAGACTTGGTGCCAAAGTAGCGAAATGAAAATAAATCATACCTGCAAGTGGGTATCGAACCCATATTCAGTCCGACTGCGCCAATAAGTAAGTTTTAATATTTAAATAGAGAAATAAATCTTCGAGGGAAAAATTTAATGCGGTAAAACATGTCTCATTACTTATACTTTCATGTTCACAAACTCTAGTCGTAGTCGTAGTCAAAGATGCATATATTGTTTTGAACCATTTCAATTTACCTATATATACTTCAATTGAATGTACTGTCAAGTAAATGTTAGTTGCCAACTATAATCAAGCACTTTTAATTTCTATAACTTCTCCCATTGCAAATATATAAGGTAACAAGATGAAAGGAGTGTTGTTAAGGCAATGAAAAGGTAAATTAGCAATATGACGCGCGAATGGCGTTACAGCGTCAATTATGTCAAACAAATGAGTCAAAATTGCAATTATGAGTCTTTACTCATTATAGTTTAATGTACGTCTTTACGTACATTATAACTAAAAAATAAGCCATATATAGACACATTTTTTAAAACACCTTTTGTTTTTTTGAATTATAACTTTGAAATACGTAATGAATTACTTTAAATTTGATTTTAGTACCAATAATGTAAATATTCCAGTGAAATTGGTTATCTGTGATTCATGATTCATGAATCGCACGATCCTAATCAAAATGTCAAAAAGTTTATTTTGAAATATGACTAACACTGATATAATTCTTAAAAAAACATCACAAGTTCAAAAACATATTAGATAAAAAACGAATATTGTGTATTTTAATATAGTCAGAAGTAAGAAGTGAATATTGTATATTTGTATGGGTAAATTCAAATACATGATTAATCTTGAATTAGGGTTTACTCTACAATTTTTTTAAAATTTGACCAACAATTTGATCTAATTAACCCTTACAGATTCAAATTATAATATAAATATCAATAATAATTTTGTTTGCAACCGAACTATTCTTTGCTACTTATGCTTGAAGTCGAAACGTAATACTTTGTGAATTAACTGTAGAGCTATTATTATCATGTTCAATATCGATCTTGACGAGCTTAATTCTTAGAATAGAGAAACAGAAATATGATCTTCATATTAATTATACTTCATATTTTTTACGAAAAATAAAGTTGTTTTTATCAGTATCAAACTTTTCATTTCGATAATCTAACAAAGATATTTTTTTCTAAATAGTGTACCAATATAGAAAAAAAATCATTACATATTGCATATTCAAGATTAACGTTTATTCGACAAGAACCCGAAGCTCCCTAATGGTTATATTATTAAATAAGAATAAGAATGTGATAAATAAATTATTTAGTTAGCCATTTATCTATAACTTTTTCTTGAACTGTCAATATTTTAATTTTTTATTGTAGCATCGAATTTTACAAAAAATAATAAATTATGATGAGGCTGTTTCGTAGTACAGTGGGTACGGTAAGCGCGTTGGTTGTGGTTCGATATCCACTCGAGGAAGTTAATTATTTTCAATTTATCGCTCTGGTCATATAACCAATCACGACTTTGAGTTTTGCTATTTTGCTATTAAAGTATTCCGCTGAAAATATAATTATTAGCATTGCAATATATATATATATATATATATATATATATATATATATATATATATATATATATATATATATATATATATATATATATATATATATATATATATATATATATATATATATATATATATTGCATAAATAACGATTTCTATAGTTGTCCTATTTTGCGGTAAATAAATCGTTTGCTGTCTTTTTAATATAGCACAAATTATATAATGTATTTTATTTGTATAATTATGAATAGTTTCTAAAACATTCATTTTATCAAACAATAAAGGCGTGCCAGTAAATGCCATCTTTAAGTACTTCAGATTAGGTGCAGATAAGGCATAATAATTGGAAAAAAGAACGAAGCATTAAAATATTAATAAGGTTATATTTTTATAATGTGAAAATACAAAAGAATGTTTATTGTTCGAGTATTTAATGTATTATATTATATTTAGATTTTCTTAGAAAACAGATTTCAAAGTTGCATGTCTACTTGGGCAGTTTGCATACAGATTAATATCTAACATAATGTATAACGGGCACGACATATCGCGTCAAAACGAGAATACCGTGATCGTGGTTGATTCTATGCAGTACCATTAATACCCATAAATATAAAGACATCTATAGAAACAAAATGGTCTTTCGTTAATGACTCATTGTGATCAGTTTAAATTTTAATGATTAATTTTATTAATATAAATTTATAAGTATTTCTGAAAATGTCTATTCTGTTCTTCTAAATTGAAATTATATTGAAATTATATTGTTTTATAATTTTTTACCTTCTGGATTACAAGCATATTCTGCTTTAAATAAACGATTTTCATTTTCTATCAAATAGCATTTGTTTTTGGATAGTATTTTCTTCACATTTATTCATTCTATAATTTACATTGGCTTGTTTCACAAAAAGATTTTATTAAAGAATAAATTATATTCATAAGACAAATATAAAACATACAATTATTAGGTTAAGACTATAAGAGATCAGTTTCATAATAATATTGTCTTAGAATTTATTAAATTAATTTCACAAGATATCCATTAACTCGCGATCCCATGACGGGATATGATAGTGACTGACATGCATTGGATTCGCATAAATAGAATTTCATCACATCCGTACGCAGTTGTATAAAACATTTCTCACAAATTGTCTAAAATTAAAGATCGTGACTGAATATTCACTACACGGTTTTGCTCTACACTAATATCATAAGCGTATCATGTACTACATATGATATTGCTAATTTTCACTCTTATCTTTTGAAAAAAATAAAAGAAATAAAAGACTATTATTACCAATAAGTTTTCTCTGCTAACTGTCAGTGGAGACTAGAGAGATTTGGTGATAATAACAAATGTATCATTTTTGATTTCAATTTCCCGTTTTGGCAATTCAAAATGCAGCGTTGAGTTCCGCCACCCAACCAATAATGTAAGAGACATTATTACGGGCGAAAAGCGGGGTACTGTGCTAAACACGGGGTACAATATACCCTGTAATATTACTGTAATTAGGTCGATACTTGTATCGTGTACATATGAACTTCAAAGACCAACTTTTAAAGTTTATACAAGACAAGCTTCTTTAGAATATAATGGTACTCGTAAGAAAGTAGCAAAATTACTACAGATAAAGTGGCTACCGGTGCTTTTACGGTTTGATTGAATTTTGAATCTTCTTACTTTAAGATAGAGTTCTAAATGTGTGTTACACACATTATCGTCAACTCGCAATCTACATGTCCCGCGCACGCGCGTGGGATGAGCCGTTATTTTCAGTCAGACATTTCGTTGCCATTTGAAGAATAAAAAAAATTATGATAATCAATTTGAGATATGACTTACTTGTTAAACCTCTATACAGACCTATAATACAGATATGCTAAAATTAACAATATACCTAAATACATAACATTCAGAACATTCTCTATGTTTGTAAAGTTTTCACATACATATGAAGTAGCTTTAATCAAGGTTTTCCTAGAATAAAATGTAACATTGTTACAATCATATTTAGTAAGCAATGACATAGAACTAAATAAATATTTTATATAAAATGAAAAAGAAGCAAATTAGTTAATTTTTGTTTCATTTCATTATACATATTTATAATATAATTTAACAACAAAATACAGTCATAGATGAGCTATGGACAGTTCATGAGTTTGCATAAGCGCATATTGTTTATATAATTTGATGCCAACTATATAAGATTTCAGCTAGTAAATAAACTTCCTGAAGTTCTAACATCCATTAAATGTCATACTTTATATATAGACACGTAGTAAAGCTACGTGTGTATATATGTTTTATTCATAGCAGGGCAGCCAGGTATGCCCCTTGTGCCCTAAGTAGTGTCCAAACCAACTGATCATGTTCTGTAGAAGAATCTTTACTGTAAAATATGTCAATATTCTTTACGCAAATCAATATTATATGTTTGTACACTTACAAATTAGTTGCTTGTAATGAGGGCTGTTTCAAGATTGATATAGTAGTGCTTTATTTTTCAATTGTAACTACACTGTTAAAGTTAAATATTACTTTCGGAACTTTGTAAAGAGTCAATAGAATACTGATAAATGTAAAAAAAGTTAAAACTACACATCAACTAAACTGTTAAAGTACCTCCTATGAATCGTACACTAAAATAAAAGTTTATATAATATTTATTTTTAAACAAACTCACGTCAACATGTGGATAACTGCTTGCCATGCGTGAATAATCAATGGTGCGCGTGCGCATGCGTCGCTGTGAGAGGCGTTACCGAGGCAAATCGATTTAAGATATAAGAAAATTTGTCTCGTATCTGCGCAGAATCATGTTAGACATACCTATATAAAAGCTTCGTTCTTTATTATTATTTCGAAATGGACGCTGTACAAAGTAAACTTGAATAAATGTTCAATAATTGTTGTTTCCATATTATTAATGGTAAGTTTTTATAGTAAATAAACAAATAACGAGTACTTCAAATTTACGAACGAACTGATCAAGAATTGGTTTGAATTAGATTTAATTTGTAAGAGATAAAGAAGAAGCGGGTGATTTTGAAAGTATATTTATAAAGCCTATAAATTTGGTCGCAAGCAAGACCAGGCTTCTCTTTCTGTAATATAATGATTCTAAGAAAGTTTCTCTTCAATGTATGTAATTCTATGATTAACATTTTAACAAGATAATTCACAAAAACTATTTATAAGTTGTTGTACAAGGCCAACCTGTCTTATAAAAACTTTAACACTTAAATTACATCTTGTCCAATGCTCAACTGCATAGCTTAAGAGCTGTTTATTAAACTCATTTCAAAACTAGCTCTAATCCCGTGCAAATTGCTCTTCGGAGAAGTAACTCATTAGTTACTAATAATTACGTTTCAAAGGTAACCAGGAACTGCAACTGTCCCTTTCTAATACAGCAAAGAAGACATTGGAGGAGCGTGACAGAGATCTGATGAGATCAAAATCAGTGGTTAGAGTTAGTATTACAAACGTCTCATAATTTAGTGCAATGTTTCCTGTTGTGAGGACTTAGCAAGAATTATTATTAACATAATAATGAATTAATGACGGCTTGCGTTGTAAAACAAATTAGATGTATTAGAGCAATCTTGACAATTGACTTTTGATATTATCTGCTTAATAGTTATGTAGTCATTGTACGCCTAACATGACTATGAGTTTTTATCTGTCTTCCGCGAAGTAGGAAAAAAATAATATGTCACTTGGTCATCTATACAGCGAAGTACCTAATGTCGTAGACCTGGACTTCAGCTATATTTTGAATATTACGTTTTGCACTCGAGGGAATAATTTCTAGCCACAAATGTTGGTTTCTATCAGGCAATGCCACTATCAATTTTGACATATAAAATTATATAAATATATAAATGTAAGATAACACATTTTGCTTTTTTACAATTACAATTGTAAAGGAACGAGACTACACTTAGAAAACCAAATAATAATTTTATTCCAGCCAATAGAGAAGTAATAATCGTATATAATATATTTGGTATTTTTAGGGTTCCATACCTCAAAAGGAAAGAACGAAACTCTTATAGGACAATTTTGCTGTGTAAACTTAATAGTTTATAAGTTTAACACAAAAAGACACCATTACAAATTTATATTTGTAGTTCATTTCTTACAAAATTAGTGGATACAACCGCACATTTCAGCTTGTTAGTTTTTATAAGTAGTATTTTGAATGATATTTTTATTATTTAACTAGATAGATGCTCAATCTAGATAAATCTAAACAACTAGCAATAGCCCATAATAATTAATAGTCTAAAAAAAATATCGATTTTACGAATTACTTTATATTTATGCCTTTGCAGGGTATATAACTTATCTTAAGCAATTTAAAATAATAGCATATATTCTATTCATGATTAATTTTACAGCTACATTGTCTTACATTCGTTCCACTGTACATCTATTGTACGTATGTACCTATTTCTTAGTGGTTGCAGTAAAGCTATAAATTATCTTTAACGAGCTGTAGCCCGCAATTTAATCTATGAAACGTAAATCCAGTTTTTTTCCCGTTTCTGTTTTAATGCTCCCCTACATTTCCCTTAGGACCCGCCATGCCTAAGGATATGCCATATTTTGGGTTTCTGTCAGTCACTCAGTAATAGAAGAGTTTTATATATTATATAGATAAAATGCCTATTTTTATTATATACTTATCGTCAGTTGAAAGCGTTGAAATATGTAGGTATATTTTTTTTAAATAAAGTAACACATTGATATTACATCACACCTTGATAGTCAGTAATAATATTTTATTTTTATAATGAAAACATTCGATAAATTATATTGTAAATAGATGTAAATAGTTATGTATTTTTATACAAAAGACAAAACTGAGATTGATGAGCGTGATGAAGAAGTACATAGTGTGTTACATACAAACATGTTATCATTCTTAAAACCATAGAATTATTATTAATCTAGAAATAATCTAGTATGGATTACATTTAAAAAATACAGCACATTTGAATTTCAACATAACGCCAAAACCATCATTTATACAGAATTCACAAATATATTTTGTGTACAACAAAATATTGTAGCGCAAAATTGAATTAAAGTGTGAATTTTATAAAAAAAAAACAAGCGTTGGAAACAGTGACTATAAATGAGTTACGAAGCAATAAATATACGTCGTCTTATTACCGTCAATAAAATGACTATTTATTTAGAGTCCAGTTAGTCACTAGAATTTAATGCCTTAGCCAAGTGCAATGACTCACCTGGCAAAAAAAATATATTTTATATTAAAATTCTACTATATATACATGAACTAAAAACACGAAATAGATCAATGTAATGTATATACATTTATTCCATAAAAAATTGAAGAACAATTATAAATACTCACATTTGTAAGAAGTTTGTTTAATACATCGATACTCAAACACAACGGCAGCGGAATATCTGAAACAAAAAACAAAGAGATAAGAACATTTTTTGTAGAGACGATAACTAATACAGTTCTGACATAAAAAATAAGATAAATTTGTGTCGTAAAAATCTCTTCAATTGTACCTATTAAAAAATAACTAACTTATGTATGGGTCACACACAAATACATATACATATACATATTTATATATATATATATATATATATATATATATATATATATATATATATAAAATAAATAAATAAATAGTTGGTACCTTTGCCCGCGTAGGGAAATAGAAATAAGTAAGAATTATATATGACGTATTCTACATTTTGACCGTAAAGACTATAGCACCCCTCGATAAATGGACATTCCAACAATAAAAGATGTCTTTTTGAATGCAAGCCAGTTCTTTAGGATATAATAATTATCATTTACTTATTATTATTATAAAACTATAGATTTTAAGAAGAAAAAGAAAATACTAACTAATTATTTTAAATGACATAAAGAATATTATCTAATACATCAGTATAGCTCTAATCGTCTTGTCTAAGAGTCGAGATCTAAAATAGATGGTGTCACAGCGATAAAAAGTGATTACAATTATTTATGCACGTCCGCGGTGAATGTCCTACGCGGTACCGAACCGGACAGGTTGTGTGGTAGACACGGCTGATTGTTACACACTATAAAAAACACTAAACATGACGAGGAATGCATAGAAACTGAATACAAAACAATAAGATAAAAATGGTGATAAAAAATTATATATTATATAATTTTATGTCTCTTTTCATGTGTTTTATTAAATTTAAATTAATATATTAAGTGTTTCTATATGTTTGCATTGGTTAGGGAATACTTCGAATTATAAATGTAATTAGAAATTGATGTACAGAGTAAAAATTTACATTTTACCAAAAATTTGTTCACATAACCCTAAAAGTATATTAATAACATATAGTAAATTATGTGCAAATTTTACACAGCAAATAGATATTTATTGTTTTCCAATACGTTACCTTACACAACGGACAATAAATTTGACTACAAGTATTTCCATATTTCACGATAGCAATAAAGAAGATGGGACGATATCTTCATTACGAAGCGCATAAAATCGATGCCACGATAATTACAGACCGCTCACAGACGCTGCTTCACGGATGATATTAATTCTGGAATTTAGCTATTATCTATAGTATGACTGTACATTTTCATTTTCCTCGTCCAAACAGTTAATACCAAAACAAAGTTCTCCGCTACTGAACACGCAATGTCTCAAAAAAGGTGCCACCCTATTTTGGTGATAAGGCGCCATTTTATGATATATATATATATATATATATATATATATATATATATATATATATATATATATATATATATATATATATATATATATATATATATATATTTATATGTAAGTGTACCATAAAAAAAATATAAAATAATATTAATATTATTAAAGGTCATTTATGAATTTATTATAATTTTTTTAATAGTAATTGATGAATAGTCATAGTGAATGAATAGATATTGATCAAGCTAAGAGAAGCGATCGTATCAAATCTCAATGTCATTCCACAAACACTTAGTTTTTTTATATTATAAGTTATATTTCAATAACAATGTCTACAACGTAAATTATTTCTATACATTGTATTAATTATGAAATAAAGAAACTTAGATGTTATACTCGTAGATTTTATTTGTTTGTTATAAGAATAAACCTTATGATTTGTTGCTGTTAAAATAAGTAAATAATCTCGTGCAGATAGATAGATACTAAAATAATTATTCAAAAGGAAGGAAATTTAAAAAGGTACCTTGAAATGCTACATATACCTATATAAATCAAGATTTTGAAATATATAATAATTAATTATTTATAAGAACGAAAAACTCCAACTATAATAATACAAATAAGAAAACCAGAACAACAATGGCACCGACACCCAAAGTCTGTGGTGAACAAAAAAGAGAGACAATATATATATATAATATGGCAACAAATAAATAATATGGACTAAAGTACAGTTTGAACACGACAAACACGTTATCTATAATATCCAAGAAGTGACAAAATACCAACGAAAAGTTCGCTATAAAATCAAGCTTATTTTTAATGAGTGATAACTCTGTCTAGACTACATTTTAGTACAAAACGCAATATAGAAAATAGTTCTTATTGTAATTTATTAAGATTTAAATTACATTTTAAACGTACTCTACTTTTAAAGTCTTAATATAATACTAAGGATAAAAAAATTATTAAAGTACACATATAAAAAAATTTACGCAGCGGGAGTTGAACCCGCGCCTAATGAACAGTAAGTGCCGTCCATAGTGTGGATTAACTAAACTATACTAATAAAACAACAAAAATATTTATTAAAATAATTTGGCAATAGTCGTTGGGTAGCGGAAATTTGCTAACAACGTAAGTAGTTGTAAAAAGCATATAAGAATTTCGACCCTGCTTGATGAAGAAAGGTTCAAATCCCGCTGCGTTAAAGTTTTTATATGTTTTCTTTAAGTATGTACATTTATATACATACATAACACATTATCGAAACTATGTTGCTTTATATAAATCTAAAATAGTTATATTCATCGATTTATTGATATATTCATTTAGTGAAAGTCACGACACGACGTATAGAAAGAGATACATTGTAACAAGAACAATAGCATAAAATTTTTTTGAAAGAACCAACACTGAACGCTTTCTCGAGTAATTTGGGCCTTTCGATCCAAAGCGATGATCGAAATATCGAACGCTAATATACGCTACGAAGAACAAAAGGGCTTTTATGTACATGTAAATGAAGTATGGAAGTAACAAAATATATCTTTATATACAAATTATGTATGATGCAAGACACATTCTAAGTCCCAATATAACTCGCGCCGCAAGTACAGTGGGTTATATCGAATTTACAATTGGTACACCAGTAGTTCCTGAAATGAACGCGTACAGTCAAATAAACTCTTCTATTATATAATATGAGTATAGATTATTTATTATTTACTTATAACAAATATATAGAAAGTTAAATACGTGTAAATAGATGATATGAAACAATCTATCCATTCGCTTGTCATCACTGTGACAACCGTCATCAATCAATACCAGACGTAAAAGTCTAAGATTACTCTTGTAAACGTTTCATCACGCGTAACCAAGTAAAACTTGAATAAACGTCATTTATTGTACAGGTGCGAGTTTAAAGCTCGCTTAAAATTACAGAAGTCATAATATTTGATAATATAGGTATTACCTAAGAGTGTGCCATCGAAAGTTCTAAGTATAATCGAGTGAGCTTTCTACGAAGTTGTCATGCTCATTGAAAATTTATTGATCTTAAGAAATCGCATTTTAGAAGCTTTTACATATTGATGTGCAATGATTTTCCTAATTGAAGGAAAGGCAACGGTGCCCTACACGATTATTATTTTTATATATTGTTTGATTATATATATGTAAATCATTACCAAATATTGTGCAGTAAATATTAAAATATTAAAGAGGATGACCTAATTGCACAATTACGTATAACAAAATATATGTAGATATAGGGAAATAAATTAAAAGTAAAAAAAAAATGTATATTTTTTTATTATTTCACCTATTATGTTTATATATTGTTTACTTATAGATAACATACAATTATTTATATACATAAATACCTACATATAGATAGTCCTGATCACAATATATAACAAAACTATATTGCATAATAACAATATCTGATTCCAAATATCGTATCGTTCATCTAGCATCCATATTTCTTTGGTAAATGTCAACGTACCACCATCAGCAAGCGATTGATCCACGTATTGAAATGTCAATGTTAAGATAAAATCTGACGATCGTTAGGGTGATCTCTTCCGTACGAGCGTCAGTTGCCGTGGGGAGTCAAGATTGTATTAGTTATTCAATTATGCACATCAGATACCGAAGTTTGAGGCTAAGTTGGAGAGAAGGCATAGAAATAACAATCGCCGTTTACAGCAATGAATAGTCGACCATTAAGGGTTACTTAACACATTGGAGATAGAGACGGAGATTACGTGGTACACTTTTGGAATCCTTTGTACGAGAAAAAAATAAACGTTGATCAAGATGTATATTTGAATACGATAAGCCAATACAAATTCGTGATCAATCAATAAAAACGCAGGAGGGTGTAAAAACCATCGCAAACACATCTCTCCGCTCTCGAATAGAGGCTCGTTACGCGCCTGGACTCATGAATGATGGATGACCGTAGCCAACGTGCGGTTACATTGTAAAGATAGTGCTTTACAATTTGAATTATTTATTCTATGTATAGCAAGATTTAAAATCATTTGAACAACTATTCGGTACATTTCGTAGAGATTTAGTTGGAACAAAATGATTGACAAGTCCGGATCGATGGTATCGGCCGTCATAAATAACACCGCCACCGCTAGTTAGTACACATTCATTGCTATAAACGTTTCGTACACTTGAGATAAGTAACCCTTCATAGGGTAAACATGAAGGCGTAATCGAATATCAGGTATCTATAGTATATTAGAAGTTTAAGTATATTGTACAGGTATATTTTATAGCCCTTTCAATTGAAAAGTAGCTAAAATATAATTTTATCATAGATGACTAGAAGCAAGTAATAAAAGATTAATAACAAATCAAAGATATAGAAAGATTTTAAATTGATAATGGATTCTTGTTGGTATTAGATTGCTTAAAACAATTTATTTATTACAACTTTCATCAAATGAATTACGATCCAAGCTTATACATATCTCTGGAAAACAACATCATTTATTTATATAAAAGGGCCTTTAAAGCAAAAATAACTACTGAGACATTAGAAAGTACCCAATGCACTTTACGCAAACGTTTGTTGCAGTCAATAAATTAAAACTATTAACCTCTTGTAAATCTTTACCGTTGACATAAATAATCGGTTTCCGTGCGTCTTTTAAGTTTTACATGAGATTAATGTATGAATAAAATTATTTGTTGTGATAGGTACTCATCTATCAAAATTCTAATTTCAAATATTATTAAAAGAAATATTATTTTGTTATTATTTACAAGCTATTTCTTTCGTTTTAAAAGTAATTATAAATAATCCAATTAAATTTAGACATAATATATAGGAATATATGTCATTGCCTATATAAGTCCAGTTCTTGAATTATATCATTTTCTATTTTTATATCGTGAGATTTAACAATGTGACAGTGAATAACCGGCAATATATCAGTATAACCACCGAAGGGCCGGTGAGGGCGCGACCGTTACTTCGTGTCTAATAAATCCCGGAACAAACGACAGCAATAAGAAACTCGCCAGGCATCCATCTCCTGTCAAATGAACATACTCATAAACAGCCACGCGTCACATGTACACGGCGACGTGATAAATCAGATTCGGCCACAACACTTGTATCAATAAACGGGTCATTTTAAATATTACATTTAAATAATCTAATGATAAATGTCAAATGCCAGTATAAAAACTAGATTAATTGTATGTTTATTGACGATGAAATCTACATTGAAATAATAATACAGTAAAAACGTCGAATATAAATCAGCTTTTATGCAAGAATATCGGTTATATCCAATGACAAAATAATTGTAAAAATCTTCTAATGCTTTAAAATTATATTATGATAAATGATTGTGGCTCCTTCTTTATAGCGTACTTACATACAATAAAAACAGGTTATTTCTCTACACCACGATAAAGATACATAGCATGACTTTTTATTATAATTTATGTTTTTAACTCGATTTTTAGCTTCTAGCTACTACAATAATATAATTTAGAGCCAGCTAAACATTAAGTTTACTAAAATTTTATATAAATACAATTTACACAGCAGTGTAAAGTCCCAAACATATTATACAGTAAGAATTATATGTCCCCATCATAAACTATTTCTTTACGTCGTTCTATACGAAATAGCCTTGTTATAGGTAATGTACCAATAACTTTACAAAGTACTAAAATGTATATTGTATATAATGCCAATAAAGTAACAATCATGTTATAGAAAATGATACACGTTGTAGATAAAATTATTAAAGATGACATCAAGTTGGGTGAAGCAGATGTCCCCGAGCGGATATTACTCACGACACGCACAAAAACATACATTCATACCAGTGCCAGTGTGAGTGCGAGTGCGAGTGCGAGTGCGAATTGGAAGATGCATTAACACTAATTGAAGACTTCCCGTCGCCATCAGTTTCATCTGGACTTAAACCAATTAAATATCAGAACCATATTATATTACTATTTTTCAAAATAAATTGATTTATTTCAAGATTAAATGATACTATGATTATTTATATTACTTTGTAAATATCATGTTATATCGCATATAAAATGGAGACATTTAAATAAAATAAAAATTCCAATGCCTTTTTAGTACACGGTAATGGTGGTATCGACAACACATTAAGACTTCGCTTTAAGGGAATCTAAGATTAACGGTCGAGATCGAACATATGTAGTCACGTCGAAGCTATTAGCTGAAGGACTAAATGCTAAAAGACATGCGAACACTAGCCCTTGTTGAACCTAACCTATCATAAAGAGTGGAACAAGTACCGTGTTTAACTAAATTATGAGCTACGTTTGCATAAAGAAGAAAGGGAAATAGATTACAACAATGTTTTCTATCAATACATATATAAAGCAACTTCAAGCAACCAGTAACCATATTTTTTAGGGATTTAATAGTATTTTTGGGTCGTTTTAATGTACATGTAAATTTATTTAATAAATGAAAAAAAATATTGTAACATTCTATTTAAACTTTCACAAAACATCCATTTATCTCAATTTTCGGACATATGTAATTGTAGCGTATTATAAACTTTTTCATAACAGTTATTAGTGTTGTCGCAATTTACTGTAAATTCCAGCTAAATTACTGTTCGTTGCTCGCGTCGAATCCCAAATAACTGAGATTAGACGATTAACATAAGTACATATACTGATGTACAGATGTAACATTACGTTCATTGTCTATAATACACAATGTTATATTCTCGTGCCGTATTGCACCGTCCATAGTTTCCACGAGTATCTTTTGGGACATCGTCGACAGTCCATTGCCAGTACACACGCTCAATAATAGTGGTATAACTTTAGTACTACAGTGAACAAATGCGTTTGAAATCTTATTTATAGTCGAGGTGTCTAGATAGTGCTTGTAGGTGCGCCTCTTATTATTTTGCTATACCATTGTAGATTCATAACTTTTTTAGGTTTTGATTGCAAATTAGCAATTATTATTATGATATTGTTATTATTTTACAATGTTATAAATATGAAGAATATTTTTTTAAACGGTCTATTCTGAGGAACAAATGGTTAGAATTGAAAAATTCCTTTTTAATTGGATGGTTTATATATCCGGGAAGGCTATAGGTTTATTAGGCTAAAGGCTATAACAACGTAACCCTATGTCCCTGCAGTCAAAGTTACCTCGGCAATTTAGAAGGTGTCACAGGACATATAGAATTATTAGTTATTTCCATTTGACCATGAAGACACAACCGTCGGCAAATGCTAGTGTTACAACAAAATGTCTAAATACAACCAATGATTCAATAATTTCACATTAAATCGTATGATTTTACGAATAGCGGTACTTATTTTTTTTTTATTCGACAGATAAGAAGTTTCGTAATAAAATTAACAGATATCTAGACAAAAAATTTAAAACAGGAATTTCAAGTTTCATTTAATCACTATTTTTTTTACACAAATCATATCCTCTGCTCTTCACAATTAACTACAATTTTGCTTTAAGCCACTTTTGCTAAATTACATTTTAGCCTGACATTAAATCTCTATAAAATACTTGAGAAGTAATTTTAAAACACGCAATGTCTAGATTTTGTTATATAATAGAACTATATAAAACGTAAACTCGACTTTGTTTATGAAAGTCTTTGCGCTTGCGTGTTGTTAAACTCCACCCTCTCAGCAACAGGTAGAGAAGTTTGAAAAAAGTTGTAGCGAACTAACGACACAACAACACAAGGATAATATTGTTTATTTTCATAACATAATGTTTCTAAGAATTGAAAGACTATTAATTAGTTTCATATGATGAACATCCATTTATAAATAGGCTATTTATCACATTAGTGATAAAGGCAAGATTGATTATTTACTGCTATAACGAGCCGATTTATAATATTATTATATGATATATATATATGAGCTAATATAATTCTCTATCTATATAAATATCCAATTATGAAACAGTATGGTAACTTACAATGTATCGTTGATTCTTTGGAAGGACGATCACGTTATTGTAACACGTAAAGTTCACAGTGCACAAAGTTCAAAAATAACCAAACGTCTCATAACAGGAGGCAGTAACGGCCACTCTCGCCGATATCTGAACATGGAATGGTGCTCTGATGATGGCAAGCGAAAGACAGGGGCCTGGAGAGGTGCGGGGGGAAGGGATGTAGGCGGGGCATCGCAGGTGTATCAAGAACGATGATGTATGCGCAAGTTAACATTCGAACACGCCTCACTGTCACGCGCCAGCGAAATGTCGAATTCATTCATGGCCCGCTAATTGTTTGTTCAGAGGAAAAATCGATTCAATATCGATATTAGAAAACGCATTAATAACAGCTTGACGGATATTTTTAATTCATAGTGCTGAGAAGTGTCGATCGCAGAAGAGATAAAAATGTATTCGAATGACAGACTAATAACGTTATGAGTTCTTGCACCTTATCTTGATGCGAGATGTGAATACTTAACATATTGACAAAAACGGGACAAGAGTCGCTTGAAATATGCTATTGAGATTATCTTATCTTTTTGCTGCGCCCATAACTTTCTTTTAAAAAATATTACCAATATTATCACAGAACAGCATAATTTATTTATCATGACAGTATATTAGATACTCTAATTTAAAAAATTGTAACCACAAAACATATATCACGAGATTGGGGGTTTCTGACAAACTTTTTTATAACTGTAGGAAATATGAACATATAGCAAAAAAAAAATAAAAAAAATTTAATAATTAAAGAAATAATTAAATGCGATCAACAACATGACATACCGTATAAATCATTCGAAATATTTTTTTCTACATTTAAATTATTCATACGGTGTTGAACTTGTATTTGAAATAAATCGCTGTTGTTTCATCATTACCATATGTCGATACGAATGTGAGAGTGCAATTATTTATTACCTTTTACACTTTTTTCGCTCATAGTGCTCTGGGTGAGACGAAATTAAAATGACTAATGGCTTAATTAAAGAGTCAATTTGTATTTATGTGCGCTATGCCTCATGTATGTTATAATTATAATATGTACATGTATATTATAACTATTAAATATAAACTGTTGAATTTTAATTACCATTGTATTTAAATGTTAACGAACAATTTCTTAATGCTCGTCTTAGCCACTCCTTTATGTGAGATTCGATAAAATAATATGTCTCTACATTGACATTAATCATTACTATTAAATACTAATGGAATTGCAGCCTCAACTCGTGTGACTGCTTAACTGTTATTAATTTTATTATATGAAATTTGATGATAATAGTTGTTTATTTCTGTGGACTTATCAATTATACAATCTTTGCTTACTAATTCATCTTTTTTAAATTCTTGAAAATACATTTATTTCATAAATGCCTACATAATTAATTAAATTAAATATTTTTTTCCAACAAAACAATGTTAAAGTAAGAATAATAATTACAGTTCATGCAACAATTATATTTATCAAGATCTAATGTAAGTGTAGATACAGGTCCCTTTACATTGTAAGACATACAAAGCAAATGGCAATAGAGCCATGTTTTACCAATTGACATTTCTCATTATTTATGTAAAAGCGAAACCGAGGCGAATTAAGCTCGCTTTTCGAAACCAGAACGTATGAAAGGTTGTGTGTAAACATCGTGAAAGGTTGTTTCGTTATCAACTCATCCAAAGATTTAAATACCAACAATCGTCAATAATACTTTATGCATAATTAATCTCATAGTCACATAAAGCTTAAAATAAATTCAATTAAATAAAGCTTCATACAAAGGTACCTATTTGCAAAATCTGCAATCAATCCATATTACTTTTTTTTTACTTCACATTACTAATTTTAATGATAACTATATAACATAAATACACTTAATTATAGTGTATACAGTATTATATATTGAGGAAGTGGCTGACCTAAGGTACACCGCACTAAATCTACGCCGAACACAAACCAAGCCTAGCTTTCCATTTGCCACACGGGAGTGATATCACGCGACGTCGTTTATAATTCAACAACAATAAACAGATAGTTAATTGCGATGCTGTCACAGGCACAGTATATGGTAATGAGGCGTAGGGATCTCGGCTGCACGGACAATATCTCTACGGTGAAAGGTAAGATGAAATCGGTCCAAGTGAAAAGTTTAAACTATTATTGAAATGAACTATTGTATATCTCTTTTTTAAGCTTAAAACATCAAGGTTTGTAGAGGTCATCGTCGTTCAAGTGCCACCTTGGGTGACACTTAGGTGTATTTTAAGCTTTTGGTTAAGCATGGCGTCGACCCACATAAGAGGCTCTAAACGTACAAAGAAAATTTGAGATGGGAGATGGGACATGATGAGTAGCAAATCTATCAACTTTGCAAAAAGCAGAACAGAAACAGAAATCTAATTTTCAGATTCAATAAGAGCTCTAATAATAATTTACCTTCACCAATAATAATAATAACAAAGGCATATAGTTTATTAGTCGCTGTACAGAATTCTCACGATTTGGACCATCCCTGTAGTGTTTGCTTAGCCCATGGCCCGTGTCTGAGAGATAGGTGCAGTACATGCGCTTTCAGGTTCGTACAATCTGAGCAGCTGACACCAATAGGTTTTTATCAGAACAAATCTCGTTTGTGAAAGTCAAGGAAGCGATGGGAGGCTGCGAAATTGGTGCTCATAACTTACTGCGTGTTATATAAGGTTATTGTACATAATACACTATCAGTTGTAACCATCCAACCAGGTGACTGTTTATATATACATAAGAAAAAAAGTCGAAGAAGTCGTCGTAGAGTAAAGTTTAACTGTAGCCTTTAGTTAGGAATTAATATATATATATGTACTTAGGTTTTTACTTAGTCACATAGTGCGATGCGGGATGTCGATATTAAACACGCAACGTGTTTGATGTCTCTAAGCTGGCAGAAAGAGATTGCATATATTGGATATGTTCTCCTCAGCTCACGAAATAGGGGAAATGTAAATGATAAAAATAATTATTAACTTTTTTTGTATTTAGGGAAAAAGCTTTCTAGCGAAGTACAAATGTAACCTTTTACTTAAACATCCCATTTTAATGTGGTTTTTACTAATGGTTTTAAGGATTCTGAAGGAAAGATTATGTAGGAATATAAGGAAGGTACATATAAAAATGCATATTATATCAGTAGTCTCATTTTTATTACAATAATAAAAAAAATTAAAACAAACATATAGTTCAAAAACTGTATTTTATATATGTACCTACCAATCACAATTAACTAATGCCTTTAAAACGATATCATTAATCGCGCATTTAAAGTTATGAATAACATTTAAATAAAGATTCAGTTTAAATGTAAACAAAACGATATGTTTCATAACAAAGTGTGCTTATCAGTCCAGCTTATCATGCTAGAATTTATTACCAACCCATCGTAAATGTTAAACTTATTAGACTTACGACTTACATACATATACAGCTATAAATAGACGTTAAGAGAATAATCGCACTGTCGATTTGTAATTAACAGATCTTTTTGAAGACTAGTAGAAGCTGACGTCTTCATTATCTTGGACTTTATGATCCTTGCCATTCGATTTTCATATATCTATGTTTTGTATTCAAAAATTAGGTCAAAACTATATATTTCAATTCAATTAAAATCTTAAGATATTACATAAGGTTTTTCATATCCTATTAAAGTTTATATATATATATATATATATATATATATATATATATATATATATATATATATATATATATATATATATATATATATATATATATATATATATATATATATATATATATATTATTACAATTAAATATTGTATTTGTCATTCACATATAGAAATCAATGAATGTTAAAAATTAGGACCTTCGTGGCGCATAGGCACAGTGTCTGCCTGTAAACGCGACGGTTTGCGGGTGGACGGTGTGTGTCTGACGGTTCGATTCCCACTCGGGCAGAACGAATGATTTTCATTTTCTTTGTTCTGGCAACAAGACAAAAGCGCGGCGTTAAGTTCCGCCACTGGACACGCAATATCTCGAAAGGCGAAAAGCGAGGAAAACATTTAACTAAGTTTTTATACTCGGAAAGATATTTATAGAAAAAAAGAAAAGTAGGTAAGTTTTATTTCTATAATAAATACCTTTTTAAATCTTTATGGGTACTGATGTTGTCAACAACATCTGATGTTGGCTGAACAAATTGTGGCCTTGAGTACGTTGATCTCTCACGAAATGTCTCAACATAACCCTAGCGTGAAAAACGAGGTGAATTGTTAAAACTAGAAAATAGAACTAATAAACATAAAATTCCATCGAAACGCACACATAAATCATTAAGTTTTAAGCTCAATAAATTCTTATAGAATTTGGAATAGCAACACCGAGTGCGCAATAATGAGGGCACAAATAGAGTTTACGATCTAATTAAGCGAACGGGCAAGTCCGATCGTTGTAAATGTCATTTCACACTGCAGTCCCGCAATGCTCCCTAGTTCTCACGGCGGCGTAATTTTCCATATTTTGTGGCGCGATTTCTCTACTCATAATTTTAAACTATTTATGAATTATGGGTCTAATGGTAAGTTGTAAAATATAAATTTTGTAGTATTTCGAAGTTTCTGTTATTGCTAGCCAAATTAAACTATATTCGTGGGACAAATTAATAACTACATGTATAAAATGCTTTTAGTATTTTGATTTCATCTAATAAAAGAAAGTATAAACTAAAATAAATTAATCCTTTCTCAATAAAATTAGTGTTGTGAAACCTATCCGACGCCGCCCGTAGCAAGATACTAATCCAATAAAACGTATAGAAGGCAGTGTCGGTAAATAAAACAGACACATTTATTTACTTTCGCATCCTGCCGCCAGCCCATCTACTCTGCCGCATATTTCTTACATCTTTGTATACAGTTTTAGTTATGAAAAATTATTATCTTTAGAGTTATGATAAATCTCATGATATTAAGTAAATTCCCAAGTAAATTCAACTCTTAGTTTGCCATGTTTAGTAAAAAAGTAAATATATATACGGCGAAAGCCTGACGGCCCAACATCGCCTCTTGTCATGGACTATAATGTTACCCCGAAAAAGAAAGTAGCTGAGAAACGCAAGCCTAGGATTAAGTGGTGGTTGTTGAATGGGTCGATGCAGACAGACTTCTTGGCGGAGGTGGAGAGTCAAAATCTACTGACTAACACCGAGACCGCTCAGACTGCATGGGATCGAGCTCATTCAACAATCATTGCGGCGGGCAAGCGAGTTCTTGGCGTTACTAAGGGTGGGCGTGTCATCGACAGGGAGACATGGTGGTGGAATGACCAGGTGCAGGGGGTGATTCGGGAAAAGAAGGCTGCGTTAAAGAATGGCAGCATTCCAACTCTCCTGAAGACAGACTGGAGTACATAGCAGCGAAACGGGCCAGCAAAAGAGCTGTAGCCAGAGCCCGCAGAGAAAGTTTGTCGCCATTGTACGATAAACTTGAAACTGTGGAGGGGCAGAAGCTCATATACAAACTGGCTCGTGCTCGAGATAAAGCGCTTGTTAAAGCGCTTGTTGTACGATAAACTTGAAACTGTGGAGGGGCAGAAGCTCATATACAACTGGCTCGTGCTCGAGATAAAGCGCTTGCTAAGTTGCTTTGAAGTCATGCTTCTGTGAAGGAGAGATGGAGAAGCTACTTTAAGGAGCTGCTGAACACTCAGCAGTCTTGTAGTCTTCCTCCTGAATTATCTCCTACCTCGGACTTGTTGCTCCAATAATCCGTGATGAAACTCGTAATTGTCTTCGACGCATGAAGAACGGAAAAGCGGTAGGACCTGACGACATCCCAATCGAGGCGTGGAAATCGTTGGGCTCTCTTGGTGTGCTTATACTTACTGACCTGTTTAACCGTATCTTGAATACTGGAAAGATGCCACATCAGTGGCGGCAGAGCTTTATTATCCCTATTTACAAAGGAACGGGCAGTGTTCAAGATTGCGGTAGTTATAGGGGCATTAAGATTATGAGCCACACCATGAAGCTTTTCGAGCGCATGATCGACCTCAGGCTCCGCCAAGAATGTACTGTCTCTGAGTCTCAGTATGGGTTTCAACCAGGATCAGGCACTATGGACGCCATTTTTCCCTCAGAACTTTGATGGAGGCTTACAGGGAAAAAAGGAGAGCTCTGCATGTGGCCTTTTTGGACTTGTGTGCCACGTCAGTGTATCTGGTGGGCATTGCGATCCAAGGGGATCCCTGAAGCCTATATTGAGGTTATCAGAGATATGTACAACGACTCCGCTTCAGTGGTTAGGACCGCTGTTGGCGACACCAAGCCCTTCCCGATTACT
This sequence comes from Dione juno, assembly GCA_037127375.1. NCBI lineage: Eukaryota > Metazoa > Arthropoda > Insecta > Lepidoptera > Nymphalidae > Dione > Dione juno. The sequence continues at coordinate 6,436,270 of JAXRJS010000052.1, forward strand.
GTAGGGGTTCACCAGGGCTCAGCTCTTAGTCCATTCTTATTCAATGTAGTGCTGGATACTGTCTCGGCTCACATCCAATGCCAGCCCCCGTGGCTGATGATGTATGCCGATGACATAGTACTCATCGACGAGAACCGACTGAGGCTGGAGCGTAAAGTGAACGCCTGGAAGGGTGCGCTTGAGAACGGTGGTCTCAAACTGAATGTGTCGAAGACCGAGTACATGGCTTGCGGGAACCCGGACTCGAGCACCATCCATATCGGGCCTGAGCCAGCCGTTAAGTCGGAGAAGTTCAGGTACCTTGGAGCCGTTATGCATGAGTCTGGAGGCATCGACCACGACATCCATGCCCGTATAAACGCTGCCTGGGCCAAATGGCGGGAGGTCACTGGTGTAGTCTGTGATAGCAGAATACCGCCCAAGCTCAAGGGACTGATATACAAGAGCATTATCCGACCGGTTCTTTTATACGGCAGCGAATGTTGGCCAACATTATCTCGGCACACTCAGGAGCTTCACGTCACGGAGATGAAGATGCTGAGATGGATGTGTGGCGTTACGCGGTCCGACCGCATACGCAACACATTCATTCGAGGTAGTCTTGGGGTCCGTGACGTAGCGGATAAGCTCCAAGAGCGTCGCCTGAGATGGTATGGCCATGTTATGCGCCGATCTGAGAACTATGTCGGAAGGAAGTGCCTTGACATGTCTGTCCCTGGAGTTAGACCACCCGGACGCCCAAGGAAGCGATGGCTGGATGTCGTGACACAAGACATGAGAGCCAATAGATTGTCCACTGAGGATGTTAAAGACCGTGCAAAGTGGAGTAGGCTTAGTCGGAAGGCAGACCCTGGCAAAAGCCGGGACTAATGCCAAGAAGAAGAAGATATATATATATATATATATATATATATATATATATATATATATATATATATATATATATATATATATATATATATATATATATATATATATATATTTACTTTTTTTTTGGAACCGTCACATAAACTCGCAGTTTGTTAACATTCATCAGTTTGCCCGGAATCAAAAATCAAAGGCTTTTAATGAAATCGTTGAAGATGGGTTTCTGCATAAAATAATTTAGCTAATTTCCATCAACAATTTTATAATAAAAATAAAATGTATGTAAAATATATCAAAAAACGTTATTATTGAGCGCAGTTTTAGCGGGCTCAAACAAGATACAATTCATGAACGAGTTACACAGTTACAGGGAGCCGTGTAAAGGGTAACGTATACAAGACTGTCGAGTGTAAAATACTTACGAATGGAAATCAATAGCAATATTCAGATGCCAAGAAAAGCAATGAATTAGACACAAGTGAAATCAGACATGAAACCCATTTAAATAACAAACTAAATAGTATTCGTTATAAGTAAATAGAAATAGTTTGAATAGATCAAAGAAATGTCATAAACACATATCTTATTAATTTATAACAACGGTTCTGTCATATACGTATTTCATACATTTATTATCTATGGTTAAAATGCATTACATACTCGTGTAGATGGGTTGTAAATCGATCTTCGTAACTACCAATAAACTAGTCTCTAATAGGGTGTAACTCTTATAGTGATTATGAAATCTTAAATTTTATTACTGTTATGTATTAAGCGTGTAAAAGAACAGTTTTGTTTCAAGTTTAGGTAGTATAGTAGCATAGTAGGTATATTTATATTAAATAAATCAAATTTTACATAATTATATGCAAACTTGACTTGATTTATCTTACTGTAAACACAATGGCTATGGGTTCGATGTCCGTTCAGAGGAATAAATTATTTTCATTTCTTCGCTCTGGTAAGGCAAAGTTCGGCGTTAAGCTCTATCATTCAACTCATTGGGTTCAGCTTCGGGCGGAAAGCGGAGAACAGACGGTCTTTAAACAAGGTTCTCTCCGCCTATCCTGCTATATGCAGAATACAGACTACATAAAGCTGAATTTGCTGTTTTTGTTATGTTCTTGTAGTATTTTTTTTATTTTTTTTGAATTTTTTTTTTGAATTTTTAATTGAATTTTTATGCTTATTTTTGCTATAAAGTTTAATTTAATTTTAAAATTGTAAATTGTATTGTATGCTCATGTGGTGTGTTCAATCTTTTGGTGGACTAAATAAAAATAAAAAAATAAATTTAGCATATAGTCTAAATTATTTAACGACAAAATTTTCGTCATCGGTACGATGAATTGAATCGAGAATATATATATATATATATATATATATATATATATATATATATATATATATATATATATATATATATATATATATATATATATATATATATATATATATATATATATATATATATATAATGTATCAACCGCGTTGTAATCACTGCAAAATATAATAAAATCAAAGGAAATCGCACTCATTTATGTTTTGTATTGCACATATCAAATGTGGCTTTCAAATATTTTGTTACCATGAACACAGATAACCAACACTAAGAGATAAAGATAAAAGCATAACGTCGTTGTTAGATAGAGGCAACACTTTAAAGTGAAAATATTGTGAATTGAGAGTTAAAATGTTCGGGCACAACCATCGAATGTAAATGTTATTGTATAATCTTTATCAATATTGTTAATAATGAAGAAACTCTGTCTGTCTTTTAATTTTAAACGCAAAAAAAATATATATTCATCTATAAAAAAATATACAAATTTTCACTATTAAGCAAACAGGTAGGTATAGAAGTGTGTGCAAAAATCAGGTTAGTGTAATAGTTAAAAAAGAAATTATTAAAATATACGAGCGCCCGATTTAGCAGTTATATATTTAAATAAAACTAACAAAGTTGAAATAGAAGAACCAACAGCTTCTGATAATCCTTACAAATCAGTATCGATAGATGCACTCTGTTAATCACTTTCTTAACTTACGATAAGAAATAGAATTAATTTTATACAGCTTTATAAAATGTAAAAAATACCTAGTAATTATTTTCGCTAGTTTGTTCACATCTACAGAAGCCCTGTGAAAAGTTATCGCCATAAATTTTCCACACAAGGCAAGATTTAATCAAACCTTGGTGTTACTATAACAGAAAAGGTAAACAAAGCACAATTACTGGGCAGTAACGGGACGGCCGGTCTTCGCACAGAATCTGCGGATAAAATTCACGTCTAGCTCGCGCCTATTGCTGGTCGTTAGGACGTAGCGAGATGATCGATAATAATGGTAATTTCGTCTGGAACACGTGTAGCATCGTTCTTGCGATCTCGAAATCAACCGACTAGGACGTGCTGAAGTACTTGGCTGTATGAAAATGTGTTCTATCTTGCATAAAAATGTGAAGCATAACGTGCTTTTACTTTAATGTTTACTATTTTTAAATTATATATTTTTTGAAATTATTATGAGAATTCATATTCTACATGTAATTTACAAGAAATAAAAATAAACGAAAGCTGTAATATTATTGAAATTGGTTTAAAACTCAGAAAGCACTAATAAAAGTGCAGTAGAGATGTTGAGCCAGTACTAACAGCATAACACGTATTTATGTGACGTCCCGCCTTCCCGCGGCCCGTAATGGCAACACAATATCACAATACGGGCATAGATTTATGCTCCGGCGCATCGTCTTCTCCACGCGGAAATCCCATAGTTATTTACCGGTTGCGAGTTAAGTGCGGCAGATTTATCGGTAGAGCCGCGCCTAGCGACGATCTCGTTTCTTCCTTCAACCGCGCTATGATAAATACTGCATGGACTATATGATCTCAACTTGCTGTACCTTTAGGATAGCGTTTTAAGTGCATAATTGCGGAATTACTCAGGCAATCGTCTGGCACCGTTTAAGTTTACAATTATATATCGTTAAATTCAATATATTACCAATTATGAACAGCTTTACGCTTTAAACCGTAAAATACCTAGCGTCCCTTAATAACATACAAACAAAAAGGTAATCAAAGTTCTATTTAGTGCCATATAAATATATTTCAAAAGTGTATGCCTATAATTTTAACTACAATACATCTTCATTCAAAACAAATCTATTAGCCTAAGCACATTGACGCTTAATAGGATATTGTACCTCCAGCCAGCGTGTTATAATGGCGTGTGAAATTACATTCGGTCGTTTGTCAAGAAGCTCCATGCTCTGTGGTGATTAATTTCATTAGGCCTCTTATAATGAAATGCACCGACGCTTGGCCTTTGTTAGTTGTTACATTGGAAATAATCAATTTACTGAATTACGTAATGCTCGTTTTATGAGACATTACTATTATACATATTACTTTAAGTCAAATAACAAAAAGTCGAGTAATGTCTGAATCTTTTTACTGCGGCTTCGCCCTCGTGTTCATATGGATATAACTAATAAATGTGTACGACATATGACACAATGTAAGTGCCTGAGGTAACTGATGGCATGTATAGAGCCTTACATCGAAATGATTAATGTGATGTAATATAGCCTATATATACGAGTATACAGCCTTCTTCAATAAATTTGAACCAATAGTTCATAAGATTAACGCGTTCAAACAAACTCTTTAGCTGTACAATTTCAGCATACATCTGTATAATAATATAGATGAAATATCGAGTCATGATAAAGTCTTGTTTGTGCCTCATTTACTGATTTGCAATGACACAGTATAAATATTACAGAAAATGGTAAATACCTTCATATAGGAACGGACGTTGAAATACTTTAAATCAGCCTGAGGCCTAATTCGCAGGAGCCAATTCACTAAAGCACAAGAGCTCATAGATCATACCAACACAACGGAACACGACGACGCTGAATCGTCGAGATTGGCATAATGACACCTGCCCGGAGCCACCGTCTAACTTATGGCCACATTACCACGACACGCCTGACGCATGTCCAATTATTACACACAATCTGTTTGCCCGCGTAAAATATGAATAAACCGCCACGACGTCATTAATACACGCATATATATTCGCGAACGCGACTCCACTCACTTTGAAGGGACAGATAATGTTGCTGGTAAATAAATTCTAGACGTAACAAATGAACCAGCCAAGCGAGAAATATTACAAAAACCCTATGAAAGACCGTCTACATTGTTACGAGAAATATGAGATTGTTATAACTAGTACTTATATTTTATTACTTATTGCGATATATGATGGCGTATAAATGTATCATACAAAAATCATGTATTTAGGGTTATATCGATTAAAATAAAATAAGACATAATTTTATTCCAATAATATTAATAATATATAAATAATAATAAATAAGTTTATAATTATAAATATATATGTCATATACTAATATCATTATAATTTTTCCTTTAGTATATTACACCAATAAATCTAAAAGCCAAAATACGATGTGTCATTTGTCAGTATAAACTATCAGAAGCACAGGCATTAATATCAATGGTTGGTATAGGTGGTATATTGTTAGCGACGATGTAATACACGGAAAGACTTGCAGATTGCCTGGCCTCATTCAAGAAGGTTTTCGTTGATTCGTTGAACTTTGTAAGGGTTCGCGGAAAACAATCACGGGATACATCCCCGAACAGACCAATCAGCTGGAACAAATGGACGCAATTTGTCTGAACCGACCATCGGTCTCCAGGAATTCTTTTTAAAAGTTGAGCCTGAGGATTTTGCATGAGATTGGATAAGGATTTCGCAATCAATCTTTAGGAAAGCCATCAATAAAACTGCACTGTACTTACTGTTCAATTTCATCTTCAAATTCAAAGTTGATGTAAGTACTAAGTGGTATATATTTTTAAGTTTAAATCCGGTCATTTATAATAATGGACAGCGAATATGTTTCATTTTGTTCGCTCTCGCCCACACAATATAATTTTTCTGAATAATTTATCAATAGAACAATAACAAATAAGTTCATCTGTCTTATTTACATTAAACACGAAACTTGGAAATATAACATGACATTACTCTATCAATTTAATATCGTAAATCGATATATATTAATTTCGTTGAAAGGTATTTTGTTTGAAAATTATCGAAATTGTTGTAACGTAAAGACAACATAATATATTAACAGTAATGACTCGAAATCAGAATATCTATAGGTATACTATATTATTTTATAAGGCACTATTATTTAAAATAAGCATATAAGGTTTACATAAAAATAATAACACTTAAATTTCTCACTATCTAAATGTATAATTGTATGCGGGCAGACAAAATATTGTAGTGGACGGCCCGGTAATCCGAAGCGACATTAATTAATGAAGTTAAACCGATTAACCGTGACGCCCGTGGCTACTGTTCACCCAGTACGTAATAAATAATAGTCAAGGGCTAGCGAAACACATTAAATACTGTACCTATCGTATTTAACTTATTATATTCTATATTTTTAAAGAAAAAAGTACGTATTATTCATTAGCTTTATAATTAAGAAAACGTTGCAAACACAATTTTTACCCATATTCTACAATTGTTACCCACATTTTATTTGAAAAATTACTACACGTGTCCGCATGAAATGAGAATTCAATATTTTCATAGAATGAAACTAATCACTATCAGGATAACAACAAAATACTTTAAGACCGTGCTATTTACTTTAGTGGATTTCAATTATTATTTTAAATACCACGCCATGTACCGTTCTATTTGAGTTATGAAACATACACAAATATCTAAAATATCTATCTATCCATAATATTTTAGTAAGCATCTTGAAATATGAACGTTACCGGCTGACCAATCAATTTATTAAGCCAATAACTTAGTTAGGAAGCTCTTAGAACAGTTGTAAGAGGATTACCAAAGAATTAATTAAGATCATTAATTATTATTAATATTTAGTATTTTAACGCACAAGCCAAAACTTTATCGGACTAAGTGTTGGTTAATAATTTACAAGTTGTTAACAAGTATTTTCATGAAGAATATAAATTATTCTACCTATTGGATTTGCTAATACAATTATTATATGCATCTATACAAAAATTATGCGTCATAAGCGAAGAATTTGTATGCTAATTTCAGGAACCACTAATTGAATTTTTTTTTTATTTTTATACTTCACTTATCGAGAAACGTTTCCGCCTTATATTTTATCAATATGTGTTAATCATTACACCTGGCACCTATAATACACCATATAATATATAACTTTTAGTTACGTCCATTTGATCGCGGCTGCGAAACTGCAGGTAAAAGCTAGTATTACATAAGTTTAACCATACCACCTAGCATTTTTTTAAAGTGTTTGTTTGTTGAGGTTGGACCTCCATCGATCTATAGCATCGGTATCAACTAAGCTTATACTTTCAAGCAATTATAACAATAATAACAACATATCAACATATCTATATAAACATTGTATAAGCTTATGGGTTGTCAAAATGATAAAAATAATATATCAAATTAAATGCAATAAAATTAAATAGCTATAAATATTAATATCATTTTATCATTTAACAATAAACAGAAATCCGATCCTATCAGACAAATAAATCTATCATAATCTTAATAGCATCTGCGATACGATTTGTATCAATTATTCTAGAAATAGAATTCTATAAAGACAGTTATCAAGCTATAATTGGTAATGTGCTAAGTTGTATAAATTTAAAATTTTATGAAATCTATATGACATTAGACTAGGTACCTATAAAATTAGTTTCGTTTTCACATTAAGGCTATTTCTTTCTAATAAACATTTTGTTGTAGTTATTTGACCGATATTGTTGGATGTTGTCAACGTAGTATATATATATATATATATATATATATATATATATATATATATATATATATATATATATATATATATATATATATATATATATATATATATATATATATATATATATATATATATATATATATATATATATATATGTAGCTTTACCTTAATATACTTTTCAATTCCAAATGTAAGATTTAACTATCGATCACTCGAGATGATAATATAAATTTAAAAAAATTATAACAATATCATTCCTTGGAAACTTTGCAGAATAATAGGATAAATACTATCTTCTGCCCTACCTACATCTCGGCGAAGCTTCGCCATGGCCTCGGATGCTGTTCATAACACCGCGGATATCAGATAAAAGCTTAGATATAGGAGGTGTGTCCAACGGGCGGAGTCGTAGCCAACATAAAGTTCGAAAGCAGCAAATAAACAATATTCGATACTTAAATCTTGTATAGTACAAATAAATAATGAAGCAACCGAACGTAAACCATTTCTGAGGCAATGTTTGTTAAAGCCTTAAAGCTTATATATAAATATATATATATATATATATATATATATATATATATATATATATATATATATATATATATATATATATATATATATATATATATATATATATATATATATATATATATAAATATATATATATTACAATTATATTTTATAATTATATATTTAATGTCTTCAACTTGTAACAATATTGTACTTGTACAATGTGACTTTAACTTGTAAAAGTTTATGATATTCGTTATGCTAATGTACCTCTGTATTGTAAGTAGTTTATGTGAAATTGTTCCTGACTGACTGACACACAGTCTGGAATAGCTGAACAGAAAATCGGGAACACGAATTCCTACCAAAATGGGATTTCACATTTCATAGTCCGTGCAAACAACTAGTTAATTATAAAGTGCGGAGAGACAAAACATCTATGAATATTTCCTATGCCTTTATAGTAACATGACAATGAACGACATCCAAAAGCAGTATGTACATAATATTATAACAACGTCATGCCTGGAACGAAAATAACCATATTCATATTCAAAAGAGACACACGATTATGATAGCGAAATTTATGACGGAAAATTCAAATGGTGAATAAATTTCATATATCAGCACACAATCAAGGCAAACGTTATACCAACAATACGGAAACAGGGTCCTAACAGCTTACCTAAAACACATAAAGCTCTTACAAGCCGAGATCGAGAAAGAAGCTCACAAATGTCACGACTCCGCAACCTCTCAATTTCTAACAAAACCACATCAACCGATTATAGTAACGGCTACCGTTACATGCTGGGCCACTACTACTTGATAGTCCCGCTATGTATGAACATCTATCCTGAAATAATTTCTATATATATTATATATATATATATATATATATATATATATATATATATATATATATATATATATATATATATATATATATATATATATATATATATATATATATATATATATATATATATATATTAATTGCTACATAGGTAATTAAAAATCTACAAATTATGTTAAAATATGATCATTTTATTTGTACTGGAAATAAACATTTAGACTGTAACACTAACTGGCTGTAGGTTTGGAAGCAACGTGCGATAGATTCCTGTATTAATAACAGCGGTCTAATTTTTCATGATTACATTTTAAAAGTTGTTATAAATTATATTCATAATAAAAAGCTATAGAAATTTGTTGTGTCGTACGTATGTTCGGAATTAAATCAAACCCATAGTAAAACCACCACTAACCTAAGACGCAAGAGATACTACTTCCACAGACATAGACATGTTTGATTTAAAATTCACTAGCAAAAAATAGGTCTTCGGTGAGCACATTATGCAGGCGTGCGGCACGATCGGGAACTGTTGAACATCGGGAGTTACTGCCACGTAGACATTGAGATGTCAGTACGATGTCAGACCAATATGAGCGCTACTTGAATTGAAACGATACCGTTTTAGGTAATGAGTAGAAATTTAAAAGATACTCGTAAATATAAGTATTTATGGAAATCGTATGCGCCTCATGGAAACCATCCAAGGCGCGGGTTTAAATCTTGCTACGTTTATAACACTTGATTGAGTAACACTTATAAATATATAAAAAATTATAAAATAATTGAATTATATGCATAGCTGTTTTTTGCATTTGTAGATAATAACTATTTGGGTTGAGAGTACGATCACTATAAGAAAAAAATATATATTTTATGTCTCCCCGCTCTGTTATAATAAAACATTGCGTTGTGTCCGCAAATTTACACGCAACGTCTAGATCTGGTGGAGACTGGACAACAGAGTATTCTGACACCTGGACCTAAAGGGAAGCCAAGAGAACCAAGGTTCTTACAACTTGATAATTAAAAAAAAATACATATTATATGTATTTAATTTTATATATGTACATTATATTATATTTACATGTATATATAACATTTATTTTGTATATTCGTTATTTTTGTCTTCATATACAATTTTTTTTTAAAAAAAGTAGTATATACTTAGATACATAAAGCGTTAACCGTAAAACCTTCGTGTACTGTGCCCGATATAAAATACATACACATACATATATAAATATATATTTTCACGCTATATCCCTAACGGGGTAGTCAGAGAAAACGGAGCGCCAAACGCTGCACTCCCTTCATACCTCTTTCGCCTCGTCCACTGTCATTAACCTCTTCATACATGCTCTCCGGGGGTCCTCATACTTTTTTCGTGATCTGCCTCCAGTATCTTCGACACTGCGTTTTCGAAGGCCAACCGAGGTCTCTCCTTACCTCTTTTACCACTCACTATAAAATATGTTTAAAACGAAAAAAGAAAAACATTCGCACTACTAATAAATCTAATAATGCGGTTGTGCATTAAATCAAACCTATCTGTAAGATAAAGGATTAATTACATAAATCCATTTACTGCAAGATTTCTAGAGGCCAACTTTGAAAACAGATATGCAAAACACGTCCAGACACGTCATAATTTATTCAAGCAGGTGCAGCGACTATTTCAGAAAATTTATTATAACCACACTTGCATGGTTTCGAAATAGTTGTCACTTTATTTTAATAAAATTAATTATTTCCTTGTATTTATATTATACACATTTTAACTTTATATACAGCGCTTCCGCTATTCTTCTCTAGTAAATAGTTGTATATATACATATATGTATCTATAAATAATATATCGGCGCGTCAATGTGGCGCAGAGGCACAACGTCTGCCTGTAAGCGCGACGGTTAATGGGTTCGATTCCCACTTGGGGACAGTGAGTTAATTTAATTTTCTCCGCTCTGGTAACAAAGCAAAGCGCGGCGTTGAGTTCCGCCACTCAACACGCAATGCCTCTAAAGGCAGAAACCGGGGGACGGAATGTCTTAACACTAGGTGACTACGGTTCCTACGGTTCCCTTTGCCTTCTCCGCCATGTGCGTGATAAAGCGAACGCTAAAAAATAAGTAATAATAATATATTTCCGACTTACTTTTTATTCATTTCACAGAAGACAGTCAAACCTAGAACAAAAGATAGACGATAAAATTTTAACACAGGTATTATGTAAGGTACCTATAATATTATAAATAACTAGATTTTTTTTCTATTGTAATCGGCACAAATTTTGATTAATTTACAAATATGGAACATTCCATACGACAAAGAGAAAGGAAATGGCCTAAAATTGAATAAAGAGAGCAATTTAACAGATCAAATGTTAATATCAACCATTTCATAATCTCGCTTCGTATAAACTATATAATAGCGATGCAGCAAGAAGCAATTTCCAACTAATATTTATGCTAATACACACGAACAAAGACACGAGTGAACTAAAACTATTATTGACATCGATAAACCTCTCGGCGCTGAAACTATTAACTAAATGAACTGTCGCCTTCGTTTTACATATTTATTTATATCCCATTGAAAATATTTTGTACAAGGGACTTGTAACTATGAAAGCTATCTTTATTTAATTTGATTTGAAAATTATTCATTTAAAATTTACATTTTCTTTCATAGTTTTATGGTGTAAATAATAAATATAATTAATCAATTATACATTCATGAAATATAAAACACATAAACATTATGATATTACAACCTTTTTGTCTCAATAAAAAGAAGATAGAATAAAACAAAATTTTTACAAATAGTATTTATGCAAACATGCAAATGTTTGCAAAATATGCTGATGCTGGCATGTGTTTGCATCCTACGGCATACAAACACATGCCAGCTTTCTATTCTAATCAAAAAGCTCTACCATCACAGACGCAAACGAACGTTGGGCAGAAAAGCTCCGACATAAACAGATACTATTTGTTGGTATCGTAAAATATTTTATAAGCACGGCGATTTATGCAAGAAATTGCAATATTTAAGAGGTACCTAATGCGCGAGTGCGCGATCAGTTTACAATTTACGACATTTTCTATGTCGTATTTTTTATTCAGATGCACTGGAGACACCTAAAGCATTGTAATTATTTTCATACACATATATATACCTAGATTAATTAGGTAATTACTTCTATTCTTATATACATATAAATGTATGATACCTTTATTAGGTAATAAAGGACAGGGATTATGTATCCATATTGTATGTAATAAATAAAAGCATATCGTCGCCTATAGGAAATAGGAGGTAGTGTAGGTAATTGTATGGAATAAGCATTATATATTTATCTTTACAAAGATTTAAAAGAGACAACATAATTCGTTGTTTACCTTCGCATATCACGTAACATATTTTACATTATACAGAGTGTATAATATAAGATAAGCCTGTTTATTTATATTTAAAAAAAAACTTAAGCACTCGATCTTTGAGCTGATATATTTTATAAGTTAAGCTCTATCAACATTTAAAGTGTTCAATGCGTATGTCATAAATAATAATTGCGTAATAGAGCAATAAAAGCGTTATGATATGCGCCCGCGCAGTTGCAAATGCTATTTAATCAATCGTTAGTATATCGACAAACAAACGGGATTATTACTGCTGTATAGGTATGTTATTTATTTTGCATGCTATGTAACATGCATATACATAGTGAAAGAACTAGCGGCTTGCTTCGACTTTGCTTCTTTGTTTTATATTTTGTCAAATTGAATTTTTCGTCAAAATTCATTCGTCATTCTATTTATACAAATTTTATATGTTGTCATAACAATGAGTCAGTTAAATAAATTTATAAGGTTCTTTCTTTCTCTTTCTTTGCAATATATACCTACGTATAAATAATGAGACAATGTGAATGACTTCATATTTATTGTCCTTACTTTGAACTACTCGATTCATTATAGTAATATTACACTAGAATATATTTCGTGTGGTTAATTTTAGATTAAGTTTTATTTTCTAATATTTGTTTATCTTATACTAGAAGTTGAAAGATGCACTCAACCTATCGATTAAAAAAAATCTCGAAGTTTAGAGTCGCAGCCTAAAGCTAGTGTATTGGAAAGCAAACACCGTTACTTTATTGGCCTGTTACGAGAATATTCTATTTATTTATTTTATACCGGCTACCGCGCGCGGTCTCACGACTCAATCTAATAAATAGTGCCAGTAATACTGCAGAAGATATTCAGTAATAAGATACGCGGTGGCGAATATACGAGCATGCTGTTGTAGCACATAGAAAATTATAGTTTTATACAACGCTATGTAACTAAATATCTGAATGCTGAGTCCAAGGTGTTTTATTTGTGAGATACACCTAAGTTATCAATCACTTAAAAGTTATACTACTTTCATCATAAACAATAAAGTTTGGTTGTGTTGAAAAGTTATTCTATTGAAATTAAATGCATAAGTCAACTTGAAAATCTGAAAAATCCAAAGCCTCAATCACGCAAACTATACCGTTTACACCTGGGGCTTAACTTGGGCGAAGTACAGAGACAATAATATTGTCTTATCCGGAATAATTGAGTGGCTCACAACGTCGGGCCATTAGTTTTAATTTTTAGGGTAAAGTATTTGTGAAATGACTTTTTAAATATGCATATAAGTTAATTTCTGTGTATATCTGGTTTAAAATAATAATTTCGAAAACTTTGGTTTATATGTAGTAGTAGTCATGACAATAGTCATCATCAAATGTCTCATTCGGATAACGTTGACGACGATTTAAAACAAAGCCAAGCATTGACATTAATTTGAGCCTTAATCTAAACATTTCTTTCAATTACAATTTCACTTTATCCGAGAAGCTTTTAAAGTATTTTGAATAGAAAATGTATTTCCTATATAGTAATATAAGACCAACTTAGCTTAATTCATACTTGTCAACAAATATTGATCAACGTCAGTCGCTCCAATGTAATGCGTGTTACAAACTAGCATCAGGCATAATCCAAGTCCGTTAAACTTCATATACTAACTCACTCCGGTGAAATACCGGCTATTCTGTCTGTCAAATGGAAGCATTGGAGCATTTGATATTTCTGCTATAATGAAGTATCTAAGATGTATGCCAGCATCTGTCACTCAAGGACTAACACATGATATATTCTCTCAATTATTTTAAATTTATCTGAAGAAACTTTTAAAATGAATACTGAAAAGAACAAGTGAATTCGAATAAATTATCTATCAATCCATACTCGTTAATGTACGTATTATGACATTTATTCTGTGTCCCAAATATGTCAAGCTTATAAAAGATAACTTTGTTTTAACGCCATTACTGGATCATAAACGCGTCGCGCTCCACCATTGTTTATAGTCTGTTCGGGACTCACGATGCAATTTCATAGGACATTTACGCGGACGATTTGTAGGGCTTAAGGCGATAACTAAGTGGCTGGGTGTAGGTAGTGTCGCTAACAACTTAATGCTAACTTAAGCTATTGATTATGTGTATATGTTCACTTATATAATTTTTAGTATAATAACCTACCTTTAATATTGAACTCAATAAAAGAATGTTTTTACAATGTGCGAAACTAGTCTCAAAGCTTCGTGCTTAAAAGCTTTAATTAGAGCTTGAAAACTAGAGAGCTTTTTACAACGATCCATTAAGCATTTTAAAGGATTATATTTTCCTTATCTGAGCTTATCAATCCAATAATAATAAATTATAAAAATATCTTAAAATAAGGGTCTCTTCCATTTTCAGTCAAGGAAATAAATTATTTGCTACCACACAACGACAACGTGCGGCGTTATATTTGAATATATTTGAAATATCTGCTAATATTAGCAGACATTTAAACTATACACAAACTTAAAAAAAGCCCTGAGATTTAGAAAATTTTAAATTTTTAAATTATTTTTTTAATTAATTTTATTTTTATTACACATTTCCTTTGCATCATCAATTTTGAAGTCAATGGAAGGATATCGAATCCATTAACATAATTAACATTTCCATGTAAATTTTCAAAACTGACTTTGTATGTAAATGTTCATATTATTGTAATGCAGGTGTATTCATGTTTTTGTTGGATTCCGTCACAACACTGTTGCTACTAAATTAAAGTTATTGATTATGAATATATGTATAAGGGGTTCATTTGGTTTTATTAGCCAACTCAAATGGTAAGAATTTAAATTAAATGTAATAAAAAAATATTATAATTTTTAGCAATTTTTCGCTGACATCAAACACACACACATAACACAGGTCACACATGAAACACATAAAATTAGTAATATTTGTTCAATTGGAAAAAATTAGGAAAAATTGCTGATAATTTACTGCCCCCTGCTATCTCCTTTAAATAGAGAAAATATGCAAAAATACAAAAAAAAAATACCTATAGTACAACACAACCTAACAAAGCAATTTTATTAATCACAGCAAATAACAAACATGAAGACGTTTTTATCAACTAAATCTAAACAATCCCGACAATATATAGCGTATTACCGTACAAATTCGCTCCAAGCGCAGGCGCATTCGTACTATAATTACGCTCTATCAATGCGGTACTGGTTTATTGAAAGCTCGAGGGGCGGGGGATATTAAGATGATGGCCGGCTTGTAATTTGATAGATTAGGGAACTCACTCGAGGGCTTTTGACAACGTGCAATACGCGTTGACGTATATGGAGAGACGTTGCTATTTTGTTGTGAATTGTGTAAAACGTATGTTTGTTTATCCCACATATACATATACCATGGAAGACAAAAAGAACTAGAACTTAAACCACAATTTACCAAATCTAATCACGTTTAGCAGCGGAGCTACACGCTGCTTATTTGTACGTATCTACATGTGAAAAATAAAGAAAAAAAATAAAAAACTAACCAAATTCCAATTGTTTCGACACAGCAGCTTTTTAGTTTTAAATTGAGTTATTTATAAATGTACATTAAATAGACAATCAAGCATAAAGCCATATCGTTGAACTATATACGTAGTGTGCGTCATAAAACAATAAAGCAAACAATCTAGCAACATATTATCTTATATGAAAGAAAAAGGCTTGCCTCTTATGTTAATCTCAAATTAAAAGCTATATTTACCCAATTTTGTAACAATTACATTGTCTTTACAATGGTTCTCCGGACAGGCCGACATGATAGGCCTGGCAGAGGCGTGGCTTCTTATAGCACGTGGGAAACTGAGCTAACCCTCGATAGTATTTACTTACTGCATTAGCAATACAAATTCATAAAATGAATATACCAAGTCGACTTCGTAAATGTGAAAGTTTGTGTACTAACATGTTTATTACTAATATATGTTAAAAAGGGTATACGAAATTGCATATAAACTGGCATTATAGTTTAGTTTTCTTTGTTATTTTATTTTTAGTTTTTTTTTTAATATACCTATGTATTACAAAATTTTCGTTAAATTTTGACGTTTTCTATGATAAATTACGCAAATATTAATAACAAAAAAGTTAAGGTTAGTTAAAAAAGATTTTACAGTACAGTAAGCTACATTACATACACAAAGCGGTTGAAAAACAAGTATGGTAGAAATGGGAAATCTTACCAAAGCGCCCATCGGAAGATAAATCAGCAATGACAGTGTTGCGATTAAAATCCGTGTTGTCTGGAGACAGTCGAACAAGCAGCAACTCGTGAGAACACGGAGGAAGCGGTAAGCATACCTTTACTAGTATCGAACTCTGACTCTTCACGATCGAAATTATAAGTTAGACCTAATAAACTACATACAGATATATACATATTTGTGTGTGTGTTTGGGTGTGTGTGTGTGTGTATTTTGAGATGGCCTTATGGTTTAAAAGACAATAAACCAATGTACCATTGTACATTGGCTACCAAAGTTATATTAATTTCTGATCTATACAAACTATTTTTTACTGAAACTTTGCCATATCAAAAACAATATTAAGGTACTAATTTCTCTTAGGTCCGTTCAATTGTATGGTAACTTATATAAAAACAATGTGTTTACAAATATATCTAACATTACGTACTGATAACAACGACAATCAAGGTATAATTCGCTTTCGCCGCATGCTCGCGCGCAATTGATTCCCACCGGCGCGGTTAAATGTTTCCGAGGCAACTAGACACAGCCAATATTGTATTATGTATACAACTCAAACATACCATATTTAAAAGTCATATGTTATTTATTTAATTAAAGTAGATGAGTGAGTAAAGTAGTAGTATGAGATCATTACTCTTTTTGTATAAGCCTCATTGTATAGAAATATTTTGCTTATAAAATAGCCTAATTATTATTTATACTATTTCAAAAGTAAATATCATTCATAAAGTAACATGTTAAGTGTACTTACGTGTACTTAAGAGTAGATAATAATCAAATTAAATTAATATATGTATCCGATATCTCGTTTAATGTGGGTCGTTTAGTTAACAATATTCTTGAACAGCCCCTTAATTATGTAGCTCATTAGCAAATTTCCCACAACATTCAGAAACTAGTTAGTACGTGCGAAGACTTGAGGTGGTGCAATGAAGAATTTTATCGCCAATGTTCAATTAATTGCAGATTACATTAGATTTTCTCTTCAGCAGGAAAGCACATACTCGTAGATAGTATAATGTTTTACTAGTTCTGTAATGGATTTATTTACTGTTAACAGATAAAATAAGACCTTTAAAGTGAAGCTACTTGGACATATTTCAATAGGTACAGGTACATTATAATATTGATCTTGCATAGGATAGCGTTACTAATATTATATTGAAATAAAGTGCACTTGTTTACTGAATCGAATATTAAACTTAAAACAGAAGGCAAAATTCACTAATTTTGAGCTAATAAAAAGCTAAAAAAGTACTTAGATTTTTGCATAACTTATCATAAAAGATTTGAAAATTGAAGTGCTTGAAAGTGCTGAAGAGCTTTTTAAAGGAAATCACTTTTATTTGTGATAACTTTGAAGTATAAAACTACAGATTTGAGATTCACAAAAACGAGTTTTATGCGGAAATGTATGAAGTTGGCATTCAAATACTATACTCCATAAAATGTACACTTTTAAAGTAACCATAAAATCATTAGGGGCCACGTGTAGACATTTCATCTGGCTAGGAGCAATCTAGGCGAGGTCTGTCCAATGTCTCATTATTCCATTGTGCCGTATAGGTTTAGGTTTACTGCAACTTACAGAAGATGAGTTTGTGCGATACCTTAATTGACGAGAGTTTGCGTTCCCGAAACCTTAGAGCTCTGCATAATAATGGTGCATAATACCTTATCGAGAGTTCACTATTAAAGCGAAGGCTTGATTATTTTGTTTTAAAACTTACTTCTGTTTCTATGGCATCCCTCCTGTTTTATTATTATTTATTTACAGTGTTACATAACTATTTTGAATTACTTCTTGCAATATATAATAAAATCTATACACTATTTTGACGGAGAGAACCTAGTATTAAGACACTTCTTTTTTCGCCCTAATTCGAGACATTGTGTGGCATTGAGTGATTAAACTTAACGCTGCGCTTACAGAATATAATAATTTTCAATTGCAGATATATTTATATTAAAGCGGTTGACCCACATATTTAAAAGTATACTTAAAGAATAAACTGTTTTTCAGTAATCAATCTTATTTTGTAATATGTGGGTAAATCTATAAGACGTCACCTTAACAGTACGTATTGCCTATTGGAAACACGTTAATGTCGGCGGGCACACAATGCTTTAATTAAATCGTCGTAGTAGCGGCCGTGCATCTAGCTAACGGGCACGAGCGTACGGGACACGATGGATTGTTCGCTGCTTTCCATATAAACTGCTGACCGTATCTAGTCTTTGGTAATTGAGCTTTGAAACGATAGAAATATTTGTAACCTACTGTGGACCTCCGGCAATACAAGCTAAAAGCAAAACGGTATAATTGCAAACTATAATAAAATGAGGGAATAGTGTCTTTAATACACGTTTCAATTTTTTTGTAACGCTGTATATTACTATAGTTATACAAGGTATATACAAGTGTGGGTGGGTTGGTGTATTATCTGCGGATTGTCGGCGCCGGCTGGTAATAATTATTCTTTCTAGTTTCTAAGATACAAAGGTATTCGAAATAGCCAACGCCTTGAGAATTGTTGTAATGAGCCAAAAAGTCGCAGTCAAACCACGAAATCGCAGTTTCTATCTTTTGTAAGCGTGCAAAACTTACCTATACATTTTTGGATATGTTTAAAACATATTTATTTTTCAAATACAATAAAATCAAATGATGTGAGTGAAGCTTTGGTCAATAATAAGCATTCTTGTAATTTCTTACAAACAAATTTTGTTTAAATTTTTTTATTCAATCGAATTCATCATTTCTAACGTATACAATTTATTTATTATTTATTTTATAAATATCTGACCTAGAAATGACAAGAAAGAGCTAATCAATTTCTAATATATAAAATAGTTTATATGCATACATTCATAAATTTTGAGACACAACAAATGCATTTCCTTGCAAAGTTAAAACGTTGATCATTGACTAACTGTTAACTAACAATAGTGTACAGTAGAACAAGGAAGCTGCTCACTTTACATTCTTCTTACTTATCTTTAGAGCCCTTTAATTGGCAACTTTTAACTTCAAACACAGATTAACTAACGGTGAAAGAGTAGTGAATTAATTAGTCTAACCTATTGAAGTTTATTAGTTTACTTGATGTAATAAATGATTGTTATAAGAAATACAATTAAATATAGATAATGTTAAGTAAAATTGAAGTCGTAGCGACGTTTATGCCTATCAGATTTATTTCAAAGTAGGTTCTATTTGGAAAATTTATAATTATAAAAGAAACTCCGTGCTATCCAACATTATTATAAAGTTCCGGATTAGCTTTTAATATTGATACTTACTAAACTGAATCTGAGTCTAGTTTTGATAAGAAAGGAATAGTTGGCTACAATACGTCAAGTGCAAAAGAGAACTAAATAGTAATCTCTACTTTTCAAGAATTCTATAATAAATAATAAATAAGTTCATATGTTATGAAATATATATCATCAAGGATACAATAAACAATGAACACACTAAGTGTGCTACTTAGCCCTAGCATTTCACCTTTGTTGCTGACATTTTAAAGGCATTACATATGCAATAGCTCTATGATAGCTGATATAAATAGATTCTTATACTATAAATTACAAAGTGGGGCTAGGGCTAAGCCATAAAATATAACAAAGTTCAAATTTATTTGCATTAAAATATTTCTCTTATTCATAGATATTTCTTACTTTTAAAATGTAAAATTTTCTAACATCATTATAAAGAC
This sequence comes from Dione juno, assembly GCA_037127375.1. Lineage (NCBI taxonomy): Eukaryota > Metazoa > Arthropoda > Insecta > Lepidoptera > Nymphalidae > Dione > Dione juno. The sequence continues at coordinate 6,456,721 of JAXRJS010000052.1, forward strand.
AGCTAAAAATATAATGCACAATACATTTATAATGGATATAAACAAATCAAAATCCTTGATCAAACGTCTGTATGATTGATCTAGCTTTTAAGATTTCAATTAAAACTAAAAATAACATATCACATGATGTATTGGCTCTAATAGAATTAGTAAGATTGCTATTTGTAACTCAATATATGTACTTGACATTTAAAATTTATAACTACATTAATAACCAAATAATTTTGTATGGGGCAATTTTAAATTAAATTAAGTGCATTACGACTATTAGGAGCTTAGCCCTATAATTAACACAAGCGTGAAGCGTGAACCTGACGCCATCGTGGCACAGTTGGAAGGTATAAACGATTGTTGTAGATTTGAAACCTGCTCGGAGAATATGAATAAATATTTTCATTTCCCCTATATACATAAGAAAACGCGGTGGTGAATTGAATCCCTTAAATTTAGGTCCTTTTATAAACGCTTCTCAATGCGATTAATATGCCGTTGCCCTGCCAAATTTTTTTTTTATGTTCAACCATAAATCACTAAGTAGGTATTATTCAGAATACCAGAGTATGTTGTGTTGTGTCTGTACAACTGCCACTAAATTTATAAACGACTATTAGAAAATCGTAGTATAATGGTACTTAAATGCCATTACGTGTAAGGAATGTATGTAAATAAGGCTATTGTAAGCGGTGTGCTATTATATTGTTGATGACTGGTTCTTATTATTCAAATTTTATAGAGCAGTATTCAATAAAAAAATGATCAAAATTTGCAAAAGTACAATATTTCTACACAATTGTTAGAAATTTTAATACTACTACTATTACTACATACTATAATGTAAAAGTTATCGTTGGTCAAGAAGGTAATATGACATGTGCTTAATATTTTGCTTTCGACAAGCTATATTACAACTATTTTTGTAGTGTTATTTTCATTTTCACAAAATGTACATGTGCCCTCCAAAAGTTAGGTGATTTACCTTAATTAACTTAAGTTAATTTACCTTATTTTTATTATTTTTAAAATGTTAATCTTATTACGTTGCTAGTATCTCTTTAGGGAGATTTTTACAAATTTCTGCCACCCAAAGACGACTGCATAGAACATAAACATAAATGAATAGAACATAAATGCTATTTTCATGTTTTTAAAGTGTAAAGTGTCCACACTAAGGATACTAAGGAACATATGGAACTACTTAAAAAAAACATAGACTTTTTTATATGTTTTCTTTAAGTATTACTTTACCTTATCAATAACTTCCAAAATACTCAGTTTCAATGAATTAACTGTTTACTATTTATGTTCCGTTACTTTATTTACTCACTACTTGATTTGAATACGCCAAAAGTCAGTTGAAATAGAAAACTTTAAACAATTTACGATAATCTCGCGGTTTTAAACTCATTTATTAATATTGTAAGGGCAATGTGGGTAGTTTAAGTTTAATTATAAGATAATATGAGAGAGATATATTTTAGCAGTTTTTTGAATTAATAATGGCCCCGTGGCGAACTGTAGAAGAGAGAACAAAGGTTATGTGTGAATACAAAAAATCGAAAATCATTAGTGCTGTGGGAAGAATATTTAAAATTAGTCCAGAAGGTGTGCGAAAAATTATAAAGAAGAGTTTAAAATGTCCTAATCTTGCAGATAGGCCACGGTCGGGGCGTCCTAGGGTTACTACTTCTGTTAATGATCGACAAATAGTGTGGCAGTGGCATCAATCTAAAAATTGTGGTAAGAGAGATCAAAAATCTGTTACAGGAAGGAGGAACCTCGGTTTCTGACAGTAAGGCTGCATAATAATAAAATAACAGACCTCATGTAACATCAATCCATAAAAAACCTGCAAGTATTTGGATAAGCCAATAGACTTTTGAAAGAAGTGGTCTTTAACGATGAAACGAAGTTTGAACTCTTTGGTAATCGAGTCGGAAAACTGTATGGCGCAGAAGCTATGATAACTCTTACTAAGACAAATATTTGCAGCTTACTGTAAAACAAGGCGGTAGGTGTGTAATGATGTTGAGGTGTTTTTCTTAGTATGGTGTGGGCCGATTGCAAAAAAAATTAAGGCAGGATAATAGCACTGCCCTTTTCTAATATTCTCCATGACAATTTCGAATTTTCAAGTTCCAACAAGACAACGATTGGAAGCATTGCAGGGAATGATATCTACTTGCTGGAAAGCCTTCAATGTAACCCCATTGAACATTTGTGGGATGAAATAGACCGTAGTAGGTGTTTCCATAAGACGCTACAGGGTTTTGTTTAAAAATTAAATTCTTAAATTACGGTCATTTATAACGTTTAAAATATTACAGAAAGCTTTTTGAAAGAAGGGCATTGAGTCCATTGGTAAAAGACACGATCCATTAAAAAATATTTTTTCAACTATTTCATAACCGTAATTTCATTTTTTTTCTACATATATTAATGAAGTCGTCATGGTTCTGTTATTGATAGAAATATCCTAAATTGATTTTATTTGAATAAATAGTTTTAAAATTAATATTTTATTCGATTTTATTATAATTTTCTCACATTTATTCCATTATTGATTATGTCAATAACTTTTGGAAGGGTTTTTATGTGCAGAAATTGGTAACTAAAAGTCTTACACGACAAAAAAATCGAGAAGTAAAAGATTTTATTTCTGCAGTTAGATGAAGCGTGGGCGGTCTACTACCATTTAAGTGTAACGATCGGCTCTATAAAAACGAGGATGCAATTTGAAACCACGTACATGGTTGCACCTAAGAACAGGATAGTTAAATAAGATTAGTTCACCGCTGATATAAGTCTAAATATAACAAAATTTTATTTATTATTACAATTTTATTCGTGATGGTTGTGGGTTCGATCCCCGTCGTGGATGAATTATTTCATTACTTTGCTCTTCCGCCACTCAACACGCAATTTCTTGTATTCAAGTGAAAAGCAGAGAACATGTCTTAGGATTATGTAAAAAGTGCATATTTTTATCTTTGTGCAACTGGTAAACTTTATCAGTGATAAATTAACACTTTTTTACCCTAATAAATTTAAACATTTTCTCTTAAAATATCAGTCATTCTTAGAATATCAGAAATATCAATCAGTAATTTAAATTATTAATAACTAAAATGAAAAAATTGTTTGTTTGCATTGTGTTGTAAACATTTACATAATAAATATCCCAATGTCATATTATCTTACCAAATATATGATATCTTATTTTTTTAAGCATACATATAAATTTATGAGATCAACACAATATATATATATATATATATATATATATATATATATATATATATATATATATATATATATATATATATATATATATATATATATATATATATATATATATATTGGTGCTTTGTACATATATAACACATCCAGATAGCATAGCTCGTCTAGAATAAAATGGCTTTTATGCATTCAGCTTTATGGTCACTCAACTTAAGTTTTTATTGCTAATAGCATACTGACTTGTAACTTCTGATGTAGTTCAATAACTGTAATTTACTAACCTTGGATAAAATTCTATAATAAAGCCCTGGTACAAAATTGTTCTAATAATATAGAATTCCTTACAAAATATATAAATAGTGTTATCTATACAAATAAGTAAAAACATTAACAAATGCTTTCATATAAGATTTTTTAAATTAAATATATTTATTTTTATGATTTTTAAAGTTAATCCACACTAAGGAAAGAAAAGTACTAGTAGAGATTTTTATGTTTTCTTACAAATATATTATAAAGGTTTTTTTTTTTTATTATTTAAATATTTTTTTATTCTAAGTTGGTGATTTGGGTCAAAGCAGTTTTATAAAAACTTGTAACTTTGTTTTATTTAATCTCTCATTAAAATCTTAATTATTAATCTTAAATCTTTATCATTATACTAAAAAACATATGAGCCTGAGACAAGCTGCTACAACTGCTTTTCAAAGTTCTACAAAATAATTTGAATGACCTTTAATAACAAGATTTTTATTTAAATTGTTTTATAAATATCATTTTAAATTACAATATGTCAAAAACATCAACATCAAAAAAATTTTATGTAGAAGAGAGGTAATATAAAAAATGCATATTTTTTAGGAAATATGTTCTTGACACATCATGACTCTTCGAACATGTTTTATTTATTACTTTAAAAAATAAGTTAGACGTATTAACTATTTTAAAAGTAAACAGTTCTAATCCTAACCTCTAAATAAATAATTGAATTATTACCTTTATATACATAGTAGCAACGTTCCTTTACTTTTGTCTTTTGTTTTTCAATCTCTGAATTGATCACATATTAAATAAAGTTAAAAAAAAATCACAACAAACAAAAGTACAAACGTCAAAAAATTAAACTTCAGAAAAGTTTACGTCACATTACACAGAGTACATTTAGGGACTTTTACAACAGCTGTTTAATGTGTACACAGATTAAAAATTCATTTTATATACAATGCCTTTTGTTAATAATCTGATATGTTAAGAAAAAGGTCTAGCTTAATTCTTTGCGCCGGTTCTTCTCACTTCTCAGATCAGAGGCATTAATTTTAGTCAACCCGTGCTAAATTATTTGACGTTAAAAAAACTAAATATGTATCGTCATAATTTGAACAAAATTATTGGACTTCGTTTTTCACGTACACTTGATTAGTCTATGGAACTGATGCTGCAAGCTTAGGTTATAAGCCGTGGATACGGTGGGGGCCAGGTTATCCGTAACTATCTTTGAATAGTCTGAGTTAAAAAAATAAAAACCTTTACACAAAACTTGTTCAAAGCTAAAGTAAAATTTATCTTTATCTAAATTTTGTTTTTTTAACTAAAATTATTTTAAACTTGAAAAATATTTTTATCTGCATAATGTAAAGAATGCAAATATTTATATTTCGCACATTGTCATTAAACTATGTAAACCACTGGAGGTCAGGTAAATATTCTTAATTTCTAGAATTATAATAATATTTCTTAATAGTCTAGAATTTTGTCCGCGATATCGAACCAGAGTTGTGTATTAAATAATATTAATATCACATTTAACTACATTAATATATTTTTTTTTTCAATAACAATTTATATTATATTATAGGTATGTAATATTATTATTTCGTAACGTAAATTTTTTTTAAGGATTTTGACCCTGTTTCCGGCGTGCGCTGCTTCATTTGCCCTGCTAGTCGACCAGGGTTTCGTTGTTGCATATACAGATAATCCGGCGCAGGCAGGTTGGTAAAGACCTGAAGTCAGCATATGATATCTATTGCGATCTTGCACGTCTTTAACTATATAGGTACACAATTTTAGCATTGGACCAAATTTATTCTGAACTTTACTTATATAAACAATTTCCGCGAATTTCAAGCGGAGTAATGACTTCTTTGGTCGCATCAATTTTCGATTCTCTCTCGCTTCACATCCTCTGCAGGCTTTGGCTAGTTGAAATCATTATGAATCATTATGAAAAATAATAATGAAATAGGAATGGGCCTTTCCTATTTCATTTATTATGAATAAAGGTATGTGTTAGGTATTTCTTGCGATGCATTTTAGAGAAATTAGTAATTATAGTATTAATTACCATTTAAACGGCTGTAATTAAAATTAAAATGTCTGGAATACTGCCAAATTAAGGTCTAGGAACTCGCTCAATCTTAGAATAGAAACATTTTATTGCACATTCACAATAGTATAAATAAATACTTGTTATACAAAATATACATGAAAAACGTAATCAAAATTCAAACTTCATAGCAATTATTACAAATATAAAGCAAAATGAAATAACTATCGATTTATGTTAACATATCTTATGAATAAAACGTACAATGTAAAGTTATTATAATTACAAAATAAAGATATTATTTGACTATATGGACGTAAAAGATCATATTATATTGTTTAAGGAGATCTGGTAGAAAATGGTCAGGTCATTGATCGTCGTTATGTTTTACTTACAAAATAATTTTTACTTGTATACGTAGCACCAAAATAACCGGCCGGGTGTCGTTGCGTGTGCGCCGCCAGTTGAGACATAAGCGCCGGTCGACCTACCCGCAGTCTCAAAATATACCTAATAACCCATTTTTAACTGAAATCAACTATAGTGACGAATGTGTAGAGTCGTTGGTGATATTTTTTATTTTACCATAATGTGACAGAGATGTGCTAGTGTTGGAATAAATCCAAGTGTTAAGTTTATATGTGATAATAATAATCGGATATTTGCCCTTTTATGTTTGGTAATTTGCTCTTATTTAAATGTCTTTCTTTGGTATAAAAAGTTATGAAATTTGGATTATCATTTCAGGATCACTAAATATTCATAGCTGACTAAAATAACTTGACATTATTATAACATAATAATTTATTACTTATAATGCTAACTACTCAATTTTATTATTGAGCTATAGATAGATATACGGTTTAAATTTTAATACATACATAATATTACACGTACATAATATTATTACGTACATTTGATCCTTTTGTGGCGATATTCTATAAAGGCTTCACGAGGTAATTGACGATACTTAATGATCGTGATTTCGATTTCTAATCCTCTCGTTGTTTATATTCAAAACATTTTCGCTAGCATGGTGTCCATACGGCAGCGTTAAATTCCGCCACCCAATACACACTACATTACCTATCTAATCGTGATATGACTAAAGATAGACATTTTTATTCAAAACTTCGTATATGAAGTTATTTTTATAAAGTTACTAATTCATTAATAAGTAATGTGGTAGGCCTATGAGGTATACATAATATATTCACCGGTTCAATTTAAATACAATTAGATTTTGTATGGACATGCTTAATCTTAATGACTATAGAAAGTGGTTTTGGCAGGATGGCAGGAAGTCTTAAAGATGTTCTTGATAATAGATTGACTATATTAAGCAGTTGCATTATTTCATAAAATTGTAATAGAATATTACAAGTATAAGTTGGAACTTGAAGACTTTCGATTTTACCCAAAATCCTGGGAGCAGGCGGATAGGGCTTCGGACTAAGCGAAACAAACTCCTCCATAAAGTAAAGTTTGAGTCTCACAATAAATATATATATATATATATATATATATATATATATATATATATATATAGATATATATACATATATATATATATATATATATATATATATATATATATATATATATATATATATATATATATATATATATATATATATATACTAGCTCTCTCAGGCCACTTCAATAATAAAGTCAGGCTTAGCCAATTGGAATGTACCTATCGTTGGGCCAATAGAAGTATCAGTTAACGGCTAATTACGAAGGGTCTATCAACATCTTAAGAGGTTATTGCTTAGCTGTTGGATGGCAGTACTGCTTGAGATGGCGTGTATTGCGAAGAGGTTACTTAATCTGGAGCCCTAGCCACCAATGGTCTGGACCCTTGTCCCATTGTCGGAAGAGTATTTTTTTATATTTTAATATGTATTTCGTGTCATAAATTTATATTTTAATGTAAAACGTTGTATAATAAAAGAATTGAAGTGTAACTCAGCTCTCCCAGTCTCACATCCGCTGATACTATAATTACTATTACTATTTTTTTATAACACACATAAAAACGATGTTTTTTGTTATATCACAAAAATCTGTCAAATTATATAGATATCTATGGATATTTGCACACAGAACCTTTTCTACACCAATAAGGTTATAAAAAAGTTAGGGAAGCTTATATTTCAAGAGAAGAATATAATATTTATGATTGTGTTAAATAGATTCTATTTGAAGTTCTCATTATCTAAGCTTATGGATAAATTTAATGTACAAATATCGATCAAAATTACCTTAACAAAATGCAATTTAAACTTAGGCTATCAGGCAATCGTGTATAAAGATTGATGACGTCACTGTGACGTCAGGACAGCTGTCTGGTTCTGGAGTAGACATCATATCCTGGCATCTAGCCAAGACCATTCACTCAACGGTTTCTTATGAAATGGGAACGACGTTGAATCTACGACTCGGGTCTGGTCTCCTCTTTCAAGAATCCTTTAAACAATAGTTCTTGTAAATCCCTAGCTTTGAGGTCATTAGGTCAAAGTAACAATTTCTATTTTCAGATAATGACTCATAGACGAAACAAAAGATGAATACAGGAACGCGAAGAGCACTCACTGGTTCAATACATAAGATTAGAGAGTTTGAATTAGAAAAAGTAAGGTTTATTTCCATTAATATTTCAAATATAATTGTATAAACGTACTTGCTTGTTTTAAAATGACAAACAAATATTTTTTAGGTATGTTTGGTCGAAGAATTTGATATTCTGCAAATAGTTGGTGAAGGATGGTTTGGAAAAATACTTTTAGTTGAACATAGAGCCTCCGACACAGAAATTGTTCTGAAGGCTCTGCCAAAGCCTTACGTATCTATAAGAGATTTTTACAGAGAATTCCATTACGGCTTACATTTAAGCGCACATAAGAATATAGTTACAACATTTGACGTTGCTTTTGAAACGGCTGGTTTCTATGTATTTTGCCAAGAATATGCACCTTTGGGTAAATATCTACAGTTTTTATTTAAATAAGAAATATTGATTGATTATATGTAAGCTAAACGTATGTATAGAACTGTAACAAAGTACCATTTGTATACATTATCTGCTGGAATCAAGCCAACGTAAAATGAATGTGCCTTACATTAGTTCTTTAGTTACTTATATTGAAAAAAATACTACAAGATATTGTTTAAGTAACATTGATCAATTAAAGGTTAATAATGATTTTTTTGTTTAAAATATTTAAATTCTTGTTTACATCTTCAAATATCTAATATATTCCCATTCAAACCTTGTATGTATTACAGGAGATCTCACATCCAATATGCTGGACACGGGAATAGGTGAAATCCATACAAAAAGAGTAGCAAAACAATTAGCAGCTGCTTTAGAGCATCTCCATCAAAGGGACTTGGTACATCGTGATGTTAAACTAGATAACATTCTTATATTTAAGTCTGATTTTTCAAGAATAAAATTATGTGACTTTGGAGAAACAAGAAAAGCACAATCTGTTGTAAGAAGAAGAAATGAATGGTTGCCGTATTCGCCACCAGAAGTATTACGTCTGTCCATGGACAGCAGTTACAAGTAAGTTTTAAGTGTAATATTTGTGATATTTCTATTTTAATCAAAGCCTACGCTAATTTGCGTTTTGCATCTAATCGATTTGCTTGAAAATTTATACATATTTCCATAATGAGTTCTTGTAAGCGTGATTTTATAAGCTATTATGTGATTATCATTTATTTTATTTTATTTTATCCTTTATATAGTTTTTATTTTATCCTTTATATAGTATTTCAATGAAATTATTTATTGTAACTATATTAACTATAATTACCAAAGGAAAATGCTTTTGACATATTTACATAATGGTAAAGAACTTATATATTTAAAACTTTAAGCATATATTTTTAACATAGATTTAAAGCAAATTCGTGAAGAAGAAAAAAAGAAACTGATAAATAAATGATGAATAAATAAAAATCTTTAATTTTTATTTATTCCTTTTTCTAGAGCGTTAATAACCCATGATGTATGGCAGTTCGGCATAGTTATATTTATTTGTCTAACGGGATGTTTGCCATGGCAAAAAGCAGCTTTCGATGATCCTAGATATTTAAGGTAAGAATATCTTAGACGTTATAAAACATGGCAATATTATTGGCATAATATGTTAATTACAAATCTTGTCTCTAACGAGCAATATTTTTATTTTAAGCTATTATAACTGGTACAACAGTAATAATCCCCTGAAGAAGCAACCTAAATTGTGGAAAATGGTTTCTTCAAAAGCTCAAAAAATGTTCAAAAAGTTTGTAGAGCCAAGAATAGAAAAGAGAGCGACAAATTTTTCAGAATTATCGCGCTACCTTGATGACAGGTGGATGGCTAAAGGATATACTGATCGAGTCGGTGAGTTAGAAATATTTCTTGTTTTATAATAAAAATCAAATATCATCTGACCACTATGTCTACGTTGTCTACGTCGTAATAATTTTTAGGTATAATTTATAATGTAGTATATAGTAACAGTAGTAGTTCTTAATAATAATTTTCATGAATAGGTACGTAAGTCATAACATGGTCAACAATCCATTACACTATATGTTATATATTAATTATATTCCAGCGGGTGGAGATATAGATGAACTTTGTCCGTCGATGTACAGTTTTCATAGTGATCCAAACGAAAAGAATACATTATTAAAACACTTCAGAGAAAATGGCGTCGAAATAACGGTTGATCGCCATGCGAAGAAACAAAGGATTCGCGAATGGATACAAAATAGTGTTATCGAAGAAGCTGATGAGGAAGTGTGTGTTTTTTATATTGTTATTATATTTCTTAATACATTTTAATTTAGATAGCATTTCATATTTTTTTTATTTTTCAGGAGGAAAGTATTTATGAGCCTAGCTTATATGACGATAGTGATATAGAGCTAGACCACAGACCAAGATCTCATCCGATAGATGAAAGTCACAGAGTTACTCTTCGTTACGACACTGAAAAGCACATTAACCCAAGAACAGGAGAAACAATTGAAGGAAGTTGTCGTTCGAGTAATAAAAATCCCTTGTCTTATGATGTTCAAAATATAGAACCAGTAGCGCCAGCAAATGTAATTAGAAAATATGGCGTCAAAGACGAATCTTCTTACAACAGTTCCAATAAAGACAGCGCTTATGGATCAATGGAAACCTCTAATAAAAATACAATACATAAATCAAATAGTAAGAATACATTGCAATCGGATAAATCCAAGTCAAGATCGAGATCTTTAAGTGCAATATCGCTGCAAAACACAGCGCCTATATCTTCTCATGTTCAAAGATTTCAAAAAAGTGAAGAAGTTTTCTCTAAAGAAATGGAAAATATGAAAGGAAGTTCATCGACACTTCAATCTACAGGCAATTCTTCGAGATCAAATAGTCTACATGTTACTCGTAACAGTTCGCTTGAGAGTGCAAGTCCTAATGATGTCTTAGAAAATGAAGCACCAAATTCTTTAAAATCTAGCCCTGTTATGACTCAGAATGGTTTTAGTCCGGGTCAAAAGGAATCAAATCAAAATAGTAACCAAGCGTATGTTTCAATGAAAAATTCTGTGTACGAAAACGATTCCCTTAGAAACAAAAAAATTGAAAATAATTTTGAAGGTAGTCAACCATCAGATAGCCCTTATACATCTATGTTAAATATAGTACAAGGACAAATTAAAATAAGTCCACATTCTAACGAAGTCAATAGAAATGTTGTGAACGTATCAGTAACACGAGTGAATCAACAAAAAAAACATTAAAATTTGCTCAATTAAATTAAATATATATAGCTTCAAAATATTAAATTTTTCTAAAATTATAGTTGCAGTGTAAGATGAATATTATTTTTATACTTAGAATTTTTTTTTAATTAGATACTATTATCTGAATAACTTATGAATGAATGCAAAAAAATTACAACTAAGAAATATCTACTTATTTAATAATTAAATGACTGTTGGGAAATAAAGTGATACGGTTTATTATATATAGTACTATTTTATTGTATTAGCTATTTAAAAAATATATATTTTAAGACCATGTTGTATGAAGACAAAATATTATATTTTTAGTTACTATGTTGAGTGTTCTTAATTGTATTCTTATTAGGTACTATTTAATTAGTAGGTATATATGTAACTATATTATTTATATTGACATAATATAATATATGCCTATATTTTTATTGGAACGATTGGGACCCGACCACCATACAAAATTGAATTAAAAAAATATATTAAAATGCTATTTTCTGTTATTGTTATGAAAATAAAGACATCCATTACATTGTAAAATATTTATTTTATTATATTTCCGCAACTCCTAATTACCCTCGTTATTAATACGCATTATGTAATAAAAATTCATAACTTAAGTTTTACAGGTAATACATCATCCGTATTATATAAGATGCGCACTTTTAAAACAAACATGCTGAGTGATGACATTACAGGTGCAATTAGTATACTCAAAAGTTCATCATTTGTACTAAAAGTACAAATTTTACTTATAATGGGACACCACAACCATTTCGTTCAATAAATAAAATGAAATAATTTAAGCAGAAAAGAAAATGTTTAAGTCCTTAAACGGTCATGAAATACATAGCAATCTTAAAGAAAAGAAGAGCCTAATAGCCAAGGAACATTATACTAGCAAACTCATGCATGACGGTTTCAAGAAAGCAGGTTCAGAAATAACGGGTAATATGTCTCGGCAAAAGATGTTTCCGTGCACTGTTGTCTTAAATATTATTTCATTAATGACAATATGGTACCGTATGATGTGTGGTGGAACTTGAAAAATGTAATATTTTTCTTGACTTGACTTGTGTAGTTAAAACATCATTTTAAATTTTAAGTTATGTAGTAGTAACAAAATAGAAATGTTGCTTTTCTTTTGTATTAAGTATCTGTTCAAAATGAGTATAGTGCTATTTTTAAAATATTTTCAATTACTACTGTGGCGCTACCTTAATTTGCTACTATTACGCGGACACTTTTTATATACTCAGTTGGTACTCATTGGTCTACATTGCATGGTAAAAACGTCAATGTCAACATATGTCTAATGTCAAAAATCGAAATTTTTATTCCGCGTTTACCGCATTCATGTGTCAAACAAGCATTTTAAAGATTTAAACATTTAATATAAATTAATGTAGAATATAAGTTTAATTTTACATTTACATATTCCAATGTTTTAGATATAGCTTAGAAAAATAATGCAATAACAACAACCAATATGATTCATAACCTGTAGGCAAAGAATTAGCCGTTATAATTTTTCCAAATAAATCGCTGACTTCACTATCAACTATGCAAAGATTCCAAGAAAGTGTATTTTCCATTATTAAAACAACAAGTCTTTCGCCAGCTGTGTTTAATTTTTTACAGCCAACTGAGGAGTTCTCTGGTATGTTATAATAACATCTTAGTAAGTCAACCGTAAATGATTTTGAAATTATTATTTAATAAACAAAAATACTTTTTATAGATAAAACTCCTCTTGGCGGTATTTTAAAAGACACTAAGTATGGTTGGCTTGCTCTTGGTCCGAAATTTTGTGTTGTCGATTTAAGAAGTGGTCTAAAAATTGCTGCTCGGACTTTTGGAATTGGCATAAGGTTAGTTTTTTTCTCCAAATCATTCAACTAAATAGACAACAATATATTTCAGATATTATATAAGTTGTATTAATGTTTTAAAAACAATATGTATTTATTTTTGTTTTACAGTAGTCGAATCACAGTGACAAGTGTAGTAGAGCTACCAACACCACTCACTGATAATTCACAGCAACTAGTGATAAGTTTAGAGTGTGACAACACAACAAGCCTTATATATGTGTTTCACATAAATGGCTCCCAAGTTCTTAGGTGCATACAAACTAATATTGTTATCGCAGAACTTGCAGTGTGTGATGCATTACCAAATGGACCTCTGGTTTGCTTTGATGGTTGTGTTATGGCTGGTACCAAAAGAGGTGAAATCCTTGTTTTTGATCTCAATAGAACCATCCTGTTACAAGGTAAAAATAAAAATTAAAAATAATTTATATATTTAGAATGTTAAAGTATTATTTAAAAATAATTTAAAACTTGTTATTATTGTTATTTTACAGCATTGAAAGATATATCACAAGGCTATGAACATTTAGTTAGGGGTGAAAATAATGTAACAAACTTAGTGTTCTTGCCTTTCAAAGCAGTACATAAAATTGAAAGCCAAAGAGATCTGGCTGTTGAAAATGATGATCATTTAGCTATTTTATTAAATGAAGATTCTTTCCTCGAAGGCCAGTATATTTTCCGTAACCCTGATGCATCAGTTCGTATGAAAGCGAAACAAAGTCATATTAGAGTTACAGTGGCCCAATATATACCACAATTAGGAAGTTTGGCTGTTGGCTTTAATTTTGGAGCATTTCAAATTTGGAATTTATTAAATTTAGAATTGGAATTCACATCACAGGTCAATGTTGAATGTTTACCTGTAACACACTTTGGATTCCAGGTATGTCATATTGATGTCTTTATTTGTTTTTGTAATATTTTAATTAGATTTCTTTAAGAGAAAGTTATTCAGTGTTATATTTAGATGTTAAGAAATCTAATAAGTCAAAATTATTAGTTAAATGTGGAATAGTTCTATACAATGATCAAAATAATAATAATAATAATATTTTTAAAATAATGAAAATCTTTTACACTTATAATTGAAATAATATTTCCATTTATATATTGCAGGAGCCATGTGATGACCCAAGGGCATTTTGCTATTTGTGGGTAGTCTTTTCTGTGATAGATAGGTTTGAAGAAGAAGAATTTCCTTTGGCTGTGATGTATTCTTTAACTTACCAAGGAAAAAGAATGCTGAATTGTACTAAAAGTCTTTATCAGGTACAAAAATTGTGTAAAGTTATTTTTAGTTAACATTTTGAGTTTTTTATGTACTTATACATAAAATAAAATTTTAATGATTTCTTAGACTTATTCAAAATAATAAATTGTATGCTTCATTTTCTATGTCAAATAGTCTATTCAATTATTTTATCTTATATATTAATATAAAATCTTTTCAATACTACAAAAGTTTGTAATTTTAGGAATTCTCAATGGCAACAATCAGATTTCAAATTGAGTTGAATGCAATGATAGATGCTCAGCTCATAGGTGGAAGATGTATATCATGTCATACATATTCTATAAATTCTACACTTGGAGAAGAAGGTGAAGATAGTAAGTATGATAAATTGGTTTTTTATAGTTAACAAGTTTATATTTTATTTAAAACAGTTTCTCTCATCAATACTTATGCTGTATATATATATACCTCTAAATATTATAACAGATGAAACTTTGATAATTTTACATAATATAAATTATATTTACTTTATTTAGTTACAATACTTAAATTAAATTATTTAATTACTAATATTTTAATTTAGCCATGTTAAACTTGTGCCAACTGATATGGGAGTGCTGGGGAGATAGCCCTAACTCCTCAACACAACATGGAATGCTTTTGTTTGACCTTGACCAGTGGTATAAAGATCAAATGCCAGGTAAGTCTTTTGTTTTATATTTTCTTTTTTTTTTGTATAATGATATAAATAATTCCTGAAAAAACCACATGTCAAATCTTACCAAGTTAATTTTTATATATTTCAAATAACAAAACAATTAATTATATTTTGTTTCAAAATAATGCTGTCTTAATTGTTGAGTTTTATGCCTCTATCATGACTGGCTTTAATGGTTTGTAATCCACTTATATTCAATTTTGGGAGCCTCCAAGGCACAGTATTGTCTCATCATGTCTAACTGCAAACAAAGTGACTCAATCTTCATTGAAACGATTATTTTCTTTTTTCCAATCTGATAATATAACGTGTGGCGGTAAGTCCCTGGTGGTGCAGCGGCACAGCAATTGTGGGTTCGATTCTCACTTGAAGAAATGATCGAAAAAAGAAATTTCTAATCTCCTTGCCCTGGCCCTATCTCAAAGCGCGGCTTTGAGTTCCACTACTTGACACAATGTCTCGAAAATACCGTTTGATTGAATATAAAATATATTTTCAATTATTTTCAGCTACATACCATTTAGAGAACAATGCATTTATGAGTGTGTCTCACTGTCCTGAAGTTAGTCGCGGATCATGTTTGACTTTAGACATACGGTTGGACCCCACATCAGTGTCACCTTATTCTCATGCAACCAGATTGGAAGAACATTTCTATCCTAATTCCTTGCAATATAGTAAGTAGAGCGATGAAAAATATAATAAATAAAAATATATAGTACAGAAGGTATTGATGTCACTATTAAATCTTACAAAAACATTATGCTATATCCTTATTACTCTGTATTTCCTTAATCACTTTTATTGCCTGCTTTTTACTTATTAATTATTATATACTTTTCTGATAAATTTATTATTTTAAAGTAAAGCAAGCTGAACAAGCTAGCAACTTTTAAGGGTTCGTCTTATCAGAGAAATTATATGAAAGTAAAACTACTTCCTCTACTTGATTAACAAACTCAATGTTGCAATTGCACAACATTAAATATTCTATTAAGAATCAGCAGAAAATTACTAAATGTATTAATTTTATTTACACATGACTATATAATTGTCCTAGATTGCACATGGCTCAACACGTCGGAGGCGTCGACCCTGCACACGGTGGGCGTACAGCGGCAGCTGGTCCGCGGCGTGGGCGCGGCGGGCCCCGGCTGCCTGCTGTCGCCCGCCGCGCTGTACGCTGCGGCCATCGCGGCCGGGTTGCGCCCGTTGTACTGCCTGCCGCATGCTGCTAGCCTGGTATGTGTTAGGTCTCTTTTTTCTTTGAGTATTTCATGTAATGTAGGTAGGTTCTCTTCCATATCTCAGAAACTACTCACTACTGATTTCGATGTAACTTCAACTGTTTCCTAAATTGGAATATATCTGATTTAAAAAATGAAAAATCTTCATATGACTTCTAGTTTCCAAGAAATTTTTGGTCAACCATACATAAAAAATTGGAAACTTAAATGTATGTTTATCTTGGAAAGTATATAGTATATAGTTTTACGTATGTTTGCACCTGGAAAACTAAATAACACGTTATACTCAAATATTATCCAATTCCAAAAATATTATGTATGTTAAACTGATAACCTTTATTGAAGACTGCTAAAATTGGGCAGTGTGTGGTATATATAACGATTTATTTTATCTATTATACATGATATTTATTTTGGTGTATATATAGCAATTCACACACATTGTACTCTTTTTGGAAAAAAGGTCTGATCTGCTAAGTTTTATAAAAATAATTGAAAATGTAATTTAAAAATATCTCTTAAGTAATAACTACGTGAAAAATGACAAATAAAAAATATATAGATACATATAAAATTCTGAACTAAGCAGAACTCGAACCCTCCCCTCTCCTCTTAGATACCTTTGAGCACTCGACACCAACTAAAATTTACATCGAAATTTCTTTACACTTTAGAACTTAAGCCCCATTATTTAAATGAACTTGTATTATTCCCAACAGGACGATCAACGTCGCTACCTCTTATCAGTGGCACTGGAGGGCCGCCTGACGAGGTTTCTGAAGCGCTGCGCGCACGACTGGGCCACGGGCACTCACAGCGGGGTCGGGTGTACTTTACAGTTTTTGGTAAGATATCGCTAGTTATTACTTTTATTATTTGTGCTTAATAATTGAAGTCATGTTTTTTTTTAGTTTCCGGTGGGTAGAGAACCTAAAGCAAATCACTACGTTCTTCGCTTTTCGTCTAAATACGTGACCCGTGTTAAATGACATAACTATTACTGTTTAAAATGTTGTTCCACATTCAGGAAAGAAAAATACTTTTCGAATAACATGAAAAAAATTAAAAGTAGCGGTATTTGAACTCGCGCCTCTTGTAAACTGCCCAAGTGCTCTAACCGCTCAGCCGTACGAACAATAGTGTTTATTCCCCCGATGGGAACCGAATTCAAGTTTACTGTCAAACGCTGTTCTACCACGACACGATAGCCTCAGGAGTATTACGCTTTTTTTATTATGTTTTTTTTTAATTATATTGAAATGCATTACTTTTATTTAATTTTTTCTGGTAAGACAAAGTCGTAATGTTCAAATTCGGGCAGAAAATGGAGAACTAGTGTCTTGTTAAGACATTTTAAAAAATCATGTTTTTTCAAAATCCACGAAGCTGAAAAAAGATACATCTGTCATATTATTCTATCGCGTTTATTTTGTATTGATTATAATAAATACAATAATTGATTTTCAGGTGGATTGGAGCTGGAAACGAGCTATAGAATTGAAGGAAAATGCGAAGGATCTTACAGCACCTTTATTTACTTCAGCCACATTACCCTGACAGGTAAAATATTTAAATCCACATTTTAAATGTTTTAGCCCTTTCCAAACACATTTTTTTTAATTATTGCCACTTATTATAACGCTGAATTTTAAACTTACTTTTACATGTAGGTTCTCTTCCTCATGGTCAGATTGAGATTAGGTAGTGTTGTACCGCAGTTACAGTGGGCCATCATTTGGATGTAGCCATCATGATGTTATTTAATATAGTCTATAAATCTATAGCCTTCCTCTATAAATGAATTATTCAAAACATAAATATATTTGAATTTCAAACCAGTTGTTCCTGAAGTGATCGTGTTTAATCTAATAAACTTTTAGATTTATAATATTAAGAATTATGTTGTTTACAGGAATGTAGTGCGTTGTCTCGAACACTGCGTACAGCAGCTGACTCAGCTAACGGGGTTATTGGATGCCATCCTCACTAAATGCTGCAACCTTGTTGTACCTGACGGTGTGTACGAGATATTTTTTTTTACTTATTTGCAAATAAAATTAAAACTGAAATATTTTAGAATGAACAATACTGATATTTGAATGACTATTTATTTATTATGGCAGCAGTATGTTTTCTTGATCTTGATTAGACAATTAAAAATGACGAAAATCTTTGATTTAGTGTAGAGTAGTGTCTCCGTAAATATAGTGACAATTTGTTTTATAAAGTCACGTGAACATGTGGAAGTAATTATCTTATAAGATATTGCCAATGGACATCTTGAGAATGGACGATATGAGAATAAATTTCGTTAAAAGTTTTATTTACTACGAAAATATTAATTTCTCTTAATATCTATAAGGCTTAGGAATATACTATTTAAAAAAAAAGTAGCGAGACGCCGGTTACTTAACCTTGATAAATAACGTTTCTTATATTGAAATATGTTAAAAGTGAAAATTGATTTCCCAGCTTTAAGTGAAATGGAAGAGAAGTACAAGGGTATCGGCACAGTGTCCCTGTACTTCCAAGTGGTGCAGTGGTTCGTGCGCGTCGGCCTCCTGCCCGAGCGGCTGCACTCCTACGACGCGCTGCCCTACCCGGCTCATCAGCTGTATTCCACTTATGATAAACGGTTTGTACTTAAAATACTTTTTTTTTTTAATTTAGCTTCACGCTGTATCCCTCATTAAGCGGAGGGAACCTAGTGTCAAGATGCTCCGTTTCCCACTTTCCGCCTTTCGAGACATTCGACCGATTTGTCCTTTTACTTGAACGAGAAAAATTAAAATAATTAATTCTCCCCTCATGGAAATCGAACCCACAACCGTCGCGTTTACAGTGCAGTTATTGTGCCGCTGCGCCACGACGACTTCAGTACTCATCGTTAATCATCAATGAATATTTAGTTTATTCGCTTATGTTTTCTCATATATAGCAGATAGAGATAATTTTGTTTAAATATTCTGCGTTTTCCGCTTTCTAACCGAATTGTAATGTGTTCATTTGGTACAGGGAGTTTAAAAAATCGAACCTGCACCACATCTACACTTGTATGACACGAGAACCTAACAATTTAAAAATCTATAATTAATACTCATTACATATTGCCAATGCTAATATCTAGTTACTTAATTTACTATTCTATAGAAGTTAGAGAAGTTGAAGAAATGTTATATTTACAGTTAGAAATATATTCCAATATGAAATTTTTTGGGACATTCTTTTTATTTTCTTTTTTGGAATTTAAGAAATTTAGGTAATAATTTATTCTATGTTTGTCTATACAGTCGTGTGAAATTACATCGTTTGCAAGATAATACTGAAGAAGATTCTATGAATAAATCATGTCCTTTGCTGTATATTGATCAACTTATCGAAAACGAATTTGGTGGAGATAGAGTACACAAGTGAGTATTTTTAATTTCAATAAGAAGGTTTGCACAATTCCCGCACATAGCTGGGAAGACAGAGGGAACCTGGTGATAAGACACTCCGTTCCCCACATTCCGACCAATGTTGAGACATTGCGTGTTGATGGCGGAACTCAACGCCGCACGTTGTCTTGTTACCAAAGCGGGGACATTAAATGAATGGTTTTAATATATTAGTATAGATTAATTTATTACTTTTTTTTTTAAATTATTTTAAAATTTTATTTTAAAATTTTAGCGTATCTTTTGAATTATAACGATCGGTAATGGTAATAATCGTGGCTTCAAGTCCTATTCAGATAAATGTTTACATATGGTTGTGATATAACTCGAACTGTTAAGTTATATGCGTTATCCACAATATGCTTGTTTTGTTTGCATTCCTGGCTGTTCAAATGATGAGATAATCTAACTTAACCTAAGCGAAATTAATATAATGACTTGTTCCGAGTGGGAGTCGAACCCACGAATCATGGTATAACGAGTAATACGTATTTAATCCGCTAGGATGTGGAGGAAGGCGGGCAGCGAGTGCGGCGGCCTGTACCCGCCGCCCTCGCTGTACGCGCTGCTGCGGCTGTACCTGCTGCCCGACATCGCGGAGGAGCACAAGCACTCGCTCTTGTTGTACCTGCTTCTGGATTACTCCATGCTCTACGATGACTTGAGGTTAGTATTATTAAGTACATAGTTGTCATTTTACGATACTTCAAATTTAATACCTCAGTATCAGCTATCTTCTTTTTACATTTCATTATATGTATGTTTTATTATATAACATTTCATTTTAAGATACGAGGCGGTTATTCGTCGGTTAATGCAGTTCCCAACTATGTTCGGCTTGAGCAACACCGCCATTAAAGCTACACAGGCGTTTTGGCATCTTGATCATCGAGATTTCGATGTAAGTGTTACATTATATACTTTTTATGCATGATTATTAAACAGACTAAAAAAAAAACATTTTGATATGTATACAAGTGATATAGTTGAAATCAGATAATGTTCGAGTGTGATAATGTATGCTAAATTTTGTACGTGTTTGTAATTTCACGGAAACTAAAAGTCATATCTAAACTATTCTTTTTAATTTTATATTCCAACTAATGGGAACAGTCTGACTACTTTCAAAATCGATTGAGTACTTTTGAGACATGAATATCGTACATGCATTTCTGGATATTTATAATATATGATATTTAATTTAGATTACATTATAGCAAGAAATATTTTTGTTGTTATATTAATATACAATAATAATTAAATTAATGTTTAAATATATTATTACTATATATGACAATATATTTAAACTCTTAATTCCAGTTCGCTCTCGACCAACTTCAATGTCTAACTGGCAACACCTTATCAGACTGGCAACACCATGTTGTATTATCGTCTTTACTCGCCCAAAAGAAGACTCAAGCTGCTTTACAATACCTTCACGTAAGGAAACCCGCGCCGATACAAAACAGTGACGTGAACGACCACGATAAGTTAGAAGACTGGCGAAGTTGTTGCAATTTGTATTTGGCGAGAGGATTGGTGTTCGAAGCTTTAGATGTCATTAGAATGTGCGTTCAGAATGCAGAGTCTATTAATGATAAGAAACATTTGCTTAATTTTTTTTATAAAGGTTAGTCGTTTTTTTTCTATCGTCATATATTCTCATTAGTTCTAGACTTCTTCATCGTTTAAGTCTATGCCATTTTTTACTAATGATTTCTTTACGTTATATTAAAATAAAATATTGGCCAAATTTATTTAAATAAGATGAGTTATTTACAATTAGGAAAGAAAATGCAGAACCCATGCAATTATACATATATTTGTTGTTAGAGTCGTGTTCTTTAAAAATATATGGCTTAATTGACTAGTGCTCTTGTATGGTGTCCATGAGGCGTAGGTTCGAACACCGCTATGTTGAATTTTTTGTATATTTATAAAATATTAATCTTTTATTTTTATTTATTTGGAATATCTACAAGCTATTTTTGCACTTTTTCCGTAGGTTGTCGCAACACAGGTCAGCTGGCCAAAGTTCTTCAAGCAACTCTATTGCCTTTTGAAGAGGAAGTATTCATTAATTATTTGAAAGACTGCAATGAACCGCAAACTTCTGACATTCTCATTATGTACTACTTACAACAAGCCAGGTTGGTATAGCGGACGATATTTAAAAAAAATATATATTCTTTGTAAATAAATAAATTAATTATTGCGGTGTTTTACATTTATATGGGCTGAAAACTGTGTATATTAAATATAAAAATATTGACTAGATTATGTACAATATCCTAGAGCTCGGATAATGTGAAAGACAAAAGAAATCTATCTAGAAACGACGTCACAATCAGAATGTTTCCACAGATACCTAGAGGCGCAACAGTACAACAACCACATCAAGGGGCGCGCGCGCGGCGGGTGCGGGGCGGGGCTGTCGGCGGAGTCGCTGCTGGAGGCGCTGGAGCGCGAGGGCGCGCGCGACGCGCTGGTGGAGGCGGCGTGCGGCGCGCTGTGCGCCGTCACTGTCAACGTCGCCAGAGTCGCCATGAGTGACTTTGAACCGCACAGTGTGTAGTGTTCTATTTTTAAATTTTGTTTTATATTAATTCTTTCTTTTTCTTTTTTAATTTTGTTTTTTTTTTTTGTTAAAAAATGCATAATCGAGTTACATAGTGTTCTTTTTTTATATGTATTTTTGATTTTATTTTATTCAAAAAAGAAGTCATTGTGCCGTATTGTATGTTGTATTGTTTTTTATTGTAGTGTACTAGAAATATGAATTGACTGAGGAATTGAGCACTACACGGCTCATGTAATGTTTTTGTAATTTGACTTTAGCAGTGTTGATCTTCTTTTTAAATTTATTTTTATGATATTTATTAGCTATAGGATACGTAGATCGTTTTTATATATATCATAATGAACTACAAAACTATACCAAATCTGGTAATGGTACAGTATTAAGTATAAAATCATTATTGATAAATATAATTAACGACATTTAAAATGAAAGAAATTTTGTTTAAACATAAAAGTGTCTGCTATGTTAATAAAATAATATATTATATGACAGAAAGCTTTCTTAATATAATATTTATTTAAATAAATTACTTACTTTGTTACAGTTGCGAGACCTAAACCAATGTCAGTATATGTTCAAGCAAATTCTCCTAAGAACACATTTGTGTACAAATCGTCTTTTATTCAGGTACTGTTCTTTTATATTATTGTATTTATTTATTATTAAGATTCTTTTGATGTTTCCGAAAGAAATTATGTATAAACATGATAACAAGATGCTGTAGTATACTTGACATTTTTAATAAACAATAATAAAAGAAATAGCTTAGAGGTCATTGTGGTGAAAAAGAACAGCATCTATGAGCTTTTTTCATTTTCCCATTTTGCCAAGACAGCAAAGCATTCAGTTCCGCCACTCAGGTGGGAAGCGGAGAACGGAATTACTTGACACTAGGGTCTCTCTAGCTACCTGATACGAGATACATAGTGTCAAATATTCAAAAATAGTTTTATTAAGTAGTAGTGCCTCTTGATGTACATGAGCTATTCAAGAGGCTAAATCCGACTACATTTAAAATTTTCACAAGTATTGATTGAAATTATATATATTTGTTGAAAAGTGTTTATCGATGATGTGATAAAGTTATCGACGCATCCCAATGTTATATTGATAATATAACGTTAAAGAAAGAATATCATTTAACTTTTAATTCTTTAAAACAAAATTAATGTTTGAAATAACATTGGTCTGTCAATTACCTTTCTAAAACTCATTAATGTTTTTCAAATACTGTCCGTATATGACAACAAAGAGTACAATATCCTTATGTTATTGTTATTAAAAAATAAAATATGAGATATTTTTTTTTAGGATACAATCGAAAATGCAAGTGAGACGTGGATTAATAAGCCGAGAATGAGGAAAGGTATCAAACGCGCTCTTAACATTGAAGAAACTCCATTTATTTGTACTCCAAAGACATACAAAACTAGAAGGTAATACACATATTATATTTATATTTCACCCCAAGTATTTTATGAATTGTTGCTTTCATTTATTGACTTTTTATTCTAATGTCTATTAATATAATGTTATAAATAAGTATAAATATCTATAGACTATTAGGCTTTTGTCGTAGTTCTAAGATATTAATAAGAATAAATAATCTAACTAAATCACGTTTCTATTAAAATTACAAGTAATATATTGTTTATTTAATTTTTTTTGCTACTTTTGTTTTTAATTTTGTGTACATATTTTTATTGATCTATATTCCAGTTTCCTATCAGAGCAAAAGGGTTCCGAAGCGAGTCCACCAAAGCGTGCAAAACTCGACCTTTCGGGTACACCCAGAAAGCCCAAAGTCCCTTGCACATTAAAAGTTAGTGATGCCCTCAACCAGCAGATGGCTAGTCTACTTAACATGCCTGAAGTTGAAAGTCCACATAAAAATTATGAGAGAAATGGGGCTGAAACACCGCATAGTATTTTGAAGGTAGGAATTTGTTTGATTATATTATAATTTTATATAAATTTAGTTCTTTATAATTTTAATAAGGCCATTATAGCGCATTGATTGTGAGATCTGTACCCACTTGTGAGAGTGAAATATTTGCATTTCCCTGCTTCGGTGAATGCCGCCGTACACAGAAAGTAGAAAACTAAACCATAAATAAAAAGTGAATCTGAAAAAGTAAAAAAAAAATAAGATTCAAAAGTAATACAAAAAAGTATTTTAATAATATCAATACATTTATAGTTATTGGAAACCACAAAAAACAATCTTTTATAGCAATTTTTATTTTTATTTTGGCTTTTTCAGAATCGTCGGCCAGAAAGCCGCAACCAAGAGCCACCATCGCCGGTGGATTCCAGATATTTGGATGACAGTGACGAGGAAATGGAAACTGCCAGCAATCACACTCATTGTAGTGATGCTAATAAGTGAGATGGTTTTTTTATATTATATACACTATGCTAAGTATACTGTAAAAAATTATAGGAAATATTATAAACTAACAGGAGTTACAAAAATCTTTACACAGGAATGTTATTTTAATCATTAATTTAATTTGAAATTTTGGAAGTCAGATTTTCTTCATAAAATTAAAATCTGTGTGTCATTTCTTATACAAAATTGTCATAATTTTCTAGACACCTCCGTTTCACAATACCAACATCATCGGAAGCGGGGTCCACACCGTCCCCCATCGCCATTCCGGTGTTAATAAAGGATATCAAGGAAGAAATGCAGGACAATGCTAATGATCATTACGATGATAATGGACATAGAAGCTCTCCTATGGTAATTTACTATATAGATATATTTTGGTATTGTTAAAAATATATCGAAGTAGACATGAGAAAATTATATACACCTCGTCATCTGTGGTATATATTCAATGGTGTACTCTGTGTAAACAAATTTAAGAAACACCTTTATCTTAAATACTGTCTTTTAAATGCCGCTCTGGTCCCGTGGTAAAATGCAAATAGTAATAAAAACTTGTGAATGGAAATATGATACATTCTAAATACCTGAGCTACTATGGGACAGGAATCAATTAACGTAATTATAAATGGAATATTTAACACATTCTTATTAATGATTGTTTAATGATAAATGGATTATTTAACATCTTTTAGACTCTTGAAGAAGCTTTATAATATTAGTATAGATATATCTGGTTTTATTTAAGTGAAATTTTATTCCTCAATATCAAGCTGCAATATGATGTAAAATTATATATTTTTAAATTATAATTATATAAATAGCCTAATTTTGATTTTACAGAGTGAACAACACCCACTGGAGTCACCACCAAAGAAATTTGCGGCAGAAGAGGTCAAGTCGAGAAAATCTTACAAAGATACTGTGAGAGCAAGGTATTTGTTGTTTAACTAATTAATACAAATTTTTAAATTGATTGCTATCGTTGTTCGAATCCCACTCCATTTTGCCATGCAAATAAAAATATTCTTGAAATGGGTAAAAATCGTTAATATACCAAATAATCATGAGCTAGAGACTCCTATTCGTATTTAATCTTACTATGTTTAAATAATACAATATTTTAACAACATTTCTTTATTGAGCTTAGCAAGACAAGACAGTGTCACAAACATATTTATTATTCAATTACCCACTTGATTAAACTTATAATACTAATAAATAATAGTCATAATTATAACAAATCTAATAAGATATTATTTTGGTTACAGGAAATCCCTTTCAATATCAGTGAACAGTAGTCTCTCCGATGATCCAAACTCCTCAATAGAAAGTATAGCAGATATACCTGTCACACTCATAAACCCTCGCTATACTGGAATTAGAAATACGCCCAGGGTATCTCCATTTAAAGAGAGTGAGAAAGAAATAGAGATGGAAATTAAAGTGGTGAATGTGGAGAGCTACGTACCAAAAACACCTTCCGGTAGGAGGAGCATTCGATCTGGTGGTAGTGATACCGCGTCGTTGGGTAATAGGTATGTCATTTTTTATTATTTCTAAGTCTATATTGTATATAATATTGAAACCTGCTTTAGTTAGGTTTGTAGCTGTTGAAAAATAGTAAAAATATATTGTCTATTATATTAATGTTTATTATAATTGTATTTTTGTTCAGAAGTCACTCTGCTACTCCTGAACGTCAAGATTCACCAATAGTTACACCAATTCGAAGGTATTTATCATTTATCTATTAATTGAAAAAAAAATTTTTTTTAATTATAAATATACATAAAACATTTTTTTTATATCAGAAGTAGATCGCGCACTCCAGAGCTCAGTCCTCGGTCCTCTTTAGCACCTATCCCGGAAGTGCCCAAACAAGAAGCGGGAAGTGAACCCCACGCCCCTGCCCCTGCACTGCTCACAACACCCAGACAACTCAGGTGCATATAACATTGTTTTATATATTTTTTTACGGATGACAAGAAATTTTACAAAGATATACCGTCGCGTCGTCAAAAAAAAACATAAACTGAAAAATAAATTTTATTTGGAGGATATTTCGCTTAGTTTATTGTTTTTTTTACTCAGCAAATATATTATTAATAAAATATTGACATCTAGCCTTTCAATCCTAATAAGAACCTATGGCATAGCTTGTAAAGCAACCAATAAACAACAAGCATATAAATGCGGAGTTTGGCTCGGCTTGCGGAAGCTTGCGAGAGCTTGTTGCCGACACGTCCTAGTGCCGGTTTTTAAACAAATATCAATGGAAGGTTTTAGCAAGTGCTTGCTACGTAGTTACACTTTGGCGCGAATTCAGTCTCGCTCAATTCACAATATAATAATATTTACCATCTTCTCAACTTTGAAACTTGCTTTTTTTTAATAATTTTAATAAAAGTTAAACAACTTTAACGTCCTCGTCTGCCATGGTTGCCTGTCCGGAACACATTAATGATTGAACAATTTTTTTAACAGCAAAACATTTTTTTTATATCACAATAACTAATAAATACACATGCGATGAATTTTAAATAGATTTTTTATTTATCATTCATAGAAGCCGATCTCGTACTCCAGAAAGAAAAGAAAAAACAATAATAGAATCACCACGGCTGGAAGCGATCAAAGAATTGCCCGTGTCAGAGTCTCCTCCTGCTTCGCCTACTCGTCGCAGTTTAAGGTTATTATTTATTTTTATTTCAGTGTCAACAAGAGTAAAAGATATGTTTTTTTAACTAGAAACGCAGCATTTAATCCCGCACTCGACATGCAATCTCGTATTTGGACGAATAGTGGCAAACGGAGTGATGTGGCACTAGGTTTTCGCTGCTCAGCTACACATAGTTAAGCTGGAAAGAAAATAGTACTAAAATTGATATTTATTTTATTTTACAAAAATATTCTTGCATTGCCAATTTTAAACCAGCAAAACGAATCTTTTTGTATTGTTTACTAGCTTATTTATTTAATTTACTTTTTAAGTAGTGTTAATATTGATTTTAATTATATAAAATTAATCGTACATTTATATATTTTTAAGAAGCCGTTCACGTACTCCAGAAGTAGAAGTGCAAGACCAACCGGTTATAGCTAGTCCGCGTAGCTTAAGGTAACTACAATTTTGTTATAGTAACAATATAAAAGAAACATTGAACATGAATTATTTACGAACATTTTACATTTGTAGGAGTCGCTCAAAAACACCCGAGAAATTAATGTCACCTATAAAGGAATCGTCTCGAAACAAAAAGTCTTTATCCAGAATAGTTTTAGAAGCTAACGCATTTGCAAAGACCAAGCAAGTAGAGGCAGAAAAAATGAATACCGATGTAATTGAAGAGAAAACTGAGACTGTAGAAAGTACACCAATGAAATCTAAATCTAATAAACCAGTACCAAGCTTTATGGATGTCACGTTCTCACCAATAGTAAACAAATCTGTTCTTCAAAGCTCATCTGAAAGCTTCCTTTCAGTATCTACAGAGAAGCACTCTAAAGCTGACGATGAAGAAATGAAGCCACTTCCGGCTTTTACCACTATTAATGAAATTTATATGGAACGATCAGTATTACATAGCTATGAAAGTAGTGTGGCTGAAACAAGCGTACAAGAAAAAGAGGAAGCTAAAAGTGAACTTAAATCTTTACCTGCCTTTACAACTATTCATGAAGATTTCGGTAAATCAGTACTACACAGCTTTGAAAGTAGCGTAGACATTAGTGTTCAGGAAAAAGAAATCAATAAAGTAGAAATACCACAAACTTCCTTTAAAATAAACGAAAGTGATTGTAACAAGCCTGTACTTAGTGAAAATAGCACTATTGACGCATCGAATGCCCAAAATTTAGTAGATTCAAGTATAATGACTAGTGATAGTGAAGTGGATGTTAATTGGAAATCACAAGAAACGGCAAGAGTCATGAAGGAAAAAGAGCAAATCGTAGAAATAGAAAGGGAAATTAATGAAATTGAAGGTGAAATGTCGGACGAGTGTAGAGTGGAATCAGATTCCGAGATTGTAGAAGAATCAAGTGAAAGTTCTGAAAGCAACGAAGAAGATGAAGAAGAAAGTAGTGAGAGCTCAGAGAATGGACAAGTAAGTATATTTGTATAAATATTAATGCACCAACTCCTTCTTCCACTTTGCATTATCCCGGCCTATTGCCAGGGTCTGCTTTCCTACTTAGTCTACTCCACTTTGCACGGTCTTGAGCATCCTCAGTGGTTAGTCCATTGGCTCTCATGTCGTGCGTCACGACGTCCAGCCATCGCTTCCTTGGGCACTATTAATGCACCAACTCTCTGCAGTAATTCAGGATTATATTAAATAGTATTTATATTTAAAATAAAAATGCAAATACATATCTTTACGTATTTATATCATATTTCCTGCCATGATAGTTGAGACAGTCTGAAACTGTCATCGTTATTATTGAGTTTGGTCATATTAAATGTTGTGTTGAATGCGGCCTTAAATCACCGTCTTCTATAAATAGAAATTGGAGAGTAATACCCTATATTTGGACCATACAGTATCTTTATGACTTCTTAGTAGAAGTATATGTTATTAATATATTATAAGTAAATCTGTTATTTAGGAATCTGGATCTGAAGCTGGGGCCGAAAGTGAAGATGAAGTAATATCCATAGCAGATTCCGAAGAATCATCGGACAACTTACAAATAGACGAACAAGTCGCACCTCCTGAAGAAGAAGTACCTGGAATTACAGAAAAAATAACCGTTGAAGAGATCCAAAGTGAAATTCCTGTTACAGAACAAATAAAGGAAATACCTACAGAAACTGTTGAGAAGCGCGAAGAAAAGCTGCTAAGTTTAATAATAAATGAAGTAGAACCCAATATGTCCATTCTTACTGATGATAATTCTGTCATCGAATCTGAATCTGTAAATCTTAACTATTCTGATGAAATTAAAGATAAAGTGGAAAAAGAGGCAGTTCATGTTGAACGTATGGAAACAGGTATATTTTCAATATTTGCTTAATAGTTGTGTACCAGCTTTTCTAAATTTATTCTTTAAGGAGACGTTCATATATTAGTTTAGCAAAATTCCAATTAGTTATTTTTAAAATCTTATTTTTTTATATTGAAAACAATACTTTGCAGATGTTGTCCAAGTGGTTATAGCAGTTGAAGAAGTACAGCCTTCTATAAAACAAGAAGAAGACGTTGCAAAAGAAAAAAATAAAACTGAACAAATGCCAATAACTGAAAGCGTAGATGTGGTCGATGCCAATATAGCTGGAAAACCTGAAATTGTAGGCAATAAAGAAATAAATGAAGGATCTGTGCAAGTCAATCCTCAACAAAAAGGCCTTGAAATTATGCCAAGCGAAGTTGAACTAGTGGAGAATGTACAAAGCTATATTAAAGAAAATATTGACCTTACAAAAGATGCTGAAGTTACTACCAAGGAAATGGAAACAGAAGAGGCTCCATCTATCCCTATTACTGAAAATCGTAAAGATAAGGATGCTTCTCAAAGTATAACAGATACAAAGAAAAGCGAAGAACAAGTAGATTCAAAAAATAAAGAGAGCTTTGCAGATATCGAAAGTATAAAAGAAAAGAAAGATTCTAAAGAAAAAGAAAGTGAAAATGTTGTTGAAAGTTCAAATAATAAAGAAAATGCCAAAATTAAACAACATACTAAAGAGAAAAAGCTTGTAGAAGATACTGAAAACTCGAAAGAACAGAGACTTGCTGACAATAAAGAACATGCTCAAATTATAGAGAAACCTAAAGATAAAGAAGAATCCATGCAACAAGAATCCGATGAACCAATGGAAAGTGAAGACATAATTGACCAAGAGAAATCTTTTAGAAAACGCACAAAATCGACAGCCTCCATAAAATCTACAGATATAGAAGCTCCTAAAACACCCACAACAAGAAAAAGGGCTCAATCTGTTACTAAATCTGATATTGGAGAAAATATATCTGAAACTAAAGCTGTTGAAGTCATTACGCCAAGACGAACCAAGACTCCGTCAGATGTTAGAAAAATAATAACACGTAGAGCTTCCAAGGAATTATCAGAGAAGATCGAAGAAGATTCTATTACAGAAGAAGTTTTGACACCGCGACGTCGTTCCACTCGATCTAGAAGTAAAAAAGAAGACGACAATGTCAGTGCTGTGTCCACATCTCCTGTTAAAACTAAAAGTATAGCTACTCGTAGACAATCCAAAGAAATTGAAAAATTAGATGAAGCTAAAGAAGATGTTTTAACGCCCCGTCGTCGTTCCTCTCGGTCTAAGAACAAACAGGATGATGACAGTGCTAGTGTTATATCTGATGTGTCGGTTAAATCTAGTAAAAGTAAGGTGGATGATGAACCCAAAGTGCGTAAAGGTCGGAAATCCATATTAAGTGCAAAACCTGACTTGTCAGTTATACCTGAAGTTGTCACGGAAGAATCTAAAGGAGAAAGTTCTGATATTATACAAGAATTAGGTGCTAGGAGGTATGTAGTTTATTTTTTATTTTGTATTGGAATGGTAATGGGTTTCAATCCTATAATATACAGTCTATAAATAGATTTTCAATTCATGCTCTATTCCGAAGGCTGAACAGAGGCAACCTAATGTCATTCTTCTCCATTTACCGCTCTAGCTCGCCAGACATTGCTTGTGTATTATGTAGATGCCCAACGTCACGTTTTGTCGTAAACTTATATACTGCGACTGTGTAACACAAAATGATATCTATTTTTTCCATATGCAATTGTATAATCATTAATTTTATACACAACCATAATTTTATTTAAATATTTCATTAATTTCCAGGTTAACACGTAATCAAAAAGCAGTACTCGAATCCTGGTTGGAACCCAAAACCCCAAACCCTCAAACCCCTAAAACACGAGATGCAAGCATCACCTCACGTTCCGAACTGGACGATGATGACGACGCGTCCTCGACACATTCTATTGACCCGCATACGATGGATAGAATTAATTTGCTAAATAAACCGGATTTTGATGGTAAGTTTTTTAAATATTTTCATGGACAATTGGCATATTTGATATAAGTATGTTTTAAGATTTTATTATAATATAGGATTTTTTAAAAAGAAAGCTATTGTTAAAGAATTAGGATCTATGACTAAATTAATGTATTTGACTAAATTTGTTTTCTATACAATCGTGTAAAAGCAATATTTTAGTAAGTTACACATCAACCACAAGGTAACAGGAACTTATCAGATATTCATTACTGTCTATATTACATGGTGCTTTTTACTTTTTACTTGTAAACTTTTTGTTAATAATTTTAGTTTCAATATTTACTATAATAATTATTATTTTATAAACGATCCATAGTTAATTTTATTTTTTAGTTTTATTTAAGAGAAAAAAAAAATACACTGAACAAGGTTTTGACTAATAAGTTTAGTTGATTTATATATTAAATTATTTTTGTTTAATACATATATTTTATAAGAAATTCATTTATAAATATGTATTGTACAGATAAAGATAATTTTTAATTGATAATAATAAAATTAGTACATATGATTAAGAAATAACACTGAATATTTTCAACAGAATTAAACGTTTTATTTAAGTTAATTGTACTTTAAATTTTTTTTTTATTTAAATATATAATAGAGTATTTATATTTCCAGTTTTGCTCGTTACACATATTCATGTCTGTGTGTATGTTGTATTTAAGTTATTGTAATGCATGCCTAGATTTGGATTTAGAACAGATGCTATCCCTTGTCATTGATCGCTTAGCTAGCGTCGTACCATTAGAAATTAAGAAAAAACAGTATATACTGGATATTTTTGTTCAAAATTATTTTTTGTTTTTTTTTTAATTATTTATATATGTCATTTATGAATTGGTTAATTAACAAAATATATCAATGCAAACGGTAATTTATATATGTATTAAACAACTCATTTGCGACTAAAACCATCGTGGCGGTACTCAAGATGGTTGGGGATCAATAATCCAATTTTCATCTCCTCGCTCTGGTGGACGAAGCACGGCGTTGAGTTACGCTATTCAACAATTGAAAATTGGATAGAAAGTGGAAAATGGAATATTTTAACATGAACAAGCGGAAACTTCTTTGAACCTACGACAAAGACGTGAATTATGACGGGATGGTCATTCATTTGCTTGTGCATACATACATCCTAATTGTAGCATTTTATAAATAAATTCCCGATTACTATTCATTATGATTAAATATAGATTTAATCGACATGAATAGTTCAAAATGTTTAAATTTATAAAATATATTGTGAAACTAGCTAAGCGAAAGCTTTTATATGAAACTATAAATATATATGGCTGTACATGTTCCTTTATTGTAAAACCCCTTAGGCTCACCGGATCCAGAGGAAATGAGTCACTCCTTAGATATAACCTTCGCTAGACGATGTGAGTATTTAATGTGCTTTTTTTATCTCCAACATAATATTGCATGGCTTTTGTATCGGTTTTAATTAATAATTTTTCACTTGTTTCAAATTGCATGTGTCAATGTTATTTGTCTTTTTTTGAATACATGTCCTGGTAAGCTTCACTTATTTTATATATTACATGTAAATTAGATTACAGGAACAATATATATATATATATATATATATATATATATATATATATATATATATATATATATATATATAAATGTTATGTATATATATATATATATTTCTATATGTATAAATAATCTCTCATTTATATAAATAAGAGTACTTATAACGGATTCATTTAGGAACTAATAATTTGCGTGATATTTTGGGATAGTTAAATTAAAACAAATTGTTAACGGGATTACTGTTGTATACCAATTACTAAATAAACAATAGGTAATGAATTTTGTAACTTTTCTTATAAAATATAAACAAACTGACAAGACAAGCGTTAATCCACAGTAAAAAATTTCCAATTCTGCAAAATTTTGGACTTGAGCTGCGTCTAAGGAAATCCGTCCTACTTTTTTAAACTTTAATTACCTACTGTACTTTAGTAATTACTTAGATAAACTTGTAATCCATTATTAAAATCTTTGATATAATAATTGTATCAACTGACAAACGAATGCCAATCCGTCTGGCTACCTGTGAACATAGACTATTGAAAAGTGTTCGAAACTTAAATTTTTTAATATATTCAAATTCCAAAATATACGCAATTTAGTTAGCAATCTCAGCAATTTTTCATTATTCATTACAAACTAAACTCATATCCGTTTTAAAAGGAATTCTATTTCACATGTTTTTCACATATTCACAACATTAAAAAAATATATAAAAACAGCATTTCTTTTAATAAGCTTTTCTATAACTTGACATTTCCAGCTCGCATGGCAAGAGCAGCTTCTGAGACTAAATCTTTGCCGAAACCCGCTAAAGTCGTTAGAAGTTTGTCTGTAGATATTGGTAAACAATTTTGCATATTTTATTTCTTATGTTGTGTGTCACTTATCACTATTGTCCGTTTATTATTGTTTACTGTATATATTTTATTGATTTTAACGTACGTAATTTATGTGGGCGTTTTAAAGATCTTAATTATGATATAAAACAATATCTATAATTAAACTAAAAGATATATAAATATAATTAAATTTATTTACTTTATTGAAATATTTAATATATATAAAGTAATTTATTTTATAATATTTTTCTGTCTAATATTTAATATGTTATAGTAACCCCGATTTAATTATTTATATGGATTCGATTATCCGGACTATTAATCTGATATATTTGAATAGGCAATTAAGGTATGATTATTTTTTTTTTTTTTGTTCACACATTCGATTATTCAAAGATTCGGTTATCCGTATGCCTCGCCGATTGATTGAGCTTCTACTGTAAAATCATAAAGTATATTTAAAAAACAATAATATTTTCTAGCTTTATAGCGCAATACTTTGACGAGTTAGGTAATTTTTACTTGCAAATAATACCGTTAAACTTTTACTAATAAACCTTTATTGAGATAATATATTTTATTTACTAAGTATATAAGTTATATTTATTTATATTTATGGATAAGTTATATTTATTTACTAATAGTATACTTATATATGTATTTATGAAATGAAATTCATTTAGAAAATTAGTATATAATAAGTCATTTTTAGTATAAACAATTCGGTTATCACCTAATTGGCATATCGCATCAGAACATCTTTTACTTTAAAAATAAATAAAGTCTCGTAAGCAAACATGGCCGCTTATTTATTCTATAATAATTGGAGTCATGGCAAAAGTTATTTTAATATTATACAACACTGCTTGAAAAATTTGCTACATAATTCTAGAAACATCAGCATTATTAAAATTGCTTATTACTGGCAAGTTATACAAATGTTGTTGTATAAAGATTGCATAGTCGTTCTTTATTGTTGTTCTATATACATTTGTTTACATGTGTTTGTAGTTTATATTTTATTATATTCTGGACACAATAAAACCAATTTAAATACATTTACGATGGAAAAAAAATTGCTATCTGTATAACATGCCCAAATTTAATTAATTATCCACTATCCAATATCAATATTTTAACTCGTTAACTTGTTAGCAGTTAATATTTTTTATACGTCATTTTTGTATTCAGTCTATTATAATATATATTAACGTGTGCGCTAAATCAAGACATGAATATTTAATTAGAATGACAATAATAAAACATAAAGTAATATTAAATGTAGGTGTAACACCAGAGGCGCCCTCCACGTACGACAGTCCGCTGCGAGGACGTCGGGCCTCGTTCGCGCGCGCTTGCGAAGCGCTACACACGCCGAAGGGGCGACGCAGTTCTACTGACTTGCGGGTATGTTTTTTTCTAGTTCTTTCTCTCACACATACGCACATGCACACACACGCAATCACACACATTTTTGATGAAAAAGATATTTGGAACGTACCTTACTAAATATTTTAAATGGTAACCGTCCAAGCATTTCCTTTCAAATGATTCCCTATTCATCTTTGTAACAGTAAAAGCTAGCAATAAAAATAACTAGTAACAAAAAAAACAGCAATTTCGATATAGACTGATAAGAACATGTAAGTTAATTAACTAAAGTAATATTTTTTTTTTTTAAGCTTACTGAACAAATTTTTATTTGTACAGTGAAAAACCGAGAATATTTATCATTTCAGAAAGCCGACACACCGAGCCAGCAGGGCTCCCCTCTATCGGAGGCGGAGGCCGTGACGCCCGCGCGGCGCTCCCGGCGCGCCTCCACAGCGTCCGGCGCGAGCCAGCCCGCCAGCGTTAGGAAGTTAGTTTATTACTTCACTTACGTATTATATTAAAATCAAAGCATTTCATATATTGCCGCATATTCATAATATTTAACACATTCTGAGAGCTAGAGATTGCAAGAGTGGGAATGTCTGGGTATTTGTGAGTTGAACTCCACTCGTAGTAGTAGTACATAAATAAATAATGTTTGAAATTATGGGTTAATCAAATTTAATACTAACATAAGTTAGTTGTTATTCCTTTTGTTTTATTTCAATTATAAAAATGAGTTCTACCACTCAACGCTCAAATGTTTCTAAAATGAAACAAGCATCATCAAGATCAATTCTATATAACTCAATAATAATCTCACTGTATACCTTATCAATATTAAAATAATTAAATTAAATTAGCTTCACGCTCTATCCCGCACATGACAGGGTAGGCAGAGGGAACCGTAAGAACCTAGTTTTAAGATGGTCCGATCCCTGCTTTCTGCCTTTCGAAGCATTGCGTGTTGAGTGGCGGAACTCAACGTCGCGCTTTTGCCTTGTTACCAGAGCGAAGAAAATGAAAATCATTAATTCTCTCCGAGTGGGAGTCGAACCCACAAACCGTCGCGTTTATAGGCAGAGGCTATGCCTTTGCGCTCCGACGGTCCGCAATCAATTAAAATAATTAATTTTTAATTATATCAAACCCTAAGGATTATTTTAATTTAAATTTTTTTTTCTTCTTTCAGGCCTAGAAAAACTGCTGCAGACAAAGAGAGCAAGGAGTAACGTGTTATTTATTTTTTTGTTTATTTACTAGTGAATATTATTACATCGGGTTTTGCATTTGTATAAATAAAACATAACATTAACATTTTAATTGATTTATATCTTTTAATTTAAGGAAACATAGGATATTAAAACATTTATTTCAGTCGAATACAAAACTTCAGCGCATATTATGCATAAAGAATAGACATTATAAAGTTCACACAAGATAATAACTAAGAGTCATATATTATAAAATGTGAACTCAAACCAAAATTCTACATAGTTTTCAATATTTTTATTTAACTCAAAGCTACTTGAAATATGTTCGATGTTATTTATGTAGGTAGGTATTTTTTTAAGTTATTCGGCAAAATAATTGCATATTTATGAACCTGTAAAAAATTGAACGTAACCAGGAATCAAACCCACTACTTCTTGATACCATCCAAGCGCCCGGCGCCAATTAAGCCACACGTTTTAATCCAAGTACGTCTAAATTCAAGTTACAATATAATATTTTGTTATTAGCTCTCTGCAAGGAGATTTTTACATAGTTCCACAACCTAAAAGTTTATTACTAATAATGAATAATTAATTAATGATAATTCAAATCACTACGTTCAAATTTAAACAACTTCCTAAACATTTTACTTTTCAATGTTCATATTATATTAGCAACCTTGTTAAAATATGCAACAATACATGTTTTAGTTGCTTAATATGAGATCAATAATACTCGTTTATTTAAAAATGTGGTCAAATAAATGAATATTATATTATTACATTAAAAGACACTTTAATGTATTTTTTTTATAAAATAAGGCTATATAATACCGAAAACTTCAAAATCACAAAACAAATGTATTATGATATATTTTCATTACATACTATTTAAAACAAACGAAAATTAGTTTTTTGTTTAAAAATGCTCATTACCTTAACCTGGTTAATTATTATGAACATAAATATTAATTAATAAATGCATAAGATTGCACTTAATATAATGTCTGTGTGATAATTGTAAATTATTAAATAATAATTGGTTTAAAATAACAACCAATCAAATTGGAACCAGCTGTCTGTATTCGAGACATTGCTTGTTGAGTGAGGGAACTTAACGCAACACTTTTTTTCTATATTTCAAATAATCTTATTTAATAAAGCACTAATAATATGATTGGTAATTATGATGATTTGTTTGTTTTGTTTTTATATTTGTTATAAGGTTATTTTTTTTATTATTTCAATTTCATATTCGAAATATATCATGATTTTTGTATCTATTACCAATTTATCAGTAAAACTATGATAATTTATCAGTTAGTCTCCAGATTTATAAAATTATGGTCTCTTTTTTAAACCAATCCTTATTTTTTAGATAAAATATTCTACATTTATCTTTATCTTTTTCTATCTGGAATACTTTTAAGAGATCTCATGTGATGCATAATAGCTTTCACGGGTAAGCCATTGGAAAGACTGACTTCACCCAAGTCTATGTTCTTCAAATACACTTCTTGCACTTGATTTGGTTTATTCTCTAAATTCTCACATATTTGTTTGTCTTCAGGCCTCAAAGTTGTTTTTTCAGCACAATCTACAACTTCACGTTTCCTTCTTGGAGTTATTATAGAATTTTTATCTTCATTATTATCATTAAATTTAATAGCACCATTATCGACATTTTGCTTTTTATTTTCCGTAATTTTTTCACTCATGGCTATAAGTAAGGGCACGTTTTGTATGTTGTTTTGTAGTTCAACTTTCTGTGAATCTTCACCTTGTTTATACGATTGTGGTTCATCTGGCATGTGTGAATGTGCTTTTACAGAATCCTTTGCAATAATATCTTCTCTTCTATTTCTGTCTTCTTTAGTATCTGTTTCTAGTATATTGTCTACAGGATTCAGTTTGGATTGTTCTACTTGTATGTTATTTTTATTGTTATTTTGAACTTTTTGGACGGATTTATTATCAACATTTGTTTTCTCTACAGCGACTTTTGTTTCTAGATTTGTTGCTGGAACATTTTTGGCAATATTGCTAACATCCAATGGCTTTGGCTCCTGCTTGTTGGCATCAATTTTAGTATTTTTCTTATTTGCTGGCTGTTCTATAACTTTGTTTTGTTCATTTTTAACTTCATCTATGTGTTTGATGGCGTCTAAAGTTTCTTCAGCCTTCTTAGCTA
Organism: Dione juno; assembly: GCA_037127375.1. Lineage (NCBI taxonomy): Eukaryota > Metazoa > Arthropoda > Insecta > Lepidoptera > Nymphalidae > Dione > Dione juno. The sequence goes on from JAXRJS010000052.1 coordinate 6,495,766, forward strand.
TATCATTGACAGCCATGTCCGCTATTTTTTTCAAGGGGTCAATTTTATTTAAATCTTTACTTTCTACTGGTTTATCGGTTACACCGCTCAAACTCTGTATCGCCATGTTTGCAATTTTTTGTATACTCTCAACCGCTATTTTCTTCGCTTCACTGCTGTCAACTTCATTTTTATTCTTCTGCAACTCTTTTTTAGTTTTAATGATCTCGTCTAATATTTCTTTCTGTTCCTTTATCAGTTCCTTTTGTTCTTTACCATGTTGTTTAATAGTTTCAATGAGTTGTTGATGTTTCATTATATCGATTTTGTCTTGATTCGATTGTTTATCTTCTTTAATTTTGTCTTCTTTAAGTTCTTCTTGTTTTTTCACATCCTCGTTTACTTCAGCTATTTTTACACCATTTGCTACTTTTTTTTCGTCCAATTTTAACTTAACATTTTTTGGATGTGTTTCAGACGCTTTATTTAAAGTATTTTGTTCTGCTAATACTTGGTTTATAATGTTTTTATTGGGTAAAATCTCTTTGGAATGGGATTCCGGTGGCACAGGATTAGGAGGTTGTACTTCCGAATCTTTTATTATGGGATTATTCAGTTTATTTAACTCCTCATTTGTAAGTGGTTGTTTCTGTTTTTGAGGTTGGCCAATTACTTCTGTAGAAAAAAATACTGTTACAGCAAAATTGATCGAATGACAAAATCAATAAAAGCAGTATTTAGATAGAGATATAAAATTAAAGAAAAATATAATTATAAGTTAACTAACACTATACAACAAGCAAAACTGTTAATAAATAGCATCATACTTTTCACATACAGCAGGGTATATACAGAGAGAACATAGTATTAAGACACTCCGTTCTCCATTTCCCGTTCAATTTTCAAAATATTGCGTGTCGAGTGGCGGAACTCAACGCAGCATTTCGTCTGGTAATAACCAGAGCGAGGAAATGAAATAATTCATTCACCTAATAATATTTATAAAGTACATATAATATTTACTCAAAATAGTTTTTATGTTAAATAGCTATAATCAAGAACATACCCTCTTTCGCCCTTTTATGGAAGAAATCTTCAACAATTTGATCGATGCGCTCTTGTGTAATGAATTTATCGTCGTATTTATCGCGAGACAGCTCCGCCGCCTGCAGGTTCGCGAACGTGCCCAGTATTAGGATTATTACACCCAATACTACCGTGAACTAGATTTTGGTATAAAATTACGTAATATTGTACTTTAAAAGTCGATTGCTCATTTTTTTAATTAATATTCGTTTTTGTTTATCAAATTAATTAAAACAAAAAACATCTATATATATATAATAAATACTTTTGTATAGTGGAGGAAAATCATAAAGCACATCACACGCAATCTTAACATAAAGCACAATTATTTAAATCTATATAAATAATCCCAACACAAATTACAATCTAATAACTGATACACAGGAACGTGAACACTAACTAACCTTAGCCAACGCCCTCTCATGGTGATCCTTTCCAACAACACGCAAATATATCGCCGCCGGCAACACAACACACACCAGTACGCCCACTGTGGCGCCCAGTAGGCCCAGCACTAGCTCCACAGTGGGCAACAGCAGCCCCACGCCCGAGGGACGTCCCTACTATACCCAGGGTCAACGAGCGAAACGCTGCAGGCGGGATGGCCGAGCTGTGCGTGTTTGTGTGTGAGTTTGTGTGTTCGTGGACGGGGTGTGCCTGACGGATTGGTTATATTATTATTTATTATTGCATTTTCACGCTTTATATATTTAGTTCTCACCTATTTGAGACTTTTCATTATCTTATTTTTTCAGTTTAGACCAGATTTATTTATTGTTTCTTTAAGCTACAATGTAATATATATTAAAACCATATCTACTTGAATATAAAATACAATACTACTGCAAACATGTGCTTTTTTTGTGCAAATTATTTTCCTTTATGTTAAATAATACTTTAAAAATGTAAAGCAACACTTACCCGTCTATACAAAAACGAGTATAAGCTCGCGCGACACGGAAATATAATGAGAGGGAAGCTGAGCGCTAAAGAAAGGACGAAACCGAGCTTCATGACGTCACTCGCGAATGTTGGACTCAGGCTCGTTAAGACGTTGCCTTTAAGGGAAACACAAAAAAATTAAATGGTGAATATTATAATTATAACAATGAATGTAATGTAACTTAACTTGGTACATATTGTATTTAGCAATGAAGTCAGTGTCAATTTAGTGTTAAATGACACCGTTCTCCACTTTTCACCTATTTAAGAGCTAGGAGTTTTGGTCTAAGTAGATGTTCCTTCAGCTCTCCAGTATATGTGATACCAGGAAAAACAGAGAAAAGCTATTGTCATAACATTCCCAAAACCACATTTCGTCTTACTAAGTTAATTAAGTGTGAGCAAATTAAATTCGTTTATGAATGAAACAAAAAAACAGTTTTGGCATTACTCAAATTATTGATTTCAGTAACATTAAACTTTCGTACAAAAAACTGGTCAAGACTAAACTAAGATCTGAACTTGACTTAGTTTACTCATAGACCTATTAAAATTGACCTTTTAAATATAAAAATCATTGAACCATTCTTAAAATGACCTTTACAAGTATACTTTTTGCAATATTTTTTTAACGAAGATGAGATAAATAAATCTCTCACAGGAGGAATGACCTTTATGATGTTATTATATAAAGAAATATGAATACATTTGAAGATGTTACATTGTCGATGATAAAAATATATAAAACACTTTTCTTCATTAATTTTATCAAAATAATTATTATTTAAAAAATACTAGAATAATCAATATAAATAATTTTACTATTAATATCACTTACCAGAAATCTCCTGCGATCCAAAAGCTATATAGCCAAAAATACCAAGTGTAAAGTATACACCTGAACATATATTAATAGCGTTCTTGGTAACTAAACACATTTTCTCTAATGACAATGTTGGTAATGACTCAAATATTTCAAATAGCTGCCTGAAAAAGAAACACAAATGATTAATAAATAAATAGATTCACGCTATTTCTCGTATATAGGATAGATAGGGAGAACTTAGTGTTAAGACAGTCCACAGTTTCCCAATCTTTGAAACATTGTGTTGAGTGGCGGAACTCAACGCTGGTCGCTGCGCTGTCCTCCTACCAGAGCGAGGAAATCAAATAATTCAATCCCCTCATGGGAATCGAATCCACACCCATTGCGTTTACAGGCAGACGTAGTGTCGTTGCAACACGACGGCCACAAAGACAAAATGAAAACGTAACTTTCAATTCTGTACTTCCCATACATATGAAATTTAATAATAATAATTAATTTTTTTTTTCTAGATTTTCCTTTCTATAGCATAGTAGACATAGGGAAGACCTAGTTACCTAGACTGAACTCAACATATCACATTTTGTCTACCACAGTGGGGATATTAAAGTACTTGTTATCATGGGGATCGATATGGAGAGATTAATTAATTTTAATTTTACTCGTTCTGGCACCAATAAGAAGCGCGGCGTTACATGTCTTAAACACAATGTCTTGAAAGGCGGAAAGTGGAGAACGGAATTCTCTCTGTTTACACTATTATATACGGGATACAATGCGAAGATACAATATACATATATATTGACTAAATTCAGATTAAGAAACTTATAAATAAATGTATATATCATTATAATTATTATGTTACAGAAACTAACTAACTAAATATCTAAATATAGATTAAATTTAACAAACTCATAATTACGTCTGACAAAACAAGGCCATAGAAAATATTGGAACACATTGTAAAACACCAGCTGGTCTCCACATCTCTATGCGGGATGTCCAGTCACCTGTGAACAGTTGGGATGTTGCTTCAGCTATTACCTATAAAAAGAAAATACAATTAAAAAAGTGTAAGCAATGGACTGACTTTAGTATTTTATGTTAGTAAATGTTAAATTTAAAATAATATTAAACCACCTATCAATAGTTACTATAAAAGAGCTAAACAAATAAAAAGTAATTTTAAAAAATGTTTTAATTTCCTATGAAAATGTGGATTATAAAGTTTATATTTATATAATATTAAAAATCTTCCTATATGTGTTAGACAATAAATATATATTTTAATTATAATAACTATATATTTTAATGAAAATGAAGTAATAGAGTTAACAATTAAAATCATATAACTTTGAGTCAAAAGTAAAAACTTTCAACATTAGTGTGTTTTATAAAATTATATATGCTTTTTTAAATTTCTCTAAAAGATTAAAAACAACAATGGATCCTCACCTTTATTACTAAACAAAAATAAAAGGCTATGGTGGCAGCACTGACATTACTAAGGCTGTCTACATTCCGTAGTAACCCTAGTGGTAACACACAAACTAAGGAAACTATTACCATTATGGAAGTTCTGAAAATATAAAATACTATGATAAATTTAATACAAACATTAAAACATTATCAAATATATAATAATGCCAAAATATTTTATTTAAAACAAAATTTTATTAATTTTAACTTCATTAAATAAGTTATTAATACCTCAAAATATCACTTTGGTTAATTTTTAAAAGTTTAGCAATAATTTGGGGGCCAAGATCTCCAACAACTACAAAATAAGCTATACAAGTGCCCATCAAAAAGCCTATTATGCCCAGTTCCACTGTCATCTTTCCAGCAGGACCAAATATATGGAATGCTAAAATAAAAATGTATATAATATATGTAATTTTTTTTCATTTTTTTATCATTATCATGGTTTATACCATCAACTACTTTTTATTATATTTTATTTTATATTCATAGTTACATAGTCATCATAACTTTACTTACCAAGGAATTCATAATTTCTTCTCCTAGTAATAATTGCTGACTTTAAGAGAAAATAACAACATAGTCTAGATACTGATCCCATGAAAATTAAAATTAAGGTAGCCAGTAGAACTCCACACTACAAAATCAAAAATCTTATATCAAATAATACAATCTTTTGAAAATGTAAATTTATTTATTTTATATGGTATATAAATCGAGTTTTACACTAGTTATTTAAATTTCAAGGCTAATAGATGATATTAAACTTACTTGTTGAAAACAAAAGGGCATAGCAAGTATGCCGACTCCGATAATACTATTCGCAAGCGTAATAGATTGACCTGCGGTACCCATAGTTATGGCTTTTTTTATTATATTAAAGTAATTTTAACTAAATTTATACGTGTCCAAGATAACACGCACGGCATGTCGACGTATTGTTATGATTTATGAATAATGACGACTTCACTGAGTTCACTTTGTTTTGTTGACTAAATGTCAGATTTGTCATTTGACTGCGCACACTGGACACATATACCGGTTTATTGTCTATGGGCTAAGAATTTTAATGGTATCTTCAGACTTACGTTATGATAATTAGTTTTAAATATTATTAATTGTTCCACTAGAACAGTTATAAAATCTTAATTTATTACGGCCATGAGGTGAACGATTTAAGCTTATTGAAAATTTATTATTGTATTGAAAGGAAGTGCTTTATTCATAGAACCTTCAGGAATAAATTTCAAATTCAATTTATTATAATGGAATAGTGTTTTAGTATTTTTCAACTTACTCCGCAAGAAGAGAAAGATGCCCAAAATTAAGAAGTTATTTTAAGTAGACATTATAACATTAAATTATACAAACAAATTATCTAATTAGTCTTTATGAAACCGTGATTTAAAGAATATAAATGTCCATTTAAATTTGTAGAAAAAAATATACCTAAAGTTCCTTAAAATATGAAAAATAAAAAATTTCTTCACTTTATTATCGAAATTTTTTTTTAGAAAACATTACGAACATGGAGATTGGCGAATGGGTGGTTTTCAATAGTACGTTAGGTACCTGTATCAACACAATCCACTATAACCCAGCGGAAACCATCATCACCTCTGCGAGACGTCGTAAGATCGATTGTGCAGTCTACGTCTCAGTGAAAGCTCTCAGGTTAACCTGGAGTTTCTCCCAGGTGACCAGCAGCCTCAATGATTTGCAAAAAGATCACCATGATCCTCTCGCAGCAGTCCGTCTAGGGTAGTTGCAGTTGGTCTTGGGAAACAAATTTGAATGTATTTATTTATTTTTTAACTTCATCCATCCTCAACTTTCCATATTTTTGATTGAACGTAAATGTCAATCATCATCATCACCGATCATCGCGTTTAATCAGACACTGTTCTACAACACAGGCCTGATATTTTTTTTAATTTTTTATATAAAAACAACTAATGCTACCGTCGCCATTGTGACACAATTTAGATAGCCAGTGCAATCAGTCTCTGTAAATAGTCAAATATTGGGTCGATGTGACAATAAATATTCGTTGCTTACTGTAGGGAACGCTGATATTCAAATCAATAGTTCATTAAAAAGAAAAGAGAGAAGGCAAAAAGGAAACCCAGTTTTACGTTTTAAAACATTTATTTCTACTTCACATTTCTTTGGTAATTCAAGCCAGTAATAAAAATATGCTTTATAATAATTTTAACAAAATATTAATATTGTTATACTATTAAAAAAATCTTAAAATTATTAATAAAATAATAAAATAATGCCGAATTATCGAATAAAGAATGAATCTTAATATTTCTTTGGCTAAATACTTTGTAAACTGGTTAAAATATTGGCAAGAACTAAATAACTAAATTAAAATCTAAATAACATATCAGAATTGGTACATGGCATGTATTTATTATGAATGATAAACATTTAAACCAATAACTTGTTATTTCTTGCTATGGCTAATTCTAATGTAAAACGGAATATTTCTATAAATATGAATAATGCATGCATATTACAATTAAACTATATCAGTTCAAATGTTAATAAAAATTATTTTATATATGTTATAATGCCCTATGTTGTAATAATATAATCAATATAATATAGTATTAATATCTGATTCTAACTGACACTATTTGTTTTAAATAATTGACACTATTTGTAATGTCTTCAAATGTAAATATTGCCATATGTTATTCATATATTTGGTACTTTAGTACTAGTTATATAAACTAGTTTAGTTATATTTAAGAAAATATTTATAACAATCGAATTCAGTTGCACACTATACATAAGTCTTTGTAAAAATAAATTTATTTTAATTAATAATTGTTGTACAGATTTGGCTGGAAGAATGGATAAGTTTTCACACATGTATTTTAAAACTATTAAGTAATTTTTTATTTCATTATCATTGCTTCATAGCAAAAGTCTCTTTTTGCACTATAACAAAGAATAATTAATAAAAAAGTTTTTATGACATACAAAGTAATTCTTTCATAACAATATTTTTTAACAGCTATATCTATGATATAACAAAAAACTTGAGACTTTTTAGTTGTATGGTTGCCAGCCTGGACAGGACATAGAATATTGATTTTGAAGACTCACGTTTTAAGTGGGACCATAATACACCAGCTATTTCATATGCCTTTTTAGCAACAATTGCTGGTGACATATAAATATAATATATGTGGAAAAACATATGAAAATGGTTTTAAATGTCATATTGACACAATTCACAATAATGAAGTTGCAGGCACCACTTAGATTTAAATATATCTACATATAAAAAGAAAACCCTACAAAATTTATTGATATGGTAAAATATCTTTTTGTTTCAACATAATTATCTAAGTCAACTAAAAGTACATACAACCTACAAGTATTATTAACATGCAAGCAAACAAGGAATGGCACTGGGAGTAAAAACTTATATAAGATCAAAATGGCATGACACTACATCATGTAAATATAACATAATAATAAAGCCTTATACTTAATCCAAATAAAGTACAAAATAATTTAAATATTCAAGCACATAACAAGGATGGCACAAACATACATTTAAATATTTGTCAATATGATATTAAATAGTTCATACTTCATAGTATTATTATAAAATAGTTTTATTAATAATTAAAGGCTCTATTAAAGTTATTTTTGAAAGAAAACTCTGCTCCAACTTTTCATAGTATTCTTTTCATATGAATAATACTAATTTTCGGTTTTGTATCAATTTCAATTAATATTAAATATTCAAATAAAATAAATCTGCAATTTGTATATAAAATTATAATTTAATTGTTTATTACTCAGTATACTTTATTTATATTCATTATTAAATAGTTATTGATTATAAATATGAAAATTTAAAATAAATTACCTAACACAAATTATAACAAAATCCAATAAATAACAAACTTTGGAATCATCACTTTTTGTTTTAATTTTTAATGGCAAGTCTTACTCTTAGTTTGTCTTTAAGAAATTCAAGGTGTTTTTTACAATACAGTAAAATAGTACTTTTCTAGAGTGTCTCATTATTTTACCAGCAGTAATAGATTTATTAACATTTTTTTTTATTGTGATGTTTAGAAGAAAATCGAAAAATATGCAATTTTACTTAAAGACATTGATAAAGAATTTTTATCATTCATTTTGTACCTTATTTTTTTTCGTCTGTGAGGAGCTCCAATATATCTTCCGTACTCTTGTTCTCTTTTTTGAATTTCGCCATTTTCTCTTTGGGCACGGTCCCATTTAGCAATATTTCAATATTCATCTTCAAACGTTTTAATGGTGTAAGAGATTCATTTTTACATGGAACATGACCCATAGCTTCAAGTGATTCCACAAGCAAATCGTCTATCAGACGTTTATTGAAACCTGTCATAGAATAAATATATATATATATATATATATATATATATATATATATATATATATATATATATATATATATATATATATATATATATATATTTATTATTTATAACATTGTTGTATATACAATTTTAAATAATATTTTTCTTTTATAAAAATATTACTCAAATTATTCTATCATTATACTATCCATCCACCACCTTGAAAAAGCAACTGTAGACCTAAAAACAAATGGCATATTGCCTTATTGCTTTTGTCATGACATCACATTCAAGCCCTTCACCAACCAGCACCAAATTATAAACGAAATGGTAAATGAACTCACACGTCGATATATTACCCAATGTCCTGGCTGACGACTCGACTGCCTCCTATTACAACGGCATAAATGTTATCTAAAATGGAATCAGAAATTGTTCGCAAACGTAGTGGAGCGGACATGGAAGTTGACGTTGTACTGCACATAAGCACAAGTCAGCACACAACACACGAACGGGATAGTTGCAAAACATGAGAAAAAACGGCGGTGGCCAATGTTTTAATGTACCTGCATCGTATTGAGTTTAAAACACTGGGAATCAATGACTGTGCATAAATAATACATAAAATATATGTTATGTGTTCAAAAGTCAATGAACGCTTAATGGTGGTGTTCCCGTTGATGTCTATTACTTAGGGTTTATTTATATTTACATGAGCTGTAGTACCTCATGTTACAAAAGATTCACTTGTTTTTATGATAAATGTGAAATATGAATATTGTGTAGGGTTTCCAAAATGAACTCGTATTATAGGGCTCACACACACAAAGCGAAACAGTTCACACCATTAAAACAATATGAGTGCATTCTTGTCTGTGTAAAGTAATAATCAAAGATTTTACGCACCTAAATATTTGAGTTTCTCTTTGGTAGCAATCATAGTGAGAAGGAGTGCCAATAGGAATCTCATTCGAGACAAGGTCATCACAGACTCGATCACTTTTTCTTCTTCAATTTGTACAGAAGCCTGGATTTTCTCTTCAAATGACAGTTCCTTTTCTCCCACTTTACATATCTTGGCGTGCTCTTCGATGTCGATTTTTAATTTAAAGAACTGCTCGCATTTTTTACATCTGTAGGGTTTAGTTTGTCCATGTATTTTTCGCATATGAGCTTTCATGTGGGGTAGCTGTGAGAAAGAAAGAGGGCACATGGCACAAGGAAAAGGTTTCTCTCCTGTGTGACGTCGAATATGTAACATAAGAGCATTGGAATGAGAGAATGGTCTATTGCAAATTCTACAAGGATACGGACGAGCCCCGGAGTGGGATCTTCTGTGGACTGTCAACTGAGTGGATTGTGTGAAGCGCTGCCCACAGTCAGGACATTTGTGAGGACGTTTGTTTTCATGAGTACGCATATGCTCAGATAAATGACCTTTAAGAACTTTTTGACAAATAGGACACTGGATCCTCAGGCCGGCATGGGAAATTTGTACATGACGTTTCATTGAATTCATCCTTAGAAATTCTTTACCACAATGTTGGCAAATGTAATCTTTTACTTTTAAATGTGATTTAAAATGCAGAGACAATTTTATTCTGCAATCAAAGCTTTCTTCACACACTAGACAGTCATACTTACCGCTGGTTAAATGTTTTTTTTCATGTGCTATTAACTTATGTTGCTGAGAAAATTTTTGCTTGCAATACAAACATTTGAACTTTGTTTCAGTATTGGTATGAGTAGTCATGTGTGCAATTAAATTCTCTTTTAGCAGAAATGGCTTGTTGCATAAATTGCACATGTAATGTTGATCCCAGTTGGGATGTTGTCTTGTAACATGAGCTGATAAATAGTATGACTTGCGGAAAACTTTCTTACATTGCCTACAAGGAAACTGTTTTCTATACAGATGTATGTACATATGTCTTCTTATCAATGATTTAGTTGAATACTTTCGGTCACATAGATCACAGATGTAGGTACCTTTTTTTTCTGGCAGTCTAATTCTTTGTAATGGTGGTAGACCTAATGCATCATCTGAGTCAAGAATCACAGGATCGTTTTTATTTTGTTTATTTTTTGGACTATCATCTGACTTCTTTCTCTTTTTTTCTGATGAACTGCTGTTTTGATCACTTTTTTCACTATTCCTTGGGGATCTTCTTTTTGTTTTATCACTTTTATCGATTTCCTTATCAGACTTTTTTTTATTTTGATCACTTGTAATTAGATCATTGTTATTATTACTTTGCACTGCTTTACTTTCTTTTCCTCTGTCATCCACAATCATCAATTCATTTTTCAATATGTCATTACAAAGTTGCAAATTATCTTTATTTTTACGCTTAAGATATCCTTGCTTGGTCAGAAACTTAGCTTTTGTAACCTGTACTTCTCTTCTTATCATTGAATCCTTTAAAAGCACTGTATCATGTTGACTATTTTTTACAATCTCCTTTCCAATGGGTTCTTCAATTTCATCTAAATGTGGAGGTGTTTGATCTCTCATAACCAACTCTGTAATCTTGTCATTATCAAAACCTATTAGTAGTGTTTGCAGTTTATCAGTTTTACTAGTTCGTTTAGATTTAGATGAAGACTTATGCGAGTTAAATTTATTCTTTTCATTAGCCATGATGTAAACTAGTATATGATACCACCCATTAGTAAGCTTGTTGAGTTACCTGATAGTTTGAGACAAATTTCGTAGAAGAAAGCTATAAAGACCACCACCAGCGTAGAGAAGATATAACAAAATTAGTATTATGTAAATATATTCTTTTTAATTGTGATTTTACAATGACGTGCTCTCGGCGTAAGTACTTACATGCACTGTTTAGTTACTTCAATAATCACCTCTAACTAAACCGATCGGTTACGTGCATTGATAACGATGTTCTAATATGTGAAGGACGAAGCCTCTGCCTTTTGTCTTAAACAAACAGACGATTACCTTGTGCGATCTTCTAACAATGAACTGTGGATCAATAATAAAACAACCTCGATATTCATATTCTTAAGCTTCAAAAAGAACACTATTTTAATTTGTTACGCATTTTAGTACAAGTTGTTTTTAAACGCGAGGCTAATTGCACTATACATTACACTATTTTTAAGAAAATCACTCCCTAACACCCTACTCTGCCTACACGAATCACAAATCACAATACTTGATGAAAACGTCAAAATCGTGACGAATTACGAGCATTTCCAGCACTGGTGGTGACATCTAGCAAAATATTTACTTACTATTATAGAATAACAAACGTATGTTACGCAATTTAGAGAAAAAAATTGCTCTATTTCAAATTTCAGTATATATTAAATTTACACATATATTCAATTTATTTTAAGAATATTCACAAAATACAAAATAAACATTATACAGTATCTACAAGAATAAGCATTACAATTCTTCCAACGCGCACTTATGACGCTATTTGTAATTGTGGTTTTTCATGTCGCTCTAAAAATACTTTAGCGTTATACAAAAATAAAATACAGTATTTTCAACGTTAGCACGCCGTCACATCACGTGCTTAATTACATCTCACTGGAAGGCAGACACTTAAATGCAGAACAAATCTAATGCTATTTAATTACTACATTACAATAAACCTTGAATTATAGACGCTTGTTGTATCTCTTTTAGTAATCGATTATTATTATTTTAATTATATCGTGTTTACATAGAATAGTATAAAATGAATACATAAGCTTTTATATATTATCTATTAGAGAATATTTAGCAAGCAAACGTATCAAACGTAATTTAAGTTTTGATAAATATTAATTATACTTAGACTGTATATAATTAGTATTATCTCCATTTTGTGCTAAAATACAAATAAAATCTTTTTATATAAAAGCACACTTGTAGGTATTACTTCCGCGTAAAAAAATTACCACTTCACTGTTTTTTAAATTGTTTAGAACAAATCGTTGAAGTCTTTACTATTAAACCACGACTACTATTAAAAAGACATCAACGACGTAGAGCTAGAGACAAAAGTACGATAGTAACTATAATAATATACCTACATTACTTACATAACATAAATATGGAGTTATTTTGATCTTAGGTGTTATTTATTTTATTATAACATAGTAAGAAATAATAATTATGTAGGTCTCCATAAATTACAATCTAATGAACGATTATTTTTACAGAGGTATATATTCGTTGGGTATTCATTTGTCACTAGCTTCTGATTTGTAGAGTCCGAGTGCTCGTCTTATATGTGCTCGAGTGCTCGTTATACTTCGATTTAAAGGTAAATCAAATTTAAAAAGAAATAGTACTATGTCTTTAAGAAAAAATATGTTTCTTTTTCAATCTTCGTAATAAATGAAGTTTTCAATTTTAAATTGAAATAATAACCAAGTACGTAGAAATCTAAAATGAATATTAAGTGAATATTACGATTCAATTTGCTTGTAAAATTGTTATTTACTCTGGGTTATACATACTAAGAAGACTTGTAAAAATATAACAATAATTTAAGATTTTATGTCTATAGAATAGGCGTCAACTATAGGTTATGGTCCAAAAATAAACACAAGCTAGCAGACCACATGTTTCATATTTCTTTTCTCAATAAATATAAAAATGTCATGGCTTTAAGAGAAATTCTATAAAAATGAGGACAAAAAATGATACCATATGTTGTTATTTTTACTTGATTTATTTTTAGGCGCTTGTATTGTGGCATCTTTCCAAAAATTATTTTGTTATATTGATATATGAACTTCTATAATTTAGTCAAAATTTGACTTTCAATGTCTTAAATAAAAACAATTTCCATATTTCACAGTCATATGAGAGATGTAAGTACATACAAAGTAAAAGAAATAGCTTAATCTATACCCTTTATTTTTCTTCTACTCTTGCTGCTTAATTAAGAATATTTCATAATTGTTTTGTTTTATTAATTAACACTTAACTATAACTAAGTATAAATATATGAGACTTCTAAATATATGAGACAGATAATAATTAAAATTTTAAGTGAACACGTAAATTTTACCTACTTTCGTTTCATATATCAACATAATATACATATTTAATATATGTATGTAGTTTCCAAGTCCATATTATTTAAATTAGGTACTTGATAATAAGCAACATAAGTAAACCATTTATATACTAAATTACAGTTAATTATGATTTTTTTTAATATCGCTTTGTTAATCAAGGTAGACTTACTTACACTTACTTACATACGCGTAGTATTATTACAAAATTATACAGATAACGTTTGTTATTTCGCAAGTTTTATGACATTATTTCGATAACTACGCGTGTAATGCTTCCTGATTACGCCGTTTAAAGTTCACATATGCGGTAAAGTGTCTCAAAAGGCACAATAGTTTATGGAACAATGACAATCGTATACGTTCACGAATTTGTGGAGTCACGAAACCAGCATACGTCTACCATTGAGATGAATTAGTCATAATATTTTAAAAAATTGTTTATTTTCATGTATTAATTAACCTTAATATGTGTCTATTTAAAAATACATATCTAACTAACGCCATGTTTATCCGTCCGTTTCTCTGATTACCAATGAGTTTTTTCTATCAATCTTAATGAGCGTAAATCCTTATTTTTAATTAGCTTATACGTTTGCTCTGGCTAGAATCTAAAAAAATTAATAGATAAATATCAATACTTTAACCTACTAAAACTACTATATACTATTACTAATATATAGTAGTTGAGTAAAGAAAAAATAATATGTTTACTAAAAAATTAATGGCTCTACATCTATGTTATGTTCGAATGCTTTCTCCATTGTTCGCTCACAATGGTCGACTTGCACCATCCAAATGCAAGCAACTGGCCAGTATAAAAATACTATGCCAAAGAACTTTTATTGTTCTTTGGCATAGTATTTTAAGCATATTTTACGATGTGTAAAATTCAAAGAAATAGAAAAATCAAAAAGTTATAATATGGAATTTTTGTTTTTCCTAATATTTTTAACAAAATTGTTACAAATGTTATAATATAAAATAAAATAAAAAAAAAACATGTAATTGTCCTAAGAAAATAAATTATGCTTTTTTAATAAATAAAAATCAATTATAATTTGTTGTAAATAATCTGTCCTCTGCATTTACCAAGGTGATAAAAATTACCAAGTACCCTTCGCAGTATCTACAACATAGAGAGCTGATCCTAAAATTTAATTTTCAAACATACACATTTCATGAATTGCTATTGGAGCTGCAGATCCCGATGACGCGTATGATTGATTGTACCAATGTACATGCGTGTAAGCCGAGTTTCTACTACTACTAATAGAAAACCTAGAACAAGTTTTGTCTGACTCTGTCGTTTTGTTTGTCTTTTTCATATCAATTTATTAGTTTAATATGACTTTTTTAGACTCAAGTAACTTTAATTTCTAATTAAGTAGATACTTAAACTCTACACATTAAAGCACTACGTAATTATCCTATATTAAAGAAACAAATTAAAACAAATGAGATACGTAAGTACATTTATTTTCGTGAGCAAGCAATAGTATTTAAATAGTTAATGATGTTATTGTCTCTAACTCATAACAATGCAATGCTTTCGTAATATTTATACAGTTTTGAAACGCACGAATTCTTTTAAAATTATAGATAAAGTTCTATTTTAGCATCCATTTTTTTTTCAACACGCGCTATTTTACCCCGCATCGCAATGACAACAGATAATATAATTCTCCACTAGCCGTTCGTTCGAATTCAAAATATAGCGTGTTGAGAACTAGGAACCAGAAGTAGGGAAGTGTTTTTGTTATTTTTTAAAATTCAAAAGAAGTGATTCTATAATGCATGCACTATATAATGCATGCATGCATGCAGGGCATCGTAAAAAAATAACAAAGTCCCAAGGGCGTCACAGTGCAAGCCTGGGAAACCCTGCATTATACCATACCATACCATACCTTAAACATACAAGTTTTACAAGTTATACTGTTAGTACCTTGTACCCAGATTCTTACTAATATATTTGTTTAATATACGTTCATACGTAAGGTCAACTCTAACAGTAGATGACCTTTGATGTATCTTATTGTTCAATAAATCATAGTCATTTGCAATTCGTTGTAGTTCAATATGATTTTTTATTTACAATCATTCATGACTCATGAGACCACTTCTCAACTATATTTAGGTGAGAACAACCAGTCACATTAAATGTTAGGCACTACAATAGTAATAATTTCTAAATGGTTACTTATAATAAAATAATTGGGCTTAAACTCTAGCAAATATCAAGCTATGACTGTCAAAACAGAGAAAGCAAAATGTTAATTGTACCTATACATTAATCGCTTTAGCAACAACTAGCTACACAAGTCGAAGGAAAATTTCATTACGACATAATTATCTTTGTGATAAGAAGAATGTAGCGCCGATGTCACTCAGCGCGGCTTCGGCTTGTTATCTCTTATCTCGACATTAATATACAAATAAAATATGAAAGTTACAAAGTAAATATGGAAATATTATTTTAGTATCGTATGATATGAATTATCTCGATATTGTAGTCAAGTTAATAATCTTTAAAAATATACCTATATAGTATTTTTTTATTAACGCTGTTTCATAGGTTAGCCTTAGGTTGTTTAATATGAATTATATCGTATCTACAATTACATTTATTTATAAAACAGTAACAATTACCTAAGATTCACATTTTTATGATTTCGTAACTCAAATAAAAAAAATCGGACCGGAATCCATTTTAGGATCACTAATCTTTTGATTACGCGTTAATGTCTGACAATTAACCTCAATTATCCAGAAGTACAGAATACAGCCCTTTGAAGCATAGAAATAATTTAACTTCTAAGCCAACGTAATCAAAAGATACCGAGGTCTAATGTCAAAGGGCTTAATCAAAACTATAAAGGGAAATTGTCTTGGAATTACGAAATTTAGCAAGAAGTGTGAATTTTAATAAATAAATAAAGGAAATTTGGTATTATACATTAGTATAACAGAAAAAAAAACCATTACAAGCTAAATATGTGTAGTTAAGTTCATGTAAAATTTGTGTAAAATTACGGCCGGTAAAATTTAATTAGTTACCAACAAATAGTAAACCGCAATACGTCAAAACCTATAAACATAAGAATCAGATATTCCAACAGGGGTGCCTGAGGGAATATCTCTATCTAGAATATACCTTGATTATAATAATTGTTTCTCCTACAAAACATGTTTATAAAAAACAAAAAATATTGAAAAATAAAGATTGCCAACGTGCCGAAATTACAAATAGGTACCGAATTCTTAAAATATTAGAATGACCTTTAGCTTTACATATACAAAGATAACACGGCACACGGGCCACGGCATTCTCCTTTGATATCAATAGTTAATTATTTAAATTGCGTTACTTGTCACATTGATTGGCCCACCGGATGTCAATGGCAGCGGATAATACGCCCTAGTTCCTCAATTATTCAATACCGACACTGGTCACCCCGGGTCATGGATTGGGATTTGTAAATTAAATATTTTAAATTTAAGACAGTTTATAATAATGGAATTTAAAATTAAACGGGCAGGTCAAAGTCGAAATTTTAGGACGATATCCAAATTAGATGTACCTATCTACCTAATTATGTTGAATAGTTTGCAATAGAAGAAGTATCTATGAAATATTTTAACGAATTATAAAGCTACAAATAAATGCATTAGTACATTTTTTCTATAAGTATAGTAGATCAGAAATATACATTCAGCTTTTGCATAATTATTGTACAACATCTATCATTTTGCCATTATTCTAATAATATACTTTCTTAAAAATAAGAGTGTAGTATCACGGCGGAACTGTGTCTGTAAGCATGATAGTTAGCTGTTCAAAAAATGTATACATTAAAAGCAATAAATCGATTCTCGAAATCATATGGAATATCAAAATATATTTACACTGGTTTCTGTCCTACCATGCAAGAGATATGTGAGGTCAAAAAAAGTAAAGAAATCACTAACAGGAACCATTTTATTAGAAGTAACTACACCCTAGATGATTTTATTAAACCGATAATATTTTGTATATAGACCATGTGGAGCTCCCAGTCTTGTAATGTATGGTTAACACTATCAAATTTAGATAAAATGTAGCCAAGTACAACGCTACTAAAATTCTATAAAGATCAGTGAACTTTCGTTGACACCATGAAGGTATGAACAATTCGAAACGCACCAACCCAATTTCTTTTCATAATTACGTTACAGTCTACTTATATACGATGCTAACACAGAAAATTAGAGATATATTTAATATGATACTGAGTGGGTAATGCCAAACAAAATATAAACCATTTTGAAATATAATACAAATATTAGTGTTAAAATAATAATAATAAATAATAGTTTATTACTAGTAATAATTTTGTATATATTAATGTATTGGAATCTATTTATAATTTATTAAGCTGCAATAAAATATCTGTAGATATTTTAAATAAAACATGGATTTGAACTCGTGACAACTGTCATGACGACGGTCATAAACATTACAAATTCGTAACAAATAAAATATTTAATTTGTTACGCAATTAGGTAATATGTATAATTGCAATTTTTTGTATAATTCTACATTAAAAAGATTTCATAATTCTAATCCAAAATAAATATATTCTTTTAGCTCAAACACAAACACGACACG
Organism: Dione juno; assembly: GCA_037127375.1. Taxonomy (NCBI): domain Eukaryota; kingdom Metazoa; phylum Arthropoda; class Insecta; order Lepidoptera; family Nymphalidae; genus Dione; species Dione juno. The sequence continues at coordinate 6,514,148 of JAXRJS010000052.1, forward strand.
ACATTTGTATAACACCGGAAGCCAAAATGATCTCGCGTTGAACTCTTTTAGTAAACTTGATTATAATACAACATAATTTATATAAATATGCAATTCATGTATTTTATTTCTTTTTATTTGTTTCTAAATGTCATATAATCATCTCGAACATCATTTTCGCTCTGATAACGCTGCAGTCGCCATGGTGTCACCATTGCAAAAGTGGAATCCTCTACATAGTTGTAGCGGAAAACGTCTAGAAGATATTAACTTAAGTTTGAGCGGGGATTGTTTTCCACTGGCTGCACTTCTTATTGTCTCTTGACTTCCATATTTTACTTCACATTTTGGGCCCGCGGTGAGAGGGAGCCATTGTCTGTTTTTGCATTAGCATTTGACAGTTACTTTTTTAAACCAAAAAATCTTAGACTTAAACTTTTGCGACTTGGATTTGATGTCTGCATATTGTAGTGAAAATGGTGAAATTTTGGTGGATGTTCATATTATTCGCGAAAACGGCTTCGGCTAGTGATAATGAGTTATCCAGTCCGGAATCAGAGAACAGTAAGTTTCCTTTATTGAATAAATCATTTACAGTACGAACAAAGTTAATCACATAGAAAAATACCTCGTATCTTTATAATGCTCTTAAAAAGGTAGTAAGAGTAACTATCTAGCAAAACATTGGTGTAGTATGCGATTTGAATTTGCGAAAAAATACAGAGATTTCAAATTTACATAAAATAAATATATTGTTTTTAATTTTACAATTTTTATTGGTCAATGATGTCAACGGCTGATGGATATTACAAATATAACAATCGAATGTTAGTTTACATGTCAAATAATCTGTTACATAAATCTTATGATTGTT